>SJYX01021033.1:94982-140475 GCA_006410675.1 Oreotragus oreotragus | reverse complement strand
AAATATTTCACTTGTGGCTTGACCAACTGGAACAAAGTTTCTAACAGTGGAAAAACTAACAATATGAAAAACCTTTGAGAAAAAAAAAAAACAACTACAAATACTAATCAATGAATTATTCTTATTTATATAAAATTCATTTTCTCAAAATACTTTTACTCTTGGTGGAATAGAAAACACTTAAGACATTTTGACAATTCTAGCATTATTTTAGCTTAAAGTAAAGTAAAGTAGCTCAGTCGTGTCCAACTCTTTGCAACCTCGTGGACTGTAGCCTACCAGGCTCCTCCCTCAGTGGGATTCTCCAGGCAAGAATACTGGAGTGGGTTGCCATTTCCTTCTCCAGGGGATCTTCCCAACCCAAGGATCAAACCCAGGTCTCCCGCATTACAGGCAGACACTTTAACCTCTGAGCCACCAGGTTTTACACTCATTTTTCATTGTTAATATAAAGATTTGTATTTAATTAATCTTGGGTCATTCTTCATCACCCTCAGAAAAATGAACATATTTCAAGATACTAAGTAAAAAAAATATATATATATATATTTGGATAAATAAATAATATGTGGAAACAGGGGCAATGGCCTCTTTATAACTGAATAATTAATATAGAAAAAAAGGAAAATAAAGTATCAAATAAATCCAAGAAAGCAGAACTTTATCACTAAAAAAATGATAAAATAAATTTCAAAGGAAAAAGCATATTTGACCACTTCAGCTTTTTAAATGTTTATTTAATTTTTAAATTTATTATTGAAGATAAATAGGGAGTGAAATATATACATATATTAAAACCTACAAATAATAAGCATAAATAATTATGTGTTGAGAATCCAATTTTTTAATATGTGAAAAGACAGAGAACATAGAACACTCATAAACTTTTAGTGTCAATCAGAATTACTAATCACTTAAGATAAAAGAAAGAAAGAAAACTCTACTATAATAAGATACAAACCTTCAATTAATCTCACTTGCAAACATGGTTTGAATAGAAATAACTTCTGCTATTCAGGTATTAAATGCTATCAGACCAGTATTTGAAAATTGTATTTAAAATTTATTCTCTTTTAGTCAGAATTCCTCCATTGGAAATGAATTCAATGAAAATAAGCCAAAAAAGGGAAATATTTTCTATTGCTCAGAGAATGGGAATTTATAATTCAATGGGGAAATTTAAAATGTCTTTAAGTAGTATAATGGAATAAATTATATTATAAGAAAGTTACCATGCATTTATTAAGAGTACAAAAACATACTTCTGTGGCATACTTATTAGTATATAGGTAATAAATAATATTTGTTCCATTCATGTGTTGAGGGAGGAAAATGGCAGGATGAGAAACTTTAAAACACTGACACCTCGCTAAATCAATGACAAAGCTGGCAAAATTTTTCCAACTCAATTTCTTTCAGAATTCTGGACTCTAATAAAATACAAGAAGTAGGGAACAATTTCATAAAGAAATAAGTTGCTAAATTTTGGTAAGAAGCATGTGTTTCATTCAAAGTGAGTAGAAACAGGATGGTTTTTTTTTTTTAATTGAAGCACAGTTGCTTTACAATGTGTTAGTTTCAGGCATACAGCATAGTGATTTGTCTGGGGGATTTTTTTGAAGCTTATATTCCATTATAGATTATTACAAGATATTGGGTATAATTCCCTATGCTATCAGTGAATTCTTGTTGTTTATCTATTTTATATAGTTTGCATCTGTTAACTTCATACTCCTAAATTGTCCTTCCTCACTTTCCTTTCCCCGTTGGTAACCAAAATTTATTTTCTATGTCTATGAATCTGTTTCTGTTTTGTATATAGGTTCATTTGTATTATATTTTTAGACTACACATATAAGTAATATACAGCATTTGTCTTTCTCTGTCTTACTTATTTCACAAAACATAATATTCTCTAGATCCATCCACATTGAAACAAATGCCATTATTTCCTTCTTTTTATGGCTGAGTAATATTCATATATATGCCACATCTTCCTAATCCAGTTGTCTATTGACAGACACTCAGGTTGGTTCTATGTCTATACTATAAATAATAGTGCTATGAATATTGGGATGCATGTATTACTTTAAGTTACAGTTTTCATATATATACCCAGTAGTGGATTTACTAGATTATATGGCAACCTGGAGAAACAACCAGAGCTTGTACATTGTTGTTTTTCATTAGCTAAGTCATGTCCAACTCTGTAACCCCATGGACTGCAGCACACCAGGCTTCCCTGTCCTTCACTATCTCCCTGAGTTTGCTCAAACTCATNTATATATACCCAGTAGTGGATTTACTAGATTATATGGCAACCTGGAGAAACAACCAGAGCTTGTACATTGTTGTTTTTCATTAGCTAAGTCATGTCCAACTCTGTAACCCCATGGACTGCAGCACACCAGGCTTCCCTGTCCTTCACTATCTCCCTGAGTTTGCTCAAACTCATGTTCATTGAGTTGATGATGCCATCCAACCAATTCATCCTCTATCATCCTCTTCTCTTCTTGGCCTAAATCTTTCCCAGCATCAGGGTCTTTTCCAGTGAGTCAGCTCTTCGCATCAGGTAGCCAAAATATTGTAGCTTCAGCTTGAGCATCAGTCCTTCCAATGAATATTTAGGGTTGATTTCTATGAGGATTGACTATTTTGATCTCCTTGCTGTCCAAGGGACTCTCAAGAGTCTTCTCCAGCACCACAGTTAGAAAGCATCAAGTTCATATGTTGATGGTAAGAGTCTACCTGACAATATAGGGGACACGTGTTCAACCCCTGGTCCAGAAAGATTCCACATACTGCAGTTACTAAGCTCACACAACACAACTACAGAGCCTATGCACTAGAGCCAGCAAGCTGCAACTTCTGAGCCCACTTGATGCAGCTACTGAAGCCCTCATGCCCTAGAGTCTGTGCTCTGCAACAAGAAAGCCACTGCAATGAGAAGCCCATATACTGCAACAAAGAGAAAACCTTCATAATTTCCTGCCTGCAGCAACTAGAGAAAGCCCACTCAAAGCAGCAAAGATCTAGTGTGACAAAAATGAAGAAATAAATTTTTTAAAAGAAGCAACTATAGTACAGGAATGATATTGTCGACAACAGCAATTTTAATCACTTGACTTTGGATGATTAGCATTCAGTTAGCATAGAATTTACCCACTCCAGGGCTCTTGCCTGGAGAATTACAGGAACTGGGGAGCCCAGTAGGCTGCAGTCCATGGGGTCGCAGAATCAGGCACGACTGAAGCGACTTAGCAGCAGCAGCAGCAGCATAGAATTGAGGTCAGGTAAGACAAGAAAGAGAATAAAATTTTGGACAGAAAGATTAATCATTAATCCAGTAAGGGAAGTTGGTTTTAAGAGACTCAGTTTCACTCAGTGACAGCTGTGGAGAAAATGTACAGGACAGGGTATGTATAAAGACCAGAGAGTTTCTATACTCTCTCTGGGCAGGTGCACTACCCTCCCAGCATATGGATGTGTTTACCAATCTAGAACTTCTCTAAATCCTTTTGCTTAGGGTTTTTGTGGAGGCATCATCATGTAGACATGGTTGATTAAATCACTGGCTATTGGCAACTCAGTTCATCATCAGCCTTTCTCCCTTCCCTGTCCTTCTGAGTTGGGACTGAAAGTTCCAACTTTCTAATCCTATGGTTGGCTCCTTGGGCAACCAATCCTGGTTCTTCAAGAGTTACCTCATGGGTATAACTTTAAAAATGGTTGCAAGGGGCTTATTATAAACCACAAAAGATGCTCCTTTCACTCTTCACACAGGAAATTATGAAGGTTTTAAAAAGTCTCAGGTACCAGGGAGAGAGACCAAACATGCATTTCCTATAATATCACAATATTACAGATAATATATATGAGCAAATTGTTGTATGCTTTTTCAGCTCTACACTTTTTAAAAAGTCCTTATCTTCATTCCAAAAGAGTGAGACAGAAAAATCATTGAAAGTATTCTTTTCAGAAAAATGAGGATGGAACTTCCCAAGTTAGCAGACCACATGCTGTGCTGTGCTTGTCACTCAGTTGTGTCCGACTCTTCATTACCCCATGGACTGTAGCCCACCTGGCTCCTCTGTCCATAGGATTTTCCAGGCAAGAATAGTGGAGTGGATTACCATGCCCTCCTCCTAGGGGTCTTCCCAACCCAGGGACTGAACCCAGGTCTCCTGCATTGCAAGCAGATTCTTTGCCATCTGAGCCACTAGGGAAGCCCATAACTGCTGGAACTGAACAGAACCTGTGAGTTCTAACTCTTGCTTGGGCACGCTCAGTCTCTTCAGTTGTATCCAACTCTTTGTGACCCTGTGGACTACTGCCCCAGGCTCCTCTGTCTGTGGGATTCTCCAGGCAAGAAGACTGGAGTGGGTAGCCATTCTCTTCTTCAGGGGAATCTTCTCCACTCAGGAATTGAGCCTATCTGCTGAGTCTCCTGCATGGCAGGCAAATTCCTTACTCACTGAGCCAACTGAGAGGCCCATGGAGCACTGAGATAAAGTCAATGTGTGTGACTTAGTGCCAGTTTTTAGCTGTTGTGTTTTGCTTTTTGTCCATGACACATGACACATGGGATCTTGATCAAACCAGTCAGGGAACTAAGACCCCACTTTTTCATATTTTTATCTGGAAAAAAAATAGTGTTTGAAATGTACATTATGAAATCCCTTAGACATAAAATACTCATGTTTTAATGATACTAAGATTAGGAAGCCAGGTCAAAGCATTCAACTTACTTGGTTAGTTTCCTTCCCTAGATAAACTGCCTGCCAAAGGAAAACATGTAAAATCAGAATTAAGTACACATCCTTGCTTTCCAGTTTAAGTCTAATGAAATTCTGAGTAGCACAGAGAAGCCAGCTTTCTGTTAAACTTTATTCTTCATTAGTAAAGAACTAACTTAACTTGCTGAGAGGACCAACCGCACATCCAAGGAGCGGTGGCTGCATAGGTGCCAGAGGGCCAAGAGGAGGTACTGCACATTCAAGGTCAGGAGGGATGGTGGTGAGATACCCCTCGTCCAAAGTAAGGAACAGTGGCTGCACTTTGCTGGAAGGGCCGTGAACAGATACCCCATGTCCAAGGTAAGAGAAACCCGTGTAAGATGGTAGGTGTTGCAAGAGGGCATCAGAGGGCAGACACATTAAAACCATAATCACAGAAAACTAGTAAATCTAATCACATGGACCACAGTGTTGTCTAACTCAATGAAATTAAGCCATGCCATGTGGGGCCACCCAAGATGGGCGGATCATGGTGAAGAGGTCTGACAGAATGTGGTCCATTGGAGAAGGGAATGGCAAACCACTTCAATATGCTTGCCTTGAGAACCCCATGAACAGTATGAAAAGACAAAATGATAGGATACTGAAAGAGGAATTCCCCAGGTCAGTAGGTGCCCAATATGCTACTGAAGATCAGCAGAGAAATAACTCCAGAAAGAATGAAGGGATGTGGCCAAAGTAAAAACAATACCCAGTTGTGGATGTGACTGGTGATAGAAGCAAGGTCTGATGNGACTGATCTCCTTTAGGATGGACTGGTTGGATCTCCTTGCAGTCCAAGAGACTCTCAAGAGTCTTCTCCATCACAGTTCAAAAGCATCAACTCTTCAAAAGCGCCAGGTGGCGCTACTGATAAAGAATCCACCTGCCATTGCAAGAGATGCAAGAGACACAGGTTCGATCCCTGGGCTGGAAATATCCCCTGGAGTAGGAAGTGGCAAACCACTCCAGTGTACTCTTGCCTGGAGAATCCCATGGACACAGAAGCCTGGCGGGCTACAGTCCATGGGGTCACAAAGAGTCGGACACAACTGAGGACCCTTAAAACACTTGGGGTCGTGGGTCTGGTATTTTTTAAGTGTTTCAAAATTATAAACTAAGAGGGAAGATATTAAAATATAAAGTGACAGTTGTAGTTTCTTTTTCTTTAAATCTCAGAGACTGGATTTCATTGATTCCACTCTTTTATCTGCTTGATGTTCACATAATACTTTACAACTACTAATTAATCACACTACATTTTAGCAATAATTATTAAAATCACCTCGTGTGCGGGTGCTGGAGGCACCTCTGGAGCCCTCTTGCCTGCCATTCCCACCAAAGAGTTAGAAGTGGGGCGGCAGCCGGTCACGCGGGCTCCTGGTCCCCAGCCACCTGGCGACACAGCTGCGGGGCGACTTGCCGGCACCCGGGCGGCGCTGCTGAGCGCTGATTCCCTGAAGCTGCGGGGCTGCCCGCCGCCGCCCGCCTGCGCCGCGGCACTTCCGGTCCAGGGCCCCCGACTCCGCGCTGAGGACCGGAGCCCACCGCCCACATTGCAGCAGACTGGCCCTGCGCCATATCCAGGGCGCCTTTCAGCCGGAGCAAATTTTTCAGAGCATCGAGCAAGACTACAGTCACTATCAGAAGTGGAGTCATACACAAGTTGTTCCGAAAGCTTGTGTTTTGGGAAGTCATCCTCCTCAGCATCCCCAGCATCTAGATTCTCCAGGTTCCTCCTGGATGAACACCAATCAGTCCTCCACCATCGTCCAACAAGTTGGAATAATGTGTGAGCATCTCTTACAAGACTAAAAAGATCATATTTGGGAAGGGTATGAGCAAATCCTCTACAGCTAATTAGCAGAATAGTATGAATCTTTTGTGAAATTTACACATGGTGAGATTATGCCACGAATTAACTGTTCTGAAGCCGTTTGCACATCTGGGTACCAGGCTAGCCATCAGAGAGATGGCTGGTATGTACTTTTTGCAGCTGGTTTGGTTTCACATTTCACTGCAACTTTACTACATCCTGAGAACACTTAAGGTTCTGTTTATGAACTTAAACTTTCTGGTTGCAACAGGATCTCATTTCTGTTCACCCAATAAGCAGCCATGCCCTACTGGGATAGATTTTCCAAACAAAACACCTGGAGGAATAACTTAGCAAAATATTCCTTCAGTGGCATTTAACGAATGGAGTTTCCCCATGCACAATTCTGTAAGACGTGTGTGTATGTATCCTTTACATTATTGCTAGTTTTGTTCAATTAAAAAAAATCCTTGGGGATTCTGGCTGTGAATGTGACACGTGATAACTATGTGTCAAAAGACTATGATCTTCTATAGATCATTAATGTTTTGTGACCATGTATTTAAAACATTGCAACAGTGGATTCTGTGTAGGAATTATGGTTAAATACAGGGGCTGTTTCCAGGCACAGAATGTGAATCATAAGTTAGTATGGACATCAGATGTTGTTATAATGACATAGTAAATTCTGTGGTCCTAGGTCTGCAAATGCATGGTGCGGAAGTAGGACAAACCAGAAATGAGCCACTGACAGCTGTATTCTGTCTAGCTGGTATTAGGAAAATACTTTGACTCCAACCCTTAAACACCCACGTGGCGCCTGCATTCACTCAGTCACGTAAAGAGCTCCCTGGACACTGAACCTCTAAAAGGAAAACACTTCCTCTGGAGTGAAAGCATCAGGATTTATTTGGGAGCTTAGCAGAGGTGAGCATAGGGTGGGCCTGATTCAGGAGGCATTGTTGCTTGGCAGAAACTACTTGACCTTTGTATCTGTTCTAAAAACAGAACTTGGATTCTTTGGTCAGATTCCCCCAAATTCTTTTAAGAGGTGTCCACATCCAACTGGCTTGAGCTTGGTTTTGGCAGTCCTTCTGTAAAATTGCTTATGGGTTGTTTTTCACATAGTTTCCAAGGCAGTGAAACAGAAAGCAGCCTCTGCTTGGAGGAAGTGGAAGTTAAATATACATTTATTCATTTACAGCGACTAGTTCAGGACCACATTTTATAAAGTGCTTTCGTATTGTTTCTAGAAAGAAAAGTTCTATGAAAACTAACAGTTTCAATATGGAATAATGTTTTTAATAGGGCTTATTTGGGGACATCTCTGGTGGCTCAGTAGTAAAGATCCACCTGGCAATGCAGGAGTCATGGGTTCGATCCCTGGTCCCAGAGGATCCCACATGCCAAGGAGCAACGAAGCCCCTGGTGCCACAACTATTGAGACTGTGCTCAAGAGCCCAGGCTCACCCACAAGAGAAGCCCCCACAATGAGGAGCCCGCACGCCACAGCTAGAGAACGCCTGCACACAACAGTGAAGACCCAGTGCAGCCAAAATCAGTCAATCAATGCAATTGTTAAAATGGCAATAAAGTGAAATAGGGCTTCGTTTGAAAAACTGAGTTTAATTCCCATGGGAAAAAAAATTTTTAAGTAGCCTTATTGATAAATACAGTTGCAAAATTCCTAAATAAAATATTCACAAACTACACTTGAAGGCAAGTTACAAGGTTCAAAATAGCCTGGAGTTAAAACTCCTCTCTGGATCCTCCCCACCATTCTATGCAAAACAAAGGAGTCTCTCACCTGAAGAAAAAAATGGATATTACGGTTGATTACGCCCAGCTCCCAGCTGGTCCCAGCCTCTGGCTGACCTCCAGAATTCCTTATCCCAGCCTTTTAAGAGATAACTAGTTAAGACCAACTTAGATAGCATATTGAAAAGCAGAGACATTACTTTGCCAACAAAGGCCCGTCTAGTCAAGGCNTCATGGCATCCGGTCCCATCACTTCATGGGAAATAGATGGGGAAACAGTGGAAACAGTGTCAGACTTTATTTTTTTGGGCTCCAAAATCACTGCAGATGGTGACTGCAGCCATGAAATTAAAAGACGCTTACTCCTTGGAAGGAAAGTTACGACCAACCTAGATAGCATATTCAAAAGCAAAGACATCACTTTGCCAACAAAGGTCCATCTAGTCAAGGCTATGGTTTTTCCAGTAGTCATGTGTGGATGTGAGAACTGGACTATGAAGAAAGCTGAGCGCTGAAGAATTGATGCTTTTGAACTGTGGTGTTGGAGAAGACTCTTGAGAGTCCCTTGGACTGCAAGGAGATCCAACCAGTCCATTCTGAAGGAGATCAGCCCTGGATGTTCTTTGAAAGTAATGATGCTAAAGCTGAAACTCCAGTACTTTGGCCACCTCATGCAAAGAGTTGACTCATTGGAAAAGACTCTGATGCTGGGAGGGATTGGGGGCAGGAGGAGAAGGGGACGACAGAGTATGAGATGGCTGGATGGGATCACCAAATCGATGGCTGTGAGTTTGAGTGAACTCCAGGAGATGGTGATGGACAGGGAGGCCTGGCGTGCTGCAATTCATGGGATTGCAAAGAGTCGGACACGACTGAGTGACTGAATTGAACTGAAAGAACTAACAATTACATCTGTATTCAATCTATTTTCTGGACAAGCACAGAAGCCAGAGTCTAAGGGTGCAATATAAAACATAATTAATGTTTGAATTTTCAACATTTTTAATGGTATTTATTTAATCAAAAAATATCTGTTATTTTTTTCATTTCTATGAGCAAACAAGCTGGAATCAAAATTGCTGGGGGAAATATCAATAATCTCAGATATCAAGATGACACCACCCTTATGGCAGAAAGTGAAGAGAAACTAAAAAGACTCTTGATGAAAGTAAAGAAGGAGAGTGAAAAAGTTCGCTTAAAGCTCAACATTCAGGAAACGAAGATAATGGCATCTGGTCCCATCACTTCATGGGAAATAGATGCGGAAACAGTGGAAACAGTGTCAGACTTTATTTTAGGGAGCTCCAAAATCACTGCAGCCATGAAATTAAAAGATGCTCACTCCAGAAGAAAAGCTATGACCAAGCTAGACAGCATACTAAAAAGTGGAGACATTACTTTGCCAACAAAGATCCGTCTAGTTAAGGCTATAGTTTTTCCAGTCATGTATGGATGTGAGAGTTGTACTATGAAGAAAGCTGACCACTGAAGAATTTATGCTTTTGAATTGTGGTGTTGGAGAAGACTCTTGAGAGTCCCTTGGACAGCAAGGAGATCTAACCAGTCCATCCAAAAAGCAATATGTCCTGACTATCCATTGGAAGGATTGATGCTGAAGCTGAAACTACAATACTTTGGTGACCTGATGTGAAGAACTGACTCATTGGAAAAGACCTTGATCCTTGGAAAGATTGGGGGCAGGAGAAGAAGGCGATGACAGAGGATGAGATGGCTGGATTGCATCACCGACTCGATGGACGTGGGTATGGGTGGACTCCGGGAGTTGGTGATGGACAGGGAGGCCTGGCGTGCTGTGATTCATGGGGTAGCAAAGAGTCAGACACAACTGAGCTACTGAACTGAACCAAACTGATGAGTCAAAATTAATTAAGAAACTGCTATATTCAGTGAAGTGTGAAGTACACAGGGATATGACTAAATAAGCAGAAATAATCCTTTACACCATATTATAAAGAATTATTTATTAATTACAATTAATTACCAATAATTTATTAATTAGGGACTTCCCTGATGGCTCAGAGTTTAAAGCATCTGCCTTCAATGCGGGAGACCTGGGTTCGATCTCTGGGTCGGGAAGATCCCCTGGAGAAGGAAATGGCAATCCACTCCAGTATTCTTGCCTGGAGAATCCCATGGACGGAGAAGCCTAGTAGGTTATAGTCCATGGGGTCACAAAGAGTCAGACACGACTGAGCGACTTCACCTCACCTCAATTTATTAATTACAATTTTTCAATAAGTTGAAAAATAAGTTATTATTAATTATGTTATTATAAGTAATATTACCAATAACTGTTGAATATACATCTAAAGACATTTGTACTGACATCTCTATTTGTTCTCTTCTTTTGTATTTCAATCAAATGATTATAATTGTATATTGACTAATATTTTTAGCCAAAAGTAAATTGGGAAAAAAAATGTATTTGTACCTTATTTAGGTAGTTTAGTTTTAGAATTTCGATAGATATTCGGGAAGTGTTTTTATTTTCCTCCAAAGGTTGCTAAACTTAAAAAAATATTAGCTGAAAATCTGGTTATATGCTATCCTAGCAATAATGTCTTATTTACTTTTCGCTCCTTAATACTCACAAATCACAGTTTATGGTAATAATTCAAATGTTGCCCCGTGCATAGCACTAAAATTGTGGAAGTGAGTCATGAAAGAAAGGCTACATGATCATAGAAAAGTGAGGAAAAGTTTCAGGAAGCACTCAAAAAAGAAGGAATTCACATTGGCAATTGGATTTTTAAGATGGATCTCACAGGATAAGAAAGAGTTAGAAATGCTTCCATTTTGAATTATTTCCTGAGTCATGTAGTTAACAGCAGGAACAAAGGAGCAAAGGAGCAAAGGAAAAGAGGAACATAGCAAGGGCTTTGCGCAATCCCAGGCAGGTAGAGTTCACTGTGATTTGTTTGTAATCTGTTATGTAATCATATGTACTCAGAGAGGAAACAAGCTTGCATATCAAGTTCATATTTCCATTATTCATTAACACAGAGATGTTAAACATTTACTATCATCCTTACATCAGTGAACATTGGAACTGGACCCTCCTACAATGGAGAAAGGGAGAGACTCTTACTGTCGCATTCTCTCATACTCCTGAATGGGGAAATACTGAAATCCTCTATTTTCAGATTAAACCAGCCACTGGGGTTGGTTCACAAATATTTACAGATATTAGAACCTGCAAGTTTATGGTGGTTTCTGGAGAGAATTTATCTGAAAACTGTGTTTAGAAAATTGTAAGAAGGCACTACATGTTTATGAGATCAGGTTCAGGTTTCAAGAAGTACATGAAATGTTTAAAATGTTATGTATGGGTGAAATAAAACATTTATAGTGAAAATATTTCTGAAAAGCTTGGAGTCTCATAAAAACTTCATTAGAAATACTTAATCATTTTAAAACAAGATTCATACCATAATTCAATACAAGGTGCAACACTTCTAAAGTCTTGGGAATAAGCCTCAATGGAGAAGGCTGAAAAGATGCAGAGGAAGCAATGGAGAGAAGAGTCAAGAAAGCTCAGTTCAGTTCAGTTCATTTGCTCAGTCATGTCTGACTCTTTGTGAGCCCAGGGACACACGCATACTAGGCCTCCCTGTCCATCACCAACTCCCGGAGTTCACTCAAATTCACGTCCATCGAGTCGGTGATGCCATCAACCATCTCATCCTCTGTTGTCCCCTTCTCCTCTTGCCCCCAATCTTTCCCAGCATCAGAGTCTTTTCAAATGAGTCAATTCTTCCCATCAGGTGATCAAAGTATTGGAGTTTCAGCTTCAGCATCAGTCCTTCCAATGTATATTCAGGACTGGTTTTCTTTAGGATGGGCTGGTTGGATCTCCTTTCAATCCAAGAGGCTCTCAAGAGTCTTCTCCACCACCACAATTCAAAAGCATCAATTCTTTGGCCCTCAGCTTTCTTTATAGTCCAACTTTCACATCCATAGATGACTACTGGAAAAACCATAGCCTTGACTAGACAGACCTTTGTTGGCAAAGTAATGTCTCTGTTTTTTAATATGCTTTCTAGGTTGGTCATAGCTTTTCTTCCAAAGAGAAAGCATCTTTTAATTTCATGGCTGCAGTCACCATCTGCAGTGATTTTGAAGCCCCAAAATTGTCTCCCAATGTTTCCATTGTTTCCCCATCTATTTGCCATAAAGTGATAGGACCAGATGCCATGATCTTAGTTTTTTGAATGTTCAGTTTTAAGTCAGCTTTTTCATTCTCCTCTTTGACTTTCAAGAGGCTCTTTAGTTCTTCACTTTCTGCCATAAGCGTGGTGTCTTCTGCATATCTGAGGTTATTGATATTTCTCCTGGCAATCTTGATTCCAGTTTGTGCCTCCTCCAGCCCAGCGTTTCTCATGATGTACTCTGCATATAAGTTAAGTAATCAGGTTGACAATATACAGCCTTGACATACTTCTTTCCCAATTTCGAACCAGTCTGTTGTTCCATGTCTGGTTCTAACTGTTGCTTCTTGACCCACATACAGATTTCTCAGGAGGCAGGTCAGTGGTCTGGTATTCCCATCTCTTTAACGGTTTTCCATTGTTTGTTGTGATCCATAAAGTCAAGGGAGGGAGATCTTAAAAGTGGGAACTAGCAAGAGAGGATTCAAAAGGATCCTTGTAGTAAATACCTGAATGTATCTCTTAGCCTTTAGGTCATTTATTTGATATGTAGTCATTTGTGCAACAAAACATTGGAAAAGGAAGATGTTCTTTTCAAGCCCCTAACTCCATGATTTTTAAGTGGAGTACTTTATTCTTCAGTGAGATTATTCTTACATTTTCTTCTCTATCTCTGTTAACACCTCTCTCCCACTTCTAGAAGACAGCAACATGGCAAAGGAGCCTAGAAAATCCAGAGCAAGAAAACAGCTGTATGCATAGTTGCTCATCGCTCAGTCGTGTTCAACTCTGCGACCCGATGGACTGTAGCCCACCAGGCGCCTCTGTCCATGGAATGTTTCAGGCAAGAATACTGGAGGAGGTTGCCATTTCCTTCACCAGCAGATCTTAAAGGAGCATCAACTATGTTCTCACTTCTGTTTTGTATGCTTACTTTTCAGGTTTGTTTTTTTTTTTAAATTTCTCAGCAAATCAACAGGTAGATAGTCCCACTGTGTACATTAAAAATTGAGGCTCTGATAATAAAATTATTTGCCTGAAACTTCAAATATAGTCAGAATTTGACTAAGAATTCAAATTAAACTTTGGCTAAACCTCTAGAGACTTTAAATCTCCATTACTTTACCACTGTTACTAACAAAATCCTTTTTGCAAAGTTATCTTTCTCTTAATGTAACAGAAGATTGTATTCTGAGTAATTTCTAGCTGCACATATATCTAATTTTAACCTTTTACAAATGCTTACCTAGTTTTCCAAACAATAGTATCTATTGTTTGGAATTTCTATACGTATTGATAAACTGAAACTATTTCTGGCTTTTCTGGTCTATTCCTTTGGTCTGCCTATTTGTGTGCCATTACCAAGTACACTGTTTTACCTGGAGGCTTTTGAAGTATGTTTTAATAATTAGTAGGTTTAGTACTTCCTCATAACTATACTTTTACAGTCATATTGACTGTATATACATTTTATGTGCTAAGTTTCCTGTATGAATTTCAGTATCAACTTATCTTGATCCATCTGTCATTGGATTTTTTTTGGTATCACTTCAAATTTATAAATTAACTTAATAAAAGGTCCTAACCTAAACCAGAAGATAGCTTTATATTTTTGAAGCCTATTTTTTTGTGATTCAGGAAATTTTTACATTTTTTTCATTAGATTTCTATAAGTAAAATTCAAACTTTAGAATACACAGACACACATACACACATTTACCTACACACACATAAGTGTGTATATGTACCTTATGGAGTTAAGGAAATATCTATACCTTTTTACTTTTTTCAAGAGTTCTATATATTCAATTTTTGCAGATGTTTCAGGTACATTGGAAAGAAGGTATATTTTATATTATCAGTGTATAGTGGTCAATTTGTGTCCAGAATATCTACCACATTGACTATATCATTTAGATCATCTGTAATATAGTTTATTTTTTGTCCAAACTTTTTGTTTTATATTCAGAGTGACCTGTTAAGTCACTTTTTGTGAACACATTACTATGTATTTCTTCTTTCATTTCCTAGAATTTTTATATTATATACATTGTTATTTCCTAGATGAATTCAGAATTATTTAATCTTCATGGTAGCATTTGGCTTTTATCATTATAAAATGTCTGTCTCTTANTTTATATTCAGAGTGACCTGTTAAGTCACTTTTTGTGAACACATTACTATGTATTTCTTCTTTCATTTCCTAGAATTTTTATATTATATACATTGTTATTTCCTAGATGAATTCAGAATTATTTAATCTTCATGGTAGCATTTGGCTTTTATCATTATAAAATGTCTCTCTTTTTCATTTAATTCTCAGAGGTACATAATATCAGGATTTCAACAATTGCTTTCTTTTTGTTTCTTTTTACCTTATAAATCTTAATTCATCTCCTTGCTTTTAGCTTTCTGTTGCTTTCCTGAGCATCATTAACTTCTGCTTTATTTGAATCTTTGTTGTGTGTGCATTTCTTTTCATGACTATATGAAAATATCTAATTTAATTTGTGGGACATATATAGTCTTCTTTAGCCTTATGGTTGTTTCCTTTTTAGGTGGATGACTTTTTGTAGGTAAAAATATTATATTCACATTCTTGAATTTTTAAAGTGGTTTATGTAGATGAAATCTGTTTTTTTCTACTCCTATTTATCTAATAGAACTTCCCAAGTGGCAACAGTGGTAAAGAATCTGCCTGCCAATGCAGGAGACTCAAGAGATGCAGGCTGGATCCCTGAATGGGGAAGATCCCCTGGTATAGGGAATTGGCTACCCACCTCAGTGTTCTTGCCTAGAAAATTTCATGGACTGAGGAGTCTGGCGGGCTACTGTCCCTGGGCCTGCAAAGAGTAGGGCGATGCTGAGAGCCTGAGCACAAGTGCATTTATTTAACGGGTAAGGTTCCTAGTTAGAGGGCTCCCTCTTCTGTCAGTTCTGGCCTATTCTTGAGAGTTTCCTTCATGGATGGTGTATTGCGACAGAAGTAGGGAGGGCAAAGGGATGTCTTTTTTTGTCTTTCATTTCCTCATTATTCTTAAATCCTCCAAATTAAATCTTTGCTTTTGTACTCACAGCTCTAAGAGATATCACCTTGTGTGTATTACCTGTTTCTCAGATAATAGGAAAAAAAATTACTAAGAAAAAAAAATGCTTTCCCAAATTTCTCACTTCTTGCCTTCCATTTCAAACCCTTTTCCAGTTTTATAAACTACCGAGTCTCAACCTTTGTTAAGTATTTTGGAACTTATTGTTGCAGATTTATCTTTATAGGTTCATTGTGTCTATACTTAAGCTATGTTCTCTATTTTCACTTTTTCATAGACAATTTTAAGGACTAATTTCCCTAACCAGCACCATAAGCATTCGGTGGTAGACTGGAGCAAGAACTCTGTCAATATTGTTGTATTTCTACTTACAGATAATTTGTTGGTTGTGGTGCTCTGTCCTGAAGATGATGAGAGGACATGGAGCTTTTATCGTTTTCTTTGTTTCCTTTATTGCTTTTACAAATTGGGGGAAAGTCTGAGGGATATTTGGAATCAAGCAACCATCTTTGCTATATAAAACTGTGGATTTGGTAGTATTTATTAAAGTACCCTTTCTTTCAGATCTTTACTTCAAATCTATTCCACACGCATTGAAATATGTATACTATTATGTAAAAAACGAATTGCCAGTCTATGTTCGATGCAGGATGCAGGATGCTTGGGGCTGGTGTATGGGGATGATCTGGAGGGATGATGTGGGGTGGGAGGTGGGAGGGGAGGGTTCATGTTTGGGAGTTCATGTATACCCATGATGGATTCATGTCAATGTATGCCAAAACCAATACAGTACTGTAAAGTAAAATAAAGTAAAAATAAAAATTAAAAAAAAAAAAGCCCGTATGGAAGACTTATAAGTTCTCCGTGGATGAGCATTCTAACATGATAACCTGAGGCGGCTGTGTTCTCCATGTATGCATTTGCTTTCTTCTAGCCTCACTGTGTTATTTTTTAGTGTTTTAACAAACAAAAGGAGCTTATAATGGCTGGAAAAAATGCAACTAACCATTTTATTGTGCTCAATGAAGTAAAAACATACAGAGGAAGATTGTCACATTGGGTTTTACAATGCAGGTTTTATAATAGGTAGTACAAACTGATATTAATAAGATACAGCTGATTTTTTTTTTAATTTTACTTTATTTTACTTTACAGTACTGTATTGGTTTTGCCATACAACTGATTTTATACAGCAAAACTTGTAAGTACATTTACAACTGAAAGATGCAACCAAGAAAAGGATAAAGTGAAATGCAAAGGAGCACTGATGTCCACATAGTCTCCTTTTACACTTTTTTTAAAATTAAAATATATTTATTTTAATTGGAGGCTAATTACTTTACAATATTGTATTGGTTTTGCCATACATCAAAGCCAGAAAGAAAAACACCAATACAGTATACTAACGCATATATGTGGAATTTAGAAAGATGGTAATGANTTTTACACTTTTTTTAAAATTAAAATATATTTATTTTAATTGGAGGCTAATTACTTTACAATATTGTATTGGTTTTGCCATACATCAAAGCCAGAAAGAAAAACACCAATACAGTATACTAACGCATATATGTGGAATTTAGAAAGATGGTAATGATAATCCTTTTATACTTTTTGATAGGGGTTGGTGAACACTTTCTGACCATTTGTCTTTGAAAATAAAGTGCTTTTGTAATGAAGTCAAACTATTAATTTATGTATTATAAACGTCTTCTTTTGCACTACAAATCACCGAGTTGAGAAGTTTCAACAGAGACTCTTACAATGTTGAAAATATTTACATCCATTTCTTTAGGGAAAGTTTCCCAACCCCTACACTAGGATAAAAGACGTTTCAAAAGTTCCAAAATTATGTTGGTTTAAATGTTCCAAAGATTTCCAGGTTTAGATAATTGAAACAAATTGAAGGCTCCAATGAGAATACTCATGTAAAGCTTTTAATAAAGGCAGTGAATATAAGACAACAGGAGAAAGATAATTCAAAGAAACATCCAGAAACAAGCTACCCAATGTTCTTATTTGTCTGAAGATACGATTCATCATCTCTCTGGATGAAACTGCTACTATTTGTGCTGATGGATGTGTGTGGAAACTTGGTTACAGGACAGCTCAGACAGTTTTCTGCTGAGACTGTTCACATGGTGAAGATTAAAAATCTAACTCATTACTTCAAGCTTACGTTATCAATAAACAAATTGGTCACACATTCCACTCAGGAATTCTGAGCTTTAAAAATTTCATCATTAGTCATGAGTTAATTAGTTACTTGGTTGGTTAACTAATTACTCTTATCATGGCCAACAGCCAAAAATCAATTCTCAAGTCTCTCTGGAGGTAAGCAAAGAGTCCAGCTGTAAAATAACTCTATTTTCATTAAGCAGATTTAGATGTCACTTCCATGGCAGCTCAGTGGTAAAGAATTGATCTGCCAATGTAAGAAATGCGAGTTCAATCCCTACGTTGGGAAGATCCCCTGGAGAAGGAAATGGCAACCCACTCCAGTATTTTTACCTGGGAAACCCCATGGACAAAGGAGCCTGACTGGCTACAGTCTATGGGGTCAAAAAAGAGACGATTTAACGACTCAACCACAACAACAACAATAGAAGAACTTAGAGGTATTGCAATGGAAAAGATTACTTATCAGGACACATGTGAACTAAATTCTTAGTTATCAGGAATCAAAGGGCAGTATATAAATTCAATAAACAATGGAGTAGCAGTTACAGCGTCGTCTGGGGGGATAAACTGTTGTGGTAGCAAAGCTCTAAAATGACCCTCAGAGTATTCACTCCCTGGTGTGCACCTATAAAATCCCTTCTAACTAAATTACAGGGGGGATTTGTGAATATGATGGGACATGGCTGTAATTAGATTCCATTAAATGGCAAAAATAAAGCTGTTTTTCCAGATGTAATTAAAGTTCCAAATTAGTCAACTCTCAGGTAACCAAAAGATTATTATGGGGAGACCTGACCTCATCAGGGAAACAATTAAGAGTGCTGTGCTTAGTCACCTAGTCACGTCCAGCTCTTTGCAACTCCATGGGCTGTAGCCCACCAGGCTTCTCTGTCTGTGGGGATTCCCCAGGCAAGAATACTGGAGTGGGCTGCCATGCCCTCCTACAGGGGATCTTCCCAACCCAGGGATCCAACCCAGGTCTCCCACATCGCAGATGGATTCTTTACCATCTGAACCTCCAGGGAAGCCCAAAAGAGACATAGACATGATAAAGAGAGGAGTCAGGGGTACTATTCCTTGTCCTGAAGAAGAAAGTAACCCTGGTGTGACTATCTGTGCAGAGAGGAGTCCTCTGTAAGCTACGGGTATTAGTCTTACAAGCATGAAGAACAAAATTTTTTCAAAAACTTGATTGAGCTTGGAAGAGGACTCTGAGTTTTAGGTGAGAATACCACCTGGCCAAGACCTTGGTTTCAATCTAGTGAGGACTTGAACAAAGACTATAGTTAAGCTGTGTCCGGTTCCAGATCCACAGATAGTGAAAGATAATAAACATGTGTGGTTTTAGATTTCTAAATATATCATAATTTGTTAGCCACCAATACATAACCCCTACTAAAGGCATTCAGGGTAATGAGTAACACATTCAGAGTAACAGGATGAAATGAAGAAAGACTGAACTGACATGGAAATACAGTTTTGTTACAGTGTATGTTTTTCACATTTCCTTACCCTCTTACCTTTGCTTTATACCCAACACTGAGATAGTCATTCACCTAGATCCTTCCATGTAAATCAGCCCATTTCAGGGCAAAAAGCAGAAATCAAAATAAAAGTAAGTGACTCCTACAGAGAACATATCGGAAACATCATATCAGAAAGAAACAACATTTTTGTGCAAAACCTTTCTATAAAAGGAATTGTTCCCATCCCAAGGAGTACAAAGAGATTTTCAGGATGAAGGAAGCATAATGTAGGTGAGTGGGAGAAAAAATTAATAAAAGTGAAATGAGTCAGATGGTCCCAGATTGAATGTAATTAATATAATGAGGCCAGTAGTAAGAAGGACACTTTGCCATGGATGACTAGCAACCTTTCTTTAAGCCAGCACTTCACATGATAATGCCCTGAAATTTTCAGTTCAGTTCAGTTTAGTCACTCAGTCATGTCTGACTCTTTGCGACTGCAGGGGTTGCAGCAGCCAGGCTTTCTATCCATCACCAACTCCTGGAGTTTGCTCAAACTCATGTCCATCAAGTCAGTGATGCCACCCAACCATCTCATCCTCTGTTGTCCCCTTCTCCTTCCACCTTCAATCTTTCCCAGCATCAGAGTCACTTCCAATGAGTCAGCTCTTCTCATCAGGTGGCCAAAGTACTGGAGTTTCAGCTTTAGCATCAGTCCTTCCAAAGAATATTCAGGACTGATTTCCTTTAGGACGGGCTGGTTGGATCTCCTTGCAGCTCAAGGGACTCTCAAGAGTCTTCTTCAACACCACAGTTCAAAAGCATTAATTCTTCAGCACTCAGCTTTCTTTATAGTCCAACTCTCACATCCATACATGACTACTGGAAAAACCATAGCTTTGACTAGATGGACATTTGCTGGCAAAGCAATGTCTCTGCTTTTTAATATGCTGTCTAGGCTGGTCATAGTTTTTCTTTCAAGGAGCAAGCATCTTTTAGTTTTATGGCTGCAGTCACCATCTGCAGTGATTTTGGAGCCCCTAAATATGAATTCTGTCACTGTTTCCATTGTTTCCCTATCTATTTGCCATGAAATGATGGGACTGGATGCCATAATCTTAGTTTTCTGAATGATGAGTTTTAAGTCAGCTTTTTCACTCTCCTCTTTCACTTTCATCAAGAGGCTCTTTAGTTCTTCACTTTCTGCCATAAGTGTGGTGTCTTCTGCATATCTGAGGTTATTGATATTTCTCCCAGCAATCTTGTTTCCAGCTTGTGCTTCATCCAGTCCAGCATTTCTCATGATGTACTCTGCATATAAGTTAAATAAGTAGGGTGACAATATACAGCCTGACCTACTCCTTTCCCAATTTAGAACCAGTCTGTTGTTCCATGTCCTGTTCTAACTGTTGCTTCTTGACCTGCATACAGATTACTCAGGAAGCAAGTCAGGTGGTCTGGTATTTCCATCTCTTTAAGAATTTTTCATAGTTTGTTGTGATCTACACAGTCAAAGGCTTTGGCATAGTCAAGAAAGCAGAATTAGATGTTTTTCTGGAACTCTTATACTTTATCGATGGTCCAACGGATGTTGGCAATTTGATTTCTGGTTCCTCTGCCTTTCTAAATCCAGTTTGAACATCTGGAAGTTCATGGTTCATGTACTGTTGAAGTCTGGCTTGGAGCATTTTGAGCATTACTTTGCTAGCATGTGAGATGAGTGCAATCGTGTGGTAGTTTGAGCATTCTTTGGCATTGCCTTTCTTTGGGACTGGAATGAAAACTGACCTTTCCCAGTCCTGTGGCCACTGCTGAGTTGTCCAAATTTGCTGGCATTTGAGTGCAGCACTTTCACAGCATCAACTTTCAGGATTTGAAACAGCTCAGCTGGAATTCCCCACTAGCTTTCTTTGTAGTGATGCTTCCTAAGGCCCACTTGACTTTGCATTCCAGGATGTCTGGCTCTAGGTGAGTGATCACACCATCGTGATTATCTGGGTCATGAAGATCTTTTTTGTATAGTTCTTCTGTATTCTTGTCACCTCTCTTAATATCTTCTGCTTCTGTTAGGTCCATTCCATTTCTGTCCTTTATTGAGTCCATCTAAGCACAAAATGTTCCCTTAGTATCTCTAATTTTCTTGAAGCAATCACTAATCTTTCCCATTCTATTGTTTTGCTCTATTTCTTTGCACTGATCACTGAAGAAGGTTTTCTTATCTCTCCATTCTTTGAAACTCTGCATTCAAATGGGTATGTCTTCCATTTTCTCCTTTGCCTTTAGCTTTTATTTCTTCCACAGCTCTTTGTAAGGCCTCCTCAGACAGCCATTTTGCTTTTTTGCATTTCTTTTTCTTATGGATGGTCTTGATCAATGCCTCCTGTACAATATCACAAACTTCCATCCATAGATCTTCAGGTACTCTGTCTATCAGATCTAATCCCTTAAATCTATTCCTAACTTCTACGGTATAAATTGTAAGGAATTTGATTTAGGTCACGCCTGAATGGTCTAGTGGTTTTCCCTACTTTTTTCAATTAAGTCTGAATTTTGCAATAAGGAGTTCATTATCTGAACCTCAGCTAGCTCCCAGTCTGAAATGATATGGGAGCTGAAATGATATGGGATATAGGAGCTGATGATATGGAGATGATATGGAAGCTGAAGAAAACCTCTAAGCTATCTTTAGAAGCCAACAGGAATTTTCCTTCCTCAGTGAAGACAACTTTGAAATAGATTATTCTCTGAAATTAGATATAATCTGTAACATTTAACACCTTCTGTTTCCTCATTGCTCTTGCGATATTGTAATAAATATTCACGAGTTCTCAGTAAAAAAAAAGATTGAACTATGTAAAATTCACAGAGTGATGATGTTAGACTAGCAAATCCAACCTATGCTTGAATGTGGCTACAAGAACATAGTTGATATTCATCCTTTCCTGCATAGAAAATAAACACAGATCTATATATATCCTATGTAGAAATATATTTCCTACATTTTTCTCCTTAGGAAAAACAAACAAGCAAAATACTCAGAAGAAATATTTTTGTGTGGTAAGGAGACAGATTGATTGGACAATTGGAACAGAAAACTGTTTTCTTAATAAGCTTGTCTATACTGCTCTTTATAAATGCAATTTTAAAAGTATAGTGTTACAAAAATGACACAGACAACAAAAGCAAAACACATTAAATATGTAGAAAGTGTACTACATGTCCAAGTTAAACACGTGAAAGCTGTTACAGCTATTCTGTGTTTTTCATAGTATAACCTAAGTGCATTTTTCCTGTCAATCTTCATATAAGAACAAAGATTTCAAGGTGTATTACTATTATATTTGTATTTTCGAGAAATAAAACATAAGAGGTTCTTATCTCTTCCTGAAAATCAACCTTGAGCTCTTAATTATAATCATTTGATTGAAATACAAAAGAAGAGAACAAATAGAGATGTCAGTACAAATGTCTTTAGATGTATATTCAACAGTTTTGGTTTTTTTTTAAGAGGGAATTGGGTTTTGATATTTCTGAGGCTGGAAAAAATTATTCAGGTCACAAGCATCACAATTCATCATGTGCCCTTCCCCTCACTGGCCCAGTCAGAAACCCCTCAATAAAAAAGCCTGCTCCCTATCCTCCTAAATACTAAATGTCCAGTATTTTATCACACGCCATTTAGGAAAAGATTTGGGGGATTGATTGGAAATTGAAATCTTAAATGCACATGTAAGAGTGACTTTTTTTTTTACTGTCAGATAAGCATAAAGCAAGAAAGATACTTAAAAAAAAAAAAAAGACTGTATATTCATGTGATCAGAGCTTGGGTTCCCCTTCCTCTTGGAAAATGTGAAGGCAATCTTGTAAGATCACATACTTGGATATAACTTTCCAATTGTTCTGCAGAACTTGGTAGCATCAAGATAAGACACACAAATGTGTTACTTAACCTTTGTGATACATATGAAGAAATTATTATAAGGTACTTTCATCTCTAAACTAAAACATATAGATAAATAGATATCCACCAAAAACTTAAAACAAACACTAAAATTATATTTACTTTCAGAGGAAAAAAGATGAGGATGGGACTTTTCAATTTAACACATCATACAAAGAAGTAATATGATGTTAATATATATTGTTTGGCCTGAATTAAGTTTTATTTAAATTTCAGCAGAAACAATTTCCAAAAATAGATGCATAAATTGTTAAATCCATACCATATACCTGTCTCTTATACACATCTAGATGTGTATAAGAGACAGCCTCTGTTGTCCCCTTCCCCTTCCACCTTCAATCTTTCCCAGCATCAGGGTCTTTTCAAATGAGTCAGGAGNTCTAGGTGAGTGATCACACCATCGTGATTATCTGGGTCATGAAGATCTTTTTTGTATAGTTCTTCTGTATTCTTGTCACCTCTCTTAATATCTTCTGCTTCTGTTAGGTCCATTCCATTTCTGTCCTTTATTGAGTCCATCTAAGCACAAAATGTTCCCTTAGTATCTCTAATTTTCTTGAAGCAATCACTAATCTTTCCCATTCTATTGTTTTGCTCTATTTCTTTGCACTGATCACTGAAGAAGGTTTTCTTATCTCTCCATTCTTTGAAACTCTGCATTCAAATGGGTATGTCTTCCATTTTCTCCTTTGCCTTTAGCTTTTATTTCTTCCACAGCTCTTTGTAAGGCCTCCTCAGACAGCCATTTTGCTTTTTTGCATTTCTTTTTCTTATGGATGGTCTTGATCAATGCCTCCTGTACAATATCACAAACTTCCATCCATAGATCTTCAGGTACTCTGTCTATCAGATCTAATCCCTTAAATCTATTCCTAACTTCTACGGTATAAATTGTAAGGAATTTGATTTAGGTCACGCCTGAATGGTCTAGTGGTTTTCCCTACTTTTTTCAATTAAGTCTGAATTTTGCAATAAGGAGTTCATTATCTGAACCTCAGCTAGCTCCCAGTCTGAAATGATATGGGAGCTGAAATGATATGGGATATAGGAGCTGATGATATGGAGATGATATGGAAGCTGAAGAAAACCTCTAAGCTATCTTTAGAAGCCAACAGGAATTTTCCTTCCTCAGTGAAGACAACTTTGAAATAGATTATTCTCTGAAATTAGATATAATCTGTAACATTTAACACCTTCTGTTTCCTCATTGCTCTTGCGATATTGTAATAAATATTCACGAGTTCTCAGTAAAAAAAAAGATTGAACTATGTAAAATTCACAGAGTGATGATGTTAGACTAGCAAATCCAACCTATGCTTGAATGTGGCTACAAGAACATAGTTGATATTCATCCTTTCCTGCATAGAAAATAAACACAGATCTATATATATCCTATGTAGAAATATATTTCCTACATTTTTCTCCTTAGGAAAAACAAACAAGCAAAATACTCAGAAGAAATATTTTTGTGTGGTAAGGAGACAGATTGATTGGACAATTGGAACAGAAAACTGTTTTCTTAATAAGCTTGTCTATACTGCTCTTTATAAATGCAATTTTAAAAGTATAGTGTTACAAAAATGACACAGACAACAAAAGCAAAACACATTAAATATGTAGAAAGTGTACTACATGTCCAAGTTAAACACGTGAAAGCTGTTACAGCTATTCTGTGTTTTTCATAGTATAACCTAAGTGCATTTTTCCTGTCAATCTTCATATAAGAACAAAGATTTCAAGGTGTATTACTATTATATTTGTATTTTCGAGAAATAAAACATAAGAGGTTCTTATCTCTTCCTGAAAATCAACCTTGAGCTCTTAATTATAATCATTTGATTGAAATACAAAAGAAGAGAACAAATAGAGATGTCAGTACAAATGTCTTTAGATGTATATTCAACAGTTTTGGTTTTTTTTTAAGAGGGAATTGGGTTTTGATATTTCTGAGGCTGGAAAAAATTATTCAGGTCACAAGCATCANATTGAAATACAAAAGAAGAGAACAAATAGAGATGTCAGTACAAATGTCTTTAGATGTATATTCAACAGTTTTGGTTTTTTTTTAAGAGGGAATTGGGTTTTGATATTTCTGAGGCTGGAAAAAATTATTCAGGTCACAAGCATCACAATTCATCATGTGCCCTTCCCCTCACTGGCCCAGTCAGAAACCCCTCAATAAAAAAGCCTGCTCCCTATCCTCCTAAATACTAAATGTCCAGTATTTTATCACACGCCATTTAGGAAAAGATTTGGGGGATTGATTGGAAATTGAAATCTTAAATGCACATGTAAGAGTGACTTTTTTTTTTACTGTCAGATAAGCATAAAGCAAGAAAGATACTTAAAAAAAAAAAAAAAGACTGTATATTCATGTGATCAGAGCTTGGGTTCCCCTTCCTCTTGGAAAATGTGAAGGCAATCTTGTAAGATCACATACTTGGATATAACTTTCCAATTGTTCTGCAGAACTTGGTAGCATCAAGATAAGACACACAAATGTGTTACTTAACCTTTGTGATACATATGAAGAAATTATTATAAGGTACTTTCATCTCTAAACTAAAACATATAGATAAATAGATATCCACCAAAAACTTAAAACAAACACTAAAATTATATTTACTTTCAGAGGAAAAAAGATGAGGATGGGACTTTTCAATTTAACACATCATACAAAGAAGTAATATGATGTTAATATATATTGTTTGGCCTGAATTAAGTTTTATTTAAATTTCAGCAGAAACAATTTCCAAAAATAGATGCATAAATTGTTAAATCCATACCATATACATTGAACATTCATTAAATTATTTATCTTGACTCTATAATTTCAGGTGTAGGTACACAAATTTCCTCAATTTTAAAACACATGGCAAAATTTTAAATTGTTACTATATATGTTGATGAATTAGACATACTGTCTTAGTTATTGTTATGTTGTATACCTAAAACTAATATAATGTTATATACCAATTGCATAGTGATACAAAATTTAAATATATATTTTCAAATACATGAAAATTATATGATTGATAAGACACAATTTGGAACATTTTAAAGATCCCAGAGGTAGGTAATACAATTTGTAACCATTCTGAGTAATACTGAATTTCCATTGCACAACACTTCTGCCCCAAGAAGCATCTAAATAAGCTGTTGTTTACAGATATAACGAGACTTCTTTTCACAGTGTCCATCCAAAATGGTTCCTATTGGGATATACATCATGCAGTTCTTTGGATTTACAGATTTAGGGAAATGAAATCTGCAATGAAAAAGAAAAAAAAATTTTTTACTTTATTTTACTTTACAATACTGTATTGGTTTTGTCATACATTGACATGAATCTGCCACAGGTGTACATGAGCTCCCAAACATGAACCCCTCTCCCACCTCCCACCCCACATCATCTCTCTGGATCATCCCCGTGCACCAGCCCCAAACATCCTGCATCCTGCATCGAACATAGACTGGCGATTCGTTTCTTACATGACAGTAAACATGTTTCAATGCCATTCTCCCAAATCATCCCACTCTCTCCCTCTCCCTCAGAGTCCAAAAGTCCGCTCTATACATCTGTGTCTCTTTTGCTGAGGAAGAAAATTTTAATATCCAAGAACAAGAAATGAAAACGTTCAAGGATGTTGTTCTTGCTAAATGACAGAATTAGGGAACATTTTAAAGCATTTGAGTGAGATATTACATCTTAAGTCATTATCTTCTCCATTCAAGTCATTTTTCACAATTTCAGAGTACAATGTTACCAAAACACAGTATACTCAATAATCAATAGCATTGAGGTTGGTAATTTTTTTGTTTTGTTGTTGTTTTTAATGATTTTGATATGTACAATGTTACCAAAACACAGTATACTCAATAATCAATAGCATTGAGGTTGGAAATTTTTTTGTTTTGTTGTTGTTTTTAATGATTTTGATATGTGCTATTCTTTGCTTCTGTGTTATTTAAAGATGTATTAACTAAGTCTAGTCCAGGAAAAAATCAGATCATAAAATTTCTCAATGCATGATGCTGTTAAATCTCATATTTAAGAATGCAAATGAGATTTGAAGCTTATAAATATACAGGAAATAAACCCAGAATATTTGAAACATGGGCCAATGCTGAGAATATCAGTCTCCACCAGAATAAGAAAAATAATGGGCATACTGTTTTCTCTGGACTGCTTTCATACATGTGAGAATCTGTACATACGCATACATATCCAAGTGGTTGTACCAAGCAGGAAACAAAACCGTATGTTGAAAGCTCTTGAGCAAACATTTGGATGTTGTGGATCTGGTTAAAATTTTATTATGTTGTATCTATTCTCTTTTTTATAGTTTCATGCCCAAAATAGGATTTCTTAGTTATAATGGTCCTGGATATTCAAGTCTCTGATCAGATCCAAGGATAAACTCAAAAAGAACAGGAAAAAAGGCTTTGGTACCAGAAACTTACAGATCTTGGGAGAGAGTAGAATTGTCCTCCCACAACCAGGCATGATGTTCTTCATTGTAAGAAAGCCCAATCCAGTAAAAACTGGTACTGAACTTCATAAAATCCTGCATGGAAACAGAGACCAACATATTAATCTATTTGAATCTACTCTAAGAATCATGTATATTTAAGGGGGCCAGTGTCCTAGCGTCAATTTTTCAATTATACACACTAAAATCATTTTTAATTTCTAATTTGGGAAAACGTGTCAGTCACATGCCTATTATTTCTCATTCATCAAGCCCATTCATTCATGGAGGGGGAAAAAAAAACGACAAAAATCTCACTTCTTGAAGGAATGAAAGATGTCATAAAGGGTGTGAGAGTTTTCATGGAACACTTCCTTCAGAAGGGATCAATAATCAAATCTGATCCCAAATCAACTGTATCTGGAGGGATAAATCTTTACCACAGTTTCTCCAGGAAGCTACAGAACTTTTTATTAAGAGTTGGATTATTATTTTTAATATTCTACATATTCATTTCACATTATACCCGAGTGACAGCAAATGTTGTATAATTACAAAATCAGTTATAAATTCACTTAAAGAACTAAAAGTTTAAAGTTGTTGGAATAAAAATAATGACCTATTATTTCTTCTTTGACTACTCTCTAAACAGTTTCTTATACTTTGTCAGCACCCCTATATTGTAAACCTTAGAGAAAGTTTGGCTCAATTTTATGATGGTTTCAAAGTATAAGAAATTAGTTCAAATATAATTATCCATTTACTATCTGATTAAAGACTTGAGTCAAAGTATAGATAATATATTTTTCTGGGTCAAATAAAATGTAGAAAATACGAATTAAATACTTACCAGTTCATTTCTGGTTTGTATCTGAAGTAGACTGGAATTATGAGAAACACAAAAATCCCTACTGTCTTTCCATGTTTTTAATTTATTAGAAACGAAATAACAGTTGTGTTGGTAGCCAATCCACTTTTCTTGGCAAGAAAAGCACCCAGATCTTAAGAGAAAAAATAAAACATGATTTGATGACATTGGAGATCCAGTTTCTTTTCAGTGCTACTTTCTCATTCAAAAAGCATTTGTTATTTATTAATTGTGTCTACAAATATTATTTGAGAATTTACTGCATACACTACACATCAGCAGATATTTATCTGAACAACCCAGACATGATTCTTCTCCTTCATGTAGATTATATTCTAGACATAGAGAATTGCGTACTTTTTAGTCTTTATGAACTATTTTTAATGCTAATCTGGGTAAGTATACACAAGAAATTCACTGTGTTCAAATACAGTATAGCAGATTGAAAGATGTGAGGTGATTAGAAGAACCCTTTTCAAGGCAGTGATCCGAAGTTGATTTCTTCTATGTAATTGAAAGTAAACTAGATTGGCAACCCAATCCAGCACTCTTGCCTGGAAAATCCCATGGATGGAGGAGGCTGGTAGGCTGCAGTCCATGAGGTCGCTAGGAGTAGGACCGATTGAGCGACATCACTTTCACTTTTCACGCAAATGGCAACCCACTCCAGTATTCTTGCCTGGAGAATCCCAGGGACGAGGGAGCCTGGTGGGCTGCCGTCTATGGGGTCACACAGAGTGGGACACGACTGGAACGACTTAGCAGCAGCAGCAGCAGCAGATGAAAGAAGTATTAAAAGGAAGAAAGAATTACAGCATATTTTCTGAGAGGAAAAATTCTGCATATTTTATTTTCAAAATGATGATAAATAAAGTGATTAGCTAGAAGTCTGACCACCCAGTATATTAGTGATCGTGTCTTCAGTATTGACCATCCTCAGTGATAAAAGTTCTATGACATAGCAGGCACTCAAATCTTTGTCAAATAAATAATTTTGAGTGTGTGGAGTGGTGGTTAACAAGGGCTGAGATATGGGGAAAATAGGGAGATGTTGGTCAAAATGTACACGGGAATTTCCTGGTGGTCCAGTGGTTAAAACTCAATGCTTTCACTGCTGAGTACCTGGGTCTAATCTGTGATCAGTTCAGTTCAGTTCAGTCACTCAGTTGTGTCCGACTCTTTGCGACCCAATGAACTGCAGCATGCCAGGCCTCCCTCTCCATCACCAACTCCCGGACTTCACTCCAACTCATGTCCATTGAGTCGGTGATGCTATCCAGCCATCTCATACTCTGTCGTCTCCTTCTCCTCCTGCCCCCAATCCCTCCCAGCATCACAGTCTTTTCCAAGGAGTCAGCTCTTCGGAAGAGATGGCCAAAGTACTGGAGTTTCAGCTTTAGCATCATTCCTTCCAAAGAACATCCAGGACTGATTTCCTTTAGGATGGATTTGGATCTCCTTGCAGTCCAAGGGACTCACAAGAACCTTCTCCAACACCACAGTTCAAAAACATCAATTCTTTGGTGCTCAGCTTTCTTCACAGTCCAGCTGTCACATCCATACATGACTACTGGAAAAACCATAGAGTTGACTAGACAGACCTTTGTTGGCAAAGTAATGTCTCTGCTTTTAAATATGCTATCTAGGTTGGTCATAACTTTCTTTCCAAGGAGTATCTTTTAATTTCATGGCTGCAATCACCACCTGCAGTGATTTTGGAGCCCTCAAAAATAAAGTGACACTGTTTCCCTATCTATTTGCCAGCATGTGATGGGACCAGATGCCGTGATCTTAGTTTTCTGAATGTTGACCTTGAAGCCAACTTTTCACTCTCCTCTTTCACTTTCATCAAGAAGCTCTTTAGTTCTTCTTCATTTTCTGCCATAAGGGTGGTGTCATCTGCACATCTGCAATATTGATATTTCTCCCAGCAATCTTGATTCCAGCTTGTGCTTCTTCTAGCTCAGTGTTTCTCATGATGTACTCTGCATATAAGTTAAATAAGCAGGGTGACAATATACAGCCTTAACGTACTCCTTTTCCTATTTGGAACCAGTCTGTTGTTCCATGTCCAGTTCTAACTGTTGCTTCCTGACCTGCATGTAGGTTTCTCAAGAGGCAGGTCAGGTGGTCTGGTATTCCCATCTCTTTCAGAATTTTCCACAGTTTATGGTGATCCACACAGTCAAAGGCTTTGGCATAGTCAATAAAGCAGAAATAGATGTTTTTCTGGAACTCTCTTGCTTTTTCCATGATCCAGCAGATGTTGGCATTTTAATCTTTGGTTCCTCTGCCTTTTCTAAAACCAACTTGAACATCAGGAAGTTCACGGTTCATGATAGTGGAACTAAAATCCCAAAAGCTGTGAGCCAAGGCCAAAAACAATTTTTTTGTAAATATATAAGCTTTCAGTTAGAAGATGAATTCATTCTGGGAATCTACTGTTCACCATTATAACTAGACCTAACAGTATTGTGGTATAAATACTCATGAATTGCTACAGGAGTAGTTCTTAAATGTTTTTACCACAAACAAAAACAATAGTTTTGTGACATGATGGAGATACTAGTTAGTGCTACAGTGGTAATAATATTATAATAATAAGTATATCAAATCAACATATTGCAGACATTAAGCTTACACAATATCATTTGTCAATTGTATCTCAATAAAGCCAGGAAAATGCTCAGGAAAAAAAAATATATGAATTAAGTGCTTGCTATATGAACAAAACAGATAGTAAAACAACTTGGAGAGTGCTTAAAGAAAAAAAAAAAAAACAGCTAGGTCTTTGAGCTGACTTTCACAGGTTAAGTGTAAAGTAGGGTTTAGAACTGCAAAAATCTCCATGCTGCTTTCTGAGTTATAGAAGAAGCAGAGGTAAAGGTAAAGAGATATAAATGTATGGGTTATAAACAAAAACAATGAGGTAATTAAGATTGGCTATAATATTTACTTTAATGTAAATGTAATGTATATATTATATAAATATTAAAATATAATGTATTTTTTATTTGCTACTTAAACATGAACACTTACATTGGAAATTTTTTTTCAGGGTAATATTTTCCTTATTTAAATATACAAATAATATTTATCTGATGAAATCTAATAAATTCTTATGTGAACAATGAAAGAAGACTACCCTACAACTAGCAGGCAGGTTATTTTGACTATAATATTCCATCAGCCTTCTCTGTGAGAAAAACAGGAAACTGCTTATTTTACTCTTTATCAACAAGAAAGATTTCCAAAGAAGGAATCCTACCTTCCTGAAGATCTGTGGAGGGTCCAGGCTGAACACTTTGTTTAGTAAGTGCTGTACGAAATGATTAAAATTTTACTTTATCAGACACTGTTTTATGAAATAACAAAATACTCCACATAAGAAAAATCAAACTTTTATTATAAGATAATTTCATCACAATTTTGATCTTTTTATATAGGCTTGACTAGAAAAACTTACAATTTTTTAACAGAACTCCCAAAGCAGTCATCAACAAAAGGCATATTATTCCTAAGACCCCAGAGATCAACCTCCATGCAGTGGTCTGAAAAGCTATAAAGAAAGATAGGATAATGATTTAAAAATCAAATATAAGAGTTCTTAAAGGTAGAAACCAGTGAGAAAATCCAAAAAGTTCTTTGGTTTAATAACCCAATCATTTTGCCAGTAAAATGTTTGAAAATGAAGACAGTCCATTGAGAACTCTACCCAATACCAACATTTCAATATGATGAACTTTGTTCTTCATTGAGATTATCAGTACCTTTCTTCTTTATCAGTTCTGATTCAGTACAATGTATTTACCTTTTACTTTTTAACTTGAAAAGCAGCTTAGAGATCTGTAGTAAAAAGAGACAAACAGGTACTAAGTTTCATTTTATGGACTCAGCTCTTTGAGACCCCATGGACTTGGGCTCGCTAGTTTCCTCAGTTCATTGAATTATCCAGGTAAGAACACTGGAATGGGTGCCATTCCCTTCTCCAGGAGATCTTCCCAATCCAGGGATTGAACATGGGTCTCCCTCACTGTAGGCAGACTCTTTACTGTCTGAGCCACCAGGAAAACCCTGATATATTGATAACAAACTTATTTTGGTAATAACAACATAAGCGTCACAAGGTGGAGCACATGACTCCGATTAGGTAGGTAAGAAAACCTAGGATAATTTTCCTGGTAAATTTATATCTCAATCAGAATTTAGAGCTATCCTGGTCAAAATCCACTCTTTAAATCTGTTGAGAATACTTCACAAAATCAACTCTAAGTGACAGAGTAAAGAATCGGAAAAATGAAATTTAAAAAGTGCTAATATATGAGAAACCTAAAACTGTACACATTTTTTCTTAACATGTTGCCCAAAATTAGCCATACTCATGAGATATATTTTTAGTTATTTTTATTTTTTCATGTTATGACTTGGGCTGCACATACCTGCCATGTGAGATGTTATCTAATGTCGACGCAGATAGGGCACTGTGGATGCTTGTTCAAGGATAATGAGGTTAGTCCATGGAGCTAAGCTGGAAGGTACCAAAAATCCAAAAGTTGTGAAGAAATTTTAAAAAAGAAAACCTGTGAATCAAAATGTACTTGTATCTTCTGCTGATGAGACAAGGATGTGTAATATGAACAAGAAGCAGTAAAATCGCTCTTCTAAAATGCTTCTGGAACCGCAATACAGGAAATTCTCACTGAACATCATAATACAGACCATTTGACTCTCACAAAATAAGGTGAGAGGAAAGTTTTTTTTTTTTTTTAATGTTCAAACATCAAAGTCATCTAAAAAGTTACTTGGAAAATGGAATATATGGGCAAACCAACAAAAAAAATTTTGCACAGAATTTTCCATTTTTAATAATGAAAAATGTTTATTATTTACCTCATGTCAAACACGAAGCACATGGCATATGTTAGTTTATTTTTTCCCTGAATGTGACTTAACAATAAAGATAGATAAATATGCTTATTTTACCAATGAGAAAAGTAAGGTAGAGTAAAGCTAGGTCACATGTTTGAAACCCCGGTAGTCTTTCTCTAGAGCATACATCTGATACATTTCAAATTAAGCCTCGCTCTTTCTCTGTCTATATGTTTTGTTAATTTTCTTTTTTTTTCTTTAGTACAGAGTGGTTGGAACTTTCCAGCTCTCATGCTGTACTTCTCATTCTTACCTTATTAACCCAAATATGGAAGGCAAAATAAAAATGGTAGAATCAGAGGGACTTCTCCCTTTGTCTCCTTCTTCTTCTCTCTCCCGCATTTAATTCTCTAGCTCGGTGGTAAAAATCCATCAAAGATTGGTTCAGGCCGACAATGTAAATGTCAAGTCACAAATAAGATAACTGAATGCATTCATGCATATACACACACAAGATACAGACAGATAGACACATAGATGGGTAGAGTAGAAGATAGATACAGATAGGTAGACATATGTACATGTGTATTCATATATGTGTATATTTTATATATGTATGTGTGCTCAGCTGCTCATTTGTATCTAACCCTGTTGTGACTCCATGGACTATAGCCCACCAGATTCCTCTGCCCTGAAATTCTCTAGGCAAGAATACTGGAGTGGGTTGCCACTTCCTCCTCCAGGGGATCTTCCTGACTCAGAGATTGAATTCATGTCCCCAGCATCTGCTACACTGTAGATGGATTCCTTACTGCTGAGCCACCAGGGAAGTCAGGTGATTAAAGAGGACTTTATATGCATATATGTGTAGATTTTACATACATATAAAATCCTCTAATTTTATCTGTGCTGTCAGCACTGGTTGATTGATCCCTTTTTGCACAAGGGAATTGAATTGTTTTTATACCAGTTTCCCTACCGTTAATCTCCACTTGAAGCAAATGTTATCACTTCCCCCCTCCCATATCCCTTGGAATATTTGTAAACTATGGTAAATCAGCAAGTACAAATTTTCCCTCCTAGAACTGCTGAAAGTGCTCTCACTTGACAATCCAGAAGTGCTGAGGAATTCTCACCGGGATGGCACTAACCAATGAGTCTCTATTTGTTCTAATCCAGCAACTGTGACCTGAATGTGAGGCAGTTTTGAACATTATATTTTTCCCTGTTCACCAGATTCACTCAATGGTGTTAGCCTCCAGTCTCCTCCTCTAGTATCTGGATTAAGAGAGTGACCTTTATTGTGTTCTACATTCTCTTTCCTGTATTAACACTCCCTCCTTTATCCACACACATTCCAAATATGCTTTTCACTCAAACCCCTATCGGGAGGGGTCTGATGCAGAAAGAACCCAAACTGAAGCTCCTCTGAAATGTCAGCTTCACTTATGTGTTTGTTTCTCCTTCCAGAAAATGCAGGTCTCAGCAGAATCTCCTCTCCCCAAGTAGGAGAGGAGATTCTTCACTGTAGGAACTACAACTTTTCTTCCCTGTCGTTTACTCATGCCCTTGATTAGTGCCTATGTTGACTTCAGACCATTAAAACTTGAACCAAGAGTTGGAGAAAATTAATGAATGTCCACTTAATTATGAAGTCTCTTCCTTGCCTATCAATGTTCCAGAATATAGTAACGGTATATATTTCAAGGGTCCCAAATGAGAAATTTGTTTTGACCTCACCACTTGGAAAATGGGTGCATTCTCTGAGTGGAAAGAAATTTGCTAGCATCGAGTTGCAAATTATTTTCTTTTCAAGGGAGAGGAAGAATTCCCTGAGAAAAGAAAAAAAAAAAAGAAAGATTCTGAACTAATAAAATCTTTGCATTGGCACATTATATGGTGAAATGGTGAAATCAAATCATATACTCCCCTATTGTGTTATCAGTGCTTGAAATATACACTTAGAGCAAAATAAGAATAGTGATCCAGGTTTCTAAAGATATATATGTAACATTATTAAAAAAGTGAGTTTTACAGTGTATGACATGATACTTTGGGAAAGTTTTTACTGGCTTGATCAGGGAAGAAAAGGAGAAATGAAGATCTCCTTTACTGAAGAAGGATAAACATTAAAAACAGCAAAGAAATGTTAAAGGTTCTGAATAAAGTGACCAGAAGATAAATTAATTTTATTTTGAGAAAAACTGAGAGGCAATCACTGTGTGAACCATGTCTTCAAAACAGGAGTCTCATATTAACAAGACACAATAGGATTGGGACATTTAAAAAATAATTTTTCTTTATATTTATTAAGTAGAGACACAAATGTTTATCAACAACAGTATAAGTGGTTTATATAATCTTTATTACCAGAAGATAAAATAGAGATGAATACATTTCACTGTCTTCTAGAGGCAGAGAATTGTCCATGATTTATTAAAATATAAGAAGTTCCACTTTTAATCACATGAGATTTGAATTCTTGCTATGAAAACAGTTAAATAAGCTGTTTCTTAAAATACATTAGTTTCATTTAAAATTTTTTTCCTTTTCCCTACATTCTAGAGGATGATTGATTAAAAAGAGATGGTATGTGTGTTTGTATGCATGCACATACTAGCATACAAAAAATGAATATGAATCTAAAATCTGTATGGGCACAGCAACATTGTTTGAACTTTCTGGGTAAACTAGGTAGAAATGGATTATTATCCTGTTTTTCTTCTTTTCTTGTCTCAGTTTCACACCTTGAGATGTTGCCTTCAGTGCAGTTCTATGAAATATGACTTATCTTGGTCAGATCTTAAGAAAGACTTAACAAAAGAAGCAGAATAGCACCAGAACTACCAGACATTTAACAAACTATAGGAAAGGGAAGAGCCACCTTCCCACAAGAAGAAGCGAGTTGAGCATCTGAGCCAGAAAAAAGGTATGGAGTTCAGAAAAGCCGCAGTTGGAAACAGTCAAACACATAATACAACTCCTAGTCCCTCTGCCTCCAGTGACCAAAAAAATTGTATATTTACTTTTGCAATTCTGGGCACCTTACATTTTAATAAAGTGATGTCACAATCAGTCATTCAATCTCATGGTCCAAAGTTATTTTTTCTTATAATAAGAAAATAATCCCATGACTCCACTTTCTCCTGACCAGAGGAAAAAGAGAATAAGCTAATGATGCAGTGGGGATTGGAGGAAGATAAAAAGAGGTTGGAGGGGCAAGACTGAGTACTACTTGTGGGAAAGAGTGTGCTGGGATTAGAGAGGATGCACTGGTTGTGATACTCATCTGTCACCTTGAGGTGAGGTGAAGTCGCTCAGTCGTGTCCAACTCTTTGCAACCCCATGGACTGTAACCTACTAGGTTCCTCCATCCATGGGATTCTCCAGGCAAGAATACTGGAATGGATTGCCATTTCCTTCTCCAGGGGATCTTCTCGACCCAGGGATCGAACCCAGGTCTCCCGCATTAGAGGCAGACGCTTTAACCTCTGAGCCACCAGGGAAGCCCATCTGTCACCTTAGTCAGCCAGCACTTTTCATTGTTTTCTTGAATCATTATAGAAAATGGGGAAATTCCTGACGATGACTCACTCTCTGTATGGGAGGGTATTGTGCATTTCCTCCTCCTAAGCCATATTCTAACTATTTATCTTATTATTATCTGGAGATAATTTGCCTTTGAAAGAGATAGGATCCATCTTATTTAACACCCTTATTTCTTGTAACATCCAATAAGCTTCATAAGCCCTCAACAAAACAACAACAATAATAAAACAGAATGGACTCTCCTAATGGTCAATTAAAAAATATTTCAAACCTTGATTTTGCTAGATTCCAAGGTTAATCCCGGGCTAGAAATGTAAAAAAATATTTCTCCCTACTTTTATACAGAAAGCTAATAAAAGTAGAAAAAAACAGAATAATAATTAGTTTGCCCATCGGGCAGGACCAGAGTAATGACAAATAGGGAAAAGAATTACTGACTTTCCTAATAAGTTCTTCTGTACTATGGAATTTTAAAAGCATGTCCCTGCTTTGCTTCTGCAAAATAATACATAAAAAAGCAAAAAATTTAAGTCTCCAAGAAACGTTTCCTAACTTTAGGTTTCAAATGTTTTGAAAGATGGCAGTTATTAATGTATATCTATCATGTATGCTTAGTTACTCAGTCATGTCTGACTCTTTGTGACCCAATAGACTGAAGTCAGCCAGGCTCCTCCTTCCACAGGGATTCTCCAGGCAAGAATTTTGGAGTATGATGTCATGTCCTCCTTCAGGGGATCTTCCCAACCCAGGGATCGAACCAAGGTCTCCCTCATTGCAGGCAGATTCTTTACTGTATGAGCCACCTGGGAAACCTGCATATATTATAGTATGACTTGTTTATTTCTTCTAATTCTCACTTTATTCAAGAGTAAAAATGGCTTTGATGTGATAGTCACGTTGTCTAACAAGAAATAAATGAAAAGGTTTCTTTACATTAGCATACTGTATGATGAAATGGTGAAATTAAATCATATACTCTCAACTGTGTTATTATTGCTTGAAATATACAATTAGATACAACCTAACAATATCAATAGAAAGGGAAAGAAATGGTATGGACCTAACAGAAGCAGAAGATATTAAAAAGAGGTGGTGGGAATACGCAGAAGGATCTTCACTACCCGGATAATCACGATGGTGTGATTACTCACCTAGAGCCAGACATCCTGGAATGTGAAGTCAAGTGGGCTTTAGAAAGCATCACTATGAACAAAGCTAGAGGAGGTGATGGAATTCCAGTTGAGCTATTTCAAATCCTAAAAGATGATGCTGTGAAAGTGATGCACTCAAGATGCCAGCAAATTTGGAAAATTGAGCAGTGACCATAGGATTGGAAAATGTCAGTTTTCATTCCAATCCCAAAGAAAGGCAGTGCCAAAGAGTGCTTTAACTACCACACAATTGCAGTCATCTCACACACTAGTAAAGTAATGCTCAAAATTCTCCAAGCCAGGCTTCAGCAATACATGAAATGTGAACTTCCAGATGTTCAAGCTGTTTTTAGAAAAGGCAGAGGAACCAGAGATCAAATTGCCAATATCTGCTGGATCATTGAAAAAGCAAAAGAGTTCCAGAAAAACATCTATTTCTGCTTTATTGACTATGCCAAAGCCTTTGATTGTGTGGATCACCATAAACTGTGGAAAATTCTCAAAGAGATGGGAATATCAGACCACCTGACCTGACTTGAGAAATCTGTATGCAGGTCAGGAAGCAACAGTTAGAACTGAACATGGAACAACAGACTGGTTCCAAACAGGAAAAGGAGTACGTCAAGGCTGTATATTGTCACCCTGCTTATTTAACTTATATGCAGAGTACATCATGAGAAACACTGAGCTGGAAGAAGTACAAGCTGGAATCAAGATTGTGGGGAGAAATATCAATAACCTCAGATGTGCAGATGACACCACCCTTATGGAAGAAAGTGAAGAAGAACTAAAGAGACTCTTGATGAAAGTGAAAGAAGAGAGTGAAAAAGTCGGCTTCAAGGTCAACATTCAGAAAACTAAGATCATGCCATCCAGTCCCATCACATGCTGGCAAATAGATGGGGAAACAGTGGAAACTGGCTGACTTTCTTTTTGGGGCTCCAAAATCACTGTAGATGGTAATTGCAGCCACAAAATTGAAAGACACTTACTCGTTGGAAGGAAAGTTATGACCAACCTAGACAGCATATTAGAAAACAGAGACATTACTTTGTCAACAACAGTCCATCTAGTCAAGGCTATGGTTTTTCCAGTAGTCATGTATGGATGTGAGAGTTGGACTACAAAGAAAGCAGAGAGCCAAAGAATTGATGCTTTTGAACTGTGGTGTTGGAGAAGACTCTTGAGAGTCCCTTGGACAGCAAGGAGATTCAACCAGTCCATCCTAACCAAAATCAGTCCTGGGTGTTCATTGGAAGGACTAATGTTGCAGATGAAACTCCAATACTTTGGCCACCTGATGCAAAGAGATGACTCATTGGAAAAGACCCTGATGCTGGGAAAGATTGAGGGCAGGAGGAAAAGGGGATGACCGAGGATAAGGCAGTTGGATGGTATCACCGACTCGATGGACGTGAGTTTGAGTGAACTCTGGGAGTGGTGATGGACAGGGAGGCCTGGCATGCTGCGGTTCATGAGGTCACAAAGAATCAGTCACAAGTGAGTGACTGAAATGAACTGAACTGAAGAATATCAATGCAGGTTTCAAAAGATATATGTGTAACATTATCACAAAAGTGAGTTTTACAGTAAATGACATTTGATACTTAGGGAAATAGTTTAATGGAATGATCACAGGAAGAAAGAGATGTGAATGACTCCTCTATTGAGAAGGATGAACAAAAACACCCAAGAAAAACAAAAAGTGCTGAATTTTAAGAGACCAGAACATAAATTATTTTTATTTTGAGAAAAATTGGAGGCAATCACATGAACCACGGCTTCAAAGCAGAAGACTCAAATCAAGTTTAACAAAACACAATAAAATTAGGAAATTTAAAAATAATTTTCTTAATCTTTCTTTTTCCCCAGTTGGATTTATTTATTTATTTTTAATTTAAATTTTATTTACTTTACAATACTGTATTGGTTTTGCCATACATTGACATGAATCTACCACAGGTGTACATGAGTTCCCAACCCTGAATCCCCCTCCTACCACCCTCCCCATATCATCTCTCTGGGTCATCCCAGTGCACCAGCCCCAAGCATCCTGTATCCTGTATCAAACCTAGACTAGTGATTCGTTCTTACATGATAGTGTACATGTTTCAATGCCATTCTCCCAAATCATCCCACCCTCTCCCTCTCCCACAATGTCCAAAAGTCTGTTCTTTACATCTGTGTCTTTTTTGCTGTCTCGCATATAGGGTTGTCATTACCATCTTTCTAAGTTCCATATATATGCATTAGTATACTGTATTGGTGTTTTTCTTTCTGGCTTACTTTACTCTGTATAATCGGCTCCAGTTTCATTCACCTCATTAGAACTGAATCAAATGTATTCTTTTTAATGGCTGAGTAGTAATACTCCACAGTGTATATGTACCACAGCTTTCTTATCCATTTGTCTGTTGATGGACATCTAGGTTGCTTCCATGTCCTGGCTATTATAAACAGTGCTGCGATGAACATTGGGGTACATGTGTCTCTTTCAATTTTGGTTTCCTCAGTGTGTATGCCCATCAGTGGGATTGCTGGGTCATAAGGCAATTCTATTTCCAGTTTTTAAAGGAATCTCCACACTATTCTCCATAGTGGCTGTACTAGTTTGCATTCCTACCAACAGTGTAAGAGGGTTCCCTTTTCTCCACACCCTCTCCAGCATTTATTGCTTGTGGACTTTTGGATCACAGCCATTCTGACTGGTGTGAAATGGTACCTCATTGTGGTCTTGATTTGCATTTCTAATGAGGTGGATGAAACTGGAGCCGATTATACAGAGTGAAGTAAGCCAGAAAGAAAAACACCATTTTTGACTTTTTAAGAACTCTCTGAGGGAGATTAATCTTTTAATTTCATAGATGAGAGGTGATCTAGTTTGGTAGATAAGAGCTTGAGCTTTGGAATTACATCCATTAAAAGTAGCTGCTGCTGCTGCTGCTAAGTCGCTTCAGTCGTGTCCGACTCTGTGTGACCGTATAGACGGCAGCCTACCAGGCTCCCCTGTCCCTGGGATTCTCTAGGCAAGAACACTGGAGTGGGTTGCCATTTCCTTCTCCAATGCATGAAAGTGAAAAGTGGAAGTGAAATCGCTCAGTCGTGTCCGACTCCTAGTGACCCCCGGGACTGCGGCCTACCAGGCTCCTCTGTCCATGGGATTTTCCAGGCAAGAGTACTGGAGTAGGAGTCAAGTGTAAATAAGAGAAAACTTGAGTAACATGTTTAAGACAATTTTTTTTTCTCATACAGAGAGAAGTCTAGAAGTAGGTGGCTATTGTCATTAGGTTAGTGGTTCAACTTCTCTGTAATTNTCCTCTGTCCATGGGATTTTCCAGGCAAGAGTACTGGAGTAGGAGTCAAGTGTAAATAAGAGAAAACTTGAGTAACATGTTTAAGACAATTTTTTTTTCTCATACAGAGAGAAGTCTAGAAGTAGGTGGCTATTGTCATTAGGTTAGTGGTTCAACTTCTCTGTAATTTCTCTATCACTCCCTGATAAGATGACAGCCATATCCAGGATTTGGAATCACATTCAGAGGAATAGGATGGCCCAGCAGTATCTATTTTATATATATAATAAATCATTGAAAGGTTCTCCATTAAAAAAATTAAATATTTCTAACATATATTTATTAAGTATTAATATTTTAAAACTTTATTAGATTATAGATATTTAATATATATTTAAAAAGGAAAAACCTTCAAGGAAATTCCAAATGTATTTTCACTTATAGTCCATCAGCTGGAAATGGGTTGTGTGATCACCCTAAGCTCTAATGAGTCAAGGGACAAGGGAATAAGGAATGAATAGATATTGGGTTAGCCAACTGATCATATATCTGATTTGCCATACAAATCAGATATATCTATATTCCAGTTCAACCTCTGTTAGTTGCTAATTGGGGGACTTGGGTCTCAGGTTTTCATCTGTACAATGAAGATGATGATACTACTCCCTAAAAGAGATGTTGGGAGGTCTAGAGAAAAGTGTTCAAATACCCTTGCACTTATTGATCCAAAAAAAGTTATCTATCAATTTATTACCATTATCTTCATAGAAGTTAATTGAGATTACACCACAGGAAAAGACTGTTTACTAATCTAATGTCTTCAGCTTCAAACCATGTCATTGTGTTCTGCTTCCTACTGTAATCTTGAACATGTAACTCCTGCTCTGTGATCACCATCAGTATTTTCCTGTAGCTGAGCTCTCTGCCTTTTCTGCAGCCTTGTCTTCCCTTCTTTTCAGTGAAACGTTCTTGAAAACTAGTCTATACTTTCTTTGTCTATGTACTCATTTTACTGATACTATTTTCTTATAGGGCACCAAAATTTTCTGCTTGCCCTGCTTATCCATTTATTCCTTCTCATCTCCTTTCATCTTTCTTGGACATTATGAAGCTTCAACTACTTTCTTCTTTAAATACTCACCTCCTTTGTTTCTCTTGTTATCATTTTTTCTTCATTGGCTCTCTGGCCTCTACTTATTTGTGCTCTGCCTTCTTTGTATTATTGTTGTTAATTCTTCTCCACCCATTAGTTTAATATTTCTTCAGCATCTGTTCTGTAGCAAGCTTGATTTTGGTCCTGGGGGTCCCATGTGAACTGAAAGAGACAATCTTTGCTCTCATGAACTTAAAATCTTAACAGTGAAGGTAAATATTTTTCATGTAATCACACTAATTAATATGTGATTACTAACCAAGATAAGTTCATTGAAAGAGAAGAACTTAGGTGTATAAGAGTTTTTTTAAACAAATGAGCCTACCCTAGACTAAGGTATCAGTTAAGTGTTTCCTGGGTCAATGATGCTTAAGCTAATATCAGAAGACTGGATATGAGGTATCTGGGAATGGTGGAGTGTCGTGTTCCATATCAGGAGGAGAGGAAAATAGACATCTATAAAGGCTCTGTGGTATGAGGAAGAAGCTGATAAATCAGCTGGAATAAAGATAGCAAATGCAAGAGTAGTCTGAGGTAAGAATGATCTGAAGAAAAGGGCAGAGGTCAGACTTTGTTGGCTTTAAGAGCAAAGTAAGAGTCATTAAAAAAAACTTTATAGACAGAACGATATGTTCAGGTTTGCATTTTGTAAAAAGATCACTTTGGCTGTAGTATGAAAAAACAATTGAATGTGAAGAACAAGAGATGAGGATGTATCAAACAATTCCTAGTTTTTTTTTTGTTGTTGTTGTTTGCTTTTGAAAATGGATCAATGATTTCATTTACTTAGAGAAACAGTGGAATGGGGTGACGGTGGATATTGTGAGTTTAATTTTGAGTATTTTAAGTTTGAGATACCATTGAGACATCCCGCAAAAATGTCAAAAAGGCTGCTTGATACGGAATTCAAGCAGTGTGCCAAGCTGTAGATAAAAAATTCAAGTCACTGTTATACAGGTAGGACTTGGAGCTGCTAGCAAGACTGAAACTACATAGGGATGGTTTATAGAGTAAGAAGAGAAAAGGCCTAAGAATGAAGCTTGAAAAACTCCAAAACATAATGCCTGAGTAGAAGAGGATAAAGATGCAAAGGAAGCTGTGAAGAAACAGGCAAAGAGGGAAGAAGAAACCACGAAAGTATGATGCCATGAGAAGAGAGAATTTCAAGAAGGGTGATGTGTACTGGAGTCACTTACTGTTGAAAATCAAGTGAAATGAAGACTGAAAATGACCTTTGGAGTTAGTGTATGCAGGCCCTTGGTAACCTTATTAACAGAGGCTCTTTTGGCAAGAGATGAGAAATTAGTGAAAGTTGACCAAAGAAAGGTGAATTTAGACATCTACTGCAGAGATTTAGCAGTTAAGCAGGAAAATAGGAGTGCAGTGTTATCAGGATTTAGGAAGTTCTGTTGTAAGATGAGAATGAACTAAATATATTTTCAGTTCAGTTCAGTCACTCAGTCGTGTCCAACTCTTTGCAACCCCATGAATCGCAGCACACCAGGTCTCCCTGATAATCACCAACTCCTGAATTCACTCAGACTCACGTCCATCGAGTCAGTGATGCCATCCAGCCATCTCATCCTTCTGCAGTCCATGGGGTCGCGAAGAGTCGGACATGACTGAGCGACTTCACTTTCACTTTTCACTTTCATGCATTGGAGAAAGAAATGGCAACCCACTCCAGTGTTCTTGCCTGGAGAATCCCAGGGACGGGGAAGCCTGGTGGGCTGCTGTCTATGGGGTTGCACAGAGTCGGACACTACTGAAATGACTTAGCATAGCATTAGTGTCCTCTTTGATTTCTTTCAACAGTGTTTTATAGTTTTCTATATATAGGTCTTTAGTTTCTTTGGGTAGATATATTCCCAAGTATTTTACTCTTTTCATTGCAATGGTGAATGGAATTGTTTCCTTAATTTCTTTTTCTGCTTTCTCATTATTAGTGTATAGGAATGCAAGGGATTTCTGTGTGTTGATTTTATATCCCACAACTTTACTGTATTCGTTGATTAGTTTGAGTAGAAAACATACATTTTATCAACAACAATATAAGTGGTTTCAAATGTTTTTGTGTAGGATATATTTACCTTCCCTGATGGCTCAGATGCACACTCAGATCTGCATGCAATGCAAGAGACCCAGGTTTGATCCCTGGGTCAGGAAGATCCCCTGCAGAAAGAAATGGCTACATTCTTGCATAGGAAATCCCATAGACAGATTAGCCTGGTTTGGTGGGCTACAGTCATGGGGTCACAAAGAGTTTGACACAATTAATGAATATTTATTAAAAGAGATAAAATAGACACAGATACATTTAGTAGTCTAGAGATAGAGAAATGAGCATGATTTATTAAAATAAAAGAGGTTCCATATTTAGTCAGATGAGATTTGACTTTTTTCTAAGAAAACAGCTAAATAAGCTGTTTGTTACAAATAAATAGTTTTGATTTTTTTTAATTTCCTTTTCCCTGCATTCTGGAAGTGATAAAAAAAAGATGGTGTGTATGTGTATATGTGTGTGTAACTTTATAATTTTCATTTTATATTCAATTAAAGCTATATTATTGTTATGAAAATCACATGGGCAGCAAAGGCAAAACATTTCAAGTATCTATAAAGTGCAATGCACGTTTGCTTAGTCCATGTTAAGCATTTGAAAGATGCTATAGTCTATGTTGTATTTTTCATAATATAACAAGTGCAGTTTTCCTAAGTCAACCTTCATACAAAAATGTGAAGAGTTCAACTTGTAGTACTATTATATTTTGAGAAATAAAACATAAGAGGTTCCTTCCTCATCTTTACTCAGTATTTTTAAAATCAGCTTTGGGTTCTTAATTATTACCACTTAATTAAAGTATAAAATCACAAAGCAAATAGAGATGTCAAACAAATTTCTTAAGATGAATAAAAGTGAAAGTGTTAGTTGCTCAGTCCTATCTGACTCTTTGTGACTTCCCCC
>SJYX01021033.1:12463-94813 GCA_006410675.1 Oreotragus oreotragus | reverse complement strand
GGCAAGAGCGTGATGTCCATGGAATTCTCCAGGCAAGAGTACTGGAGCAGGTAGCCATTCCCTTTTCCAAAGGGTCTTCCCAACCCAGGGTTTGAAACTGGGTCAATTATATGCAACAGTTATAAAAAAGGAGGAGACATGGGTTTTGATATCTCTGAGGTTAGGAAAATCCCATTCAGGTTACAGGCATCAGAACTCATTATGTTCTCAATCCTTCTTTGACCTATTCAAAAACCCTTCAATAAAATGAACTGCTCCCTGTATCCCTCAAAAGTGTAATTGTTCAGTATTTATTACATAATTTTTGGGACTGATGAGAGATTAAAATCTTCAAAGCACATGTAAGTATGGCTTTTTTGGGATTTTTTATTGATAGATAAGCATGAGGTGAGAAAGATCTATGGAGTAAAATAAAATAAGACTGTATATTTATGTGATCAGGACTTAGATTACCTTTCCTTTTACAAAATATGAAAGTAATCTGTGAGACTATATACTTGGGCAAAGACTTACAATTCTTATGTGGAACATTGTAGCATCAAGAGAAGACACACAAATGTGAAACCCTCTGAACTCTGTGATGCACATGAAGAAAGTATTATATGGCACCTGCAGGTCTAAATTAGAAGATATAGATGCATAGATATCCAGAAAGAATTTTAAAAGAGCATTCAAGCTATTTTTGCTTCCAGAAAAAAAGAGATCAGGATGGGAATTTTCAACCTAGTCCAGGTGAGTTATTTCAAATCCTGAAAGTTGATGCTGTGAAAGTGCTGCACTCAATATGCCAGCAAATTTGGAAAATTCAGCAGTGGCAACAGGACTGGAAAAAGTCAATTTTCATTCCAATCCCAAAGAAAGGCAATGTCAGAGAATGCTCAAACTATCACACAATTGCACTCATCTCACATACTAGTAAAGTAATGCTCAAAATTCTCCAAGCCGGGATTCAGCAATATGTGAACCGTGAACTTCCATATGTTCAAGTTGGTTTTAGAAAAGGCAGAGGAAAACAGAGATCAAATTGCCAACATCCGCTGGATCATCGAAAAAAAAAAAGAGAGTTCCAGAAAAACATCTATTTCTGCTTTATTGACTATGCCAAAGCCTTTGACTGTGTGGATCATAATAAACTGTGGAAAATTCTGAAAGAGATAGGAATACTAGGCCACCTGATCTGCCTCTTGAGAAACCTATATGCAGGTCAGGAAGCAACAATTAGAACTGAACATGGAACAACAGACTGGTTCCAAAGAGGAAAAGGAGTACGTCAAGGTTGTGTATTGTCACCCTGCTTATTTAACTTATATGCAGAGTACATCATGAGAAATGCTGGGCTGGAAGAAGAACAAGCTGGAATCAGGATTGCCAGGAGAAATATCAATAACCTCAGATATGCAGATGACACCACCCTTATGGCAGAAAGTGAAGAGGAACTAAAGAGCCTCTTGATGGAAGTGAAAGAGGAGAGTGAAAAAGTTGACTTACTTCTCAACATTCAGAAAACGAAGATCATGGCATATGGACCCATCACTTCATGGGAAATAGATGGGGAAACAGTGGAAACAGTGTCAAACTTTATTTTGGGGGGCTCCAAAATCACTGCAGATGGTGACTGCAGCCATGAAATTAAAAGACGCTTACTCCTTGGAAGAAAAGTTGAAAGATCAACCTAGATAGTATAACTGAAAAGCAGAGATATTACTTTGCCAACAAAGGTCTGTCTAGTCAAAGCTATGGTTTTTCCAGTGGTCATGTATGGATGTGAGAGTTGTACTGTGAAGAAAGCTGAGTGCCAAAGAATTGATGGTTTTGAACTGTGGTGTTGGAGAAGACTCTTGAGAGTCCCCTGGACTGCAAGGAGATCCAACCAGTCCATCCTAAAGTAGATCAGTCCTGGGTGTTCATTGGAAGGACTAATGCTAAAGCTGAAACTCCAATACTTTGGCCATCTCATGGGAAGAGTTGACTGATTGGAAAAGACTCTGATGCTGGGAAGAATTGGGGGCAGGAGGAGAAGGGGACAACAGAGGATGAGACGCCTGGATGGCATCACAGACTTGATGGACGTGAGTTTGAGTGAACTTGGGGTGTTGGTGATGGACAGGGAGGCCTGGCGTGCTACAATTCATGGGGTCACAAAGAATCGAACATGACTGAGTGACAGAACTGAACTGAACTGAACTGATGCCATACAAAGGACTGATATGATTTTGGTATATATTATTTGGTAGGAATTAGGTTTTATTTAAATTTCAGCAGAGGGAATTTCTAAGAATAGATGTATAAATTATGAAATTCACTATTGACTGTATACATTAAATATTCATGAAATTATTTATATTGACTATAATTTCAGTGTAGGTACACAAGTTTTATCAATTTTAAAACACATTGCAAAATTTAAATATTGTAACTAAAAGATTGTAACTATAACAATGATGAATGTTAATTAGACTTACTGTCTAGCTATTGCTATGTTGTATATCTAGATGTGTATAAGAGACAGANATGAAATTATTTATATTGACTATAATTTCAGTGTAGGTACACAAGTTTTATCAATTTTAAAACACATTGCAAAATTTAAATATTGTAACTAAAAGATTGTAACTATAACAATGATGAATGTTAATTAGACTTACTGTCTAGCTATTGCTATGTTGTATATCTAAAGCCAATATAATTTATATATCAATTATGTATTGATAAAAAATTTAAGCATATGTCTTCAAATATATGAAAATTATATGATTGATAAGACACAATTTGAAACATTTTACAGATCCCAGAAATAGTAATAATATGTTGCCATTCTAAGTAAGTCTAAATCTTCATTGCAGAATACTTCTTCCCCAAGAAACATCTAAATAAATTGTTGCTTACAGATGTAACTCTTTGTATTTTCACAGTCTTCATCCACTGCACCTATGCTTGGGTTATATATTATGCAGTTCTTTGTATTTACAGTGTGAAATGGAAGGACTCTGTAATGAAGAAGAAATTATTAGTATATGGGGAAAGGAATGATCAAATCCAAGGATAAACTCAAAAAGAACAGAAAAAGTTTTTATGCCAGAAACTTACAGATCTTGAGAGAGAGTAGAATTGTCCTCCCACAACCAGACATGATGTTCTTCACTGTAAGAAAGTCCAATCCAGTAAAAACTGGAACTGAACTTCATAAAACCCTGCTTAGAAACAGAAACCAACATATTAACCTATTTCAAATCTACTCTAGGAAACATGTACTTTTAGGAAGGTCAGCTTCCAGCATCAGTTTTAGTTTTTCAATTCTATCAAGTTGGTACAAAAAAGTAATTGTGGTTTCAGACCATAAATGTTAAATCATTATAACTAAGCTAAAACACATCTTTTCACATCAAAATAGGAACCATGACAATCAACACATTTTTGCCATTGATAAATAAGTTTATTTATTCCTGTAGTGTAAAAATCCATACTTTGGGATTTGACAAACTCTTGGAAAGCATTTTCTGCCTCCTGTTGGTTGTGGAAACATTTTCACTGCAAAAACTCATGGAGATGCTTGAAGAAGTGGTAGTTGATTGGCAAGAAATCAGGTGAATATGGCAGATGAGGCAAAACTTTGTAGCCCAATTTTTTCAACTTTTGAAGTGTTTGTTTTGCAACCTGCAGCCAGGCATTTTCAGGGAGAAGAATTAGGTCCTATCTGTTGACCTATGCCAGCTGCAAGCATTGCAGTTTTTGGTGCATCTTATTGATTTGCTGAGCAGACTTCTCAGATGTAATGGTTTCACTGGGAATCAGAAAGCTGTAGTGGATCAGACTGGCAGAAAACCACCTAACAGTGACCACAACATTTTTTTGGCCCAAGTTTGGCTTTGGGAAATGCTTTGGAGCTTCTTCTTGGTCCAGCCACTGAGATGGTCATTGCCGGTTGTATAAAATCCACTTCTCATCACACATCACAATCCACTTGAGAAATGGTTTGCTGTTGAATAGAATAAGAGAAGAAGACACTTCAAAATAATGATATTTTTAAAATTTGCTGTCAGTTCATGAGGCACCCACTTATAGAGCTTCCACACATTTCTAATTTGCTTCAAATTTCAAATGATCACAGAATGGTTAATGCTGAGTTCTTGGGAAACTTCTTGTGTAGTTGTAAGAGGATCAGCTTTGATGATCCGCTCAATTGGTCAGATCAACTTCTGATGGTCGGCCACTGCACTCATCATCTTCAAGGTGCTTGTCTCCTTTGCAAAACTTCTTGAACCACCACTGCACTGTACTTGTGTTAGCAGTTCCTGGGCCAAATGCATTGTTGATGTTGCAAGTTGTCTCCACTGCTTTATAAGCCATTTTGAACTTGAATTTAAAAATTGCTTATATTTGCTTTTTGTCTAACATAGTTTCTATAGCCTAAAATAAATATAAACAGCAAGTGATGTCATTAGCAAAAAACATAAAATGAGAAATGCATATTAAATGGTATGTAACATAATCACATTTACTTAAGAATGTTTTCCAATATCCAACAGCAAATTTCAACAAGGCAAAACCACAATTACTTTTGCACCAAATTAATACAAACTAAAATCATTTTTAACTTCTAATTTAGGAGGTGTAGTCAGTCACTTGCCTCTTGTTTCTCATTTATCAAGTCCATTTCTGGAGGAAAATGAAACTTTCACAAAGTCTTACTTCTTAAAGGAATGAAAAATATCATAATTGGTGTTAGAGTTTTTATGGAACACTTCCTTCATAGCAGACCATCAGTCAAATCTGACCCCAATAGCACACTGAGGGACAGATCTTAGCACAGGTTCTACAGGGAGCTAAAAACTTTTACTAAAGAACTAATTGTTTTATAATACTTTACATATACATTTCACACTACACCCAAGAGTGATAACAAAAGCTATATAATTACAAAATAAATTGGAAATTCAATTAAAGAGCTAAAATAGGTTATTTTAGCTAAATTAGGTTATTTTTATTTCTACTTTGAATTATCTTTAAAACTTTATTTGTACTTTATCTGTCAACACTCCTGTAATGTAAACCTTTGAGAAATTTTGGGTTGATTTTGTGACGGTTTCAAAGTATAGGATATTAGTTCAAATATAATCATCTACTTGTTATCTGATTAAAGACTTGAATCAAAGTATTCAGCCTACTTAAATAATATATTTCCTAAGTCAAAGAAAATGTAGAAAATCAAAATTAAATACTTGCCAGTTCATTTCTATTTCGTATCTGAAGTAGACTGGAATTGTGAGAAACACAAAAATCCCTACTGTCTTTCCATGTTTTTAATTCATTAGAAATGAAATAACAGTTGCATTGGTAGCCAATCCATTTTTCTTGGCAAGAATAGCAGCCAGATTCTAAAAGAAATAATAAAACATGACTGGATGACATTGGAGGTTCAATTTTTTTTCAGTGTTATTTACTTTTTCAAAAATCATTTGTTATTTATGTATATTACCCTACATAAAATAGATCACCAGTCCAGGTTCAATGCATAAGACAGGGTCCTCAGGGCCAGTGCAATGGGACGACCCTGAAGGATGGGATGGGGAGGGAGGTGGGAGGGGATTTCAGAGTGGGGAACACATGTACACCCATGACTGATTCATGTGAATGTATGGCAAAAAAAAAAAAAAAAAACACACAATATTGTAAAGTAATTAGCCTCCAATTAAAATAAATAAACAAATTTTTTTAAAAATGGTTCCTACATGCCGCTCATGGTGTAGCCAAAAAAATATAAATAAATAAAAATTTTAAAATAAATCAGCAACCAAAAAAATCATTTGTTATTTATTAATCTTTTCTACAAATATTCTTTGAGAATTTACTGCATACACCACAGTTCAGGGAATATTAATTTGAACAACTCAGACATAACCCTTGTTCCTCATGGAAATTATATTGTAGAGATAGGGGTAGAATTATGTTTCCTTCATTTATGAACTATATATAGTGATAATTTGGGTAAGTATACAAGTAAATTCAATATGTTCAAATACAGTGTAGCAGATGGTAGAATGGGGGGCAGTGGTAAGAACCTTTTTTGAGAAAGCGACCCAAAGTTGATCTCTGCTGTGTAATTAAAAGTAGACTATGCTGGCATTCTGTTTTATCATTTTCTTTGTGCATTTGTCTTTTGCATCTATGCTAAAATTGTGACTGCTTTTATGCCTCGGGGTGAGAATTGCTTTTGATCAAAGACAAGTGAAGTGAAGTGAAGTCGCTCAGTCGTGTCCGACTCTTTGCGACCCCATGGACTGTAGCCTACTAGGCTCTTCTGTCCATGGGATTTTCCAGGCAATAGTCCTGGAGTGGATTGACATTTCCTTCTCCAGGGGATCTTCCCAACCCAGGGATCGAACCCGAGTCTCCTGCATTGTAGACAGATGCTTTACCATCTGAGCCACCAGGGAATGAAAGCAAATTTTTGTTTAAAAAAAAAAAAGAGAGAGAGAGAAATTAAATTAGATGAAAAAGATATATAAAGATGGAAATCATTTTAGCACATTTCCTGAGTCACAAAAGAATTCTGAGGACTTCCTTGGTGGTATAGTGTTTAAGACTTTGTGTTTTCAATGCAAAGTTTCTGCTCGCTGGTTGGGAAACTACGATGCCATATGCCACATGATGCAGTCAGAAGATTAAAAAAATAATAACTCTGGATACTTTATTTTCAAAATGAAAATAAAAGAATAATTAGCTTGAAATTGGACCATTCAGTTTACTGAATGGGATAATGTCTTCCACAACACTCAAACCTTTGTCAAATGAATGGTGCTGAAATTTTAGAGTAGAATGGTGATTACCAGGGGATGGGATGTGGGATAAATGGCTTTGTTGAAAGGTTCATGGGAATTCCTTGGTGATCCAGTGGTTAAGATTCTAAACTTTCACTGCCTGGACTCTGGTTCAATTCCTGATCAAGAAACTATGATCCCACAAGCCACCTTTTGTAGCCAATACCACACACACACACAAAAAGGTATACACTTCTCCAGAATGAATCCAGAATGAATAAGTTCTGAGAATCTACGGTGCACCATTGTAACTAAGGTTAAGCAGCATTGCTTACTTGCGAGTTGCCACAGGAGTAGTTCCTGAATGTTCTCACCATGAATAGCAATGATAGTTGTGTGACTTAATGGTGCTGTTAGTGAATGCTTTGGGATAATAATATTGTAATAATAAGTGTACCAAATCAGCACATTGTACACAAAACTTGTTGCTAAGTTGTGTCTGATTCTTTAGTGACCCCATGGAGTGTAGCTGGCCAGGCTCCTCTGACCACTGGATCTCCCAGGCAAGAATACTGGAGTGGGTTGCCATTTCCTTCTCCAGGACATCTTTCCAACCCAGGGATTGAACCCACGTCTCCAATGTTGTAGGGGAAATTCTTTACTGCTGAGCCATCAGGGAAGTTCCACACATTAAATTTATGCAATGTCCTTTATCAATTGTATCTAAATAAAGTTGGGAAAGTGCTCAGGGGGAAAAAAAGATACAAGTGAAGAGATATATGAACACAGAAGACAACTTGGAGGGCATTTGAGTATAAAATTACATTTAGAAACTAGGACTTTTGTTGGGTGATAGGATGAGAAACCAGAGTACAATGCATTGAAGAGTAAATAAAAGATCTTCTAGTTCCAAAAAAAGAAAAACTAGGACTTTGAGCTGATTTTCACTGGTTAAGTAGGGTTTAGAATTGCATTAATCTCCATGTTACTTTCTAAATTATGGAAGAAGCAGAGGTAAAGGTAAAAGAGATATAGAAGTATAGGTTATCAACAAAGACAAGCAGGTAATTAGAATTAGCTAGTGTATTTACTGCAACTTATTTTTTGCATTTTTATTTGCAATTTATTTTTGTTAATTATAGTGTTCACCGTAATTTTTGTGTTTATTTTTACATGATCACTCACATTGGAAAATATGTCATGTAGATATAATAATTTTCTTATTACTTAATTACATAAATAGTATATAATGTATTTAATACATTCTTATTAAATACATTTAATACATGTATTTAATACATTCTTAAATGAACAACGAAATGGGACTATCCTACAATTACCACATCAATTGGTATGACTGTATAATAATTTTGTTATTATTTAATTACATAAATAGTATTTAATGTATTTAATGCATTCTTATTAAATACACTTAATACATGTACTTAATACATTTTTAAATGAACAACGAAATGGGACTATCCTACAATTACCACATCAATCAGTATGACTGTGTAATATTCCATCAAGCTTCTCTGTGAGAAAACCAAGAAACTGTTTATTTCCTTCTCTACCAACACAAAAATTTTCCAAAGTGTGAAACGAACCTTCACTGAGATCTGTGGAGGGTCCAAGCTGAACACTTTGTTTAGTTAGTGCTGTAAGAAATGATAAGAAATTTACTTTGTCAGATAAACATTTATGGAATAACAAAATATTGTTGTTCAGTCACTAAGTCCATGTCTGACTCTTTGCGACCCCATGTACTGCATCACACCAGGCTCCCCTGTCCTCCACTCTCTGGGAGTCTGCTCAAATTCATGTCCATTGAGTCAGTGATGCTCTCTAACCATCTCATCCTCTGCCACCCTCTTCTCCTTTTGCCTGCAGTCTTTTCCAGCATCAGAATCTTTTACATGTTAGCAAAATGAAACTTTTCTTATAAGATAGCTTCATCACAATTTTGATTTTTTTTATAGAGCCTTGACTATAAAAACTTACAATTTTTCAACAAAACTCCCAAAGTTATCATCAACAAAAGGCATATTACTCCTAAAACCCCAGAAATCAACCTCCATGGAGTGGTCTGAAAACCTGTAAAGAAAGAAAGATAGGGTAATGATTTAAAGAACAAACACAAAAATTCTTAAAAGCAGAAACCAGTGAGAGGATCCAAAAAGTTCCTTGGCTTGATAACCCATCCATTTTGCCAGAAAAAATGCTGAAAAATGAATTATTCCATTCAGAACTCTACTTGTTACCAACATTTTTATATAATGTACTTTATTCTTCAGTGAGATTATCCATACATTTTCCTGTTTGTCCTCTCTATCTTAGTATTTACCTTTAATTTTTTAATTTGGCAAAGAAGCTTAGAGATCTGTAGTAACAAGAGATCAACAGGCACAAAGTTCTGGTTAATGGGCTGATATAACAAATTTATTTTCACAGAAACAACAGCAACAAAATCACAAGATAGAATGTATGACTCCCATTAGTAGATCAGAAAACTTACTGTCCATAGCAAGGTTATTTTTCTCAAGGTTCAGAGCTATTAAGTACCCAAGTCAGAATTCAAATGAAAGCTTTTCTAGACCCAGAGTCTTTCATTTAATATATTCTATCATTGTCATGAAACTATTACAACACTTGGGAGTGTTCAGTTCAGTTCAGTCGCTCGGTTGTGTCTGAGTCTTTGAGACCCTGTGGATTGCAGCGTGCCAGGCTTCTCTTGGGAGCATGCCCTTCTGCTAATCTCAACATATTCACTGCTGTAAGAAATGTCAAGTTGCTGATAGCTTTGTAGAGGCTGTACCAGGAAGAGAAGACATGGGAGTACTCTGGACCTGATGTGGTGAGAGGCTCCACAATCAACATACGGATAATATCTTGAGAGCTCGACTTTATTTCCACAATACGTTAAATTATGATACGTTGCATTCATTTTTACGGGAACCGTTTTTCACATATACTACATTTTCTCATGCCAAAAATTGCTTGCTTACAAGACCTTTCCCCTAAAATAATCTAGCATCAGGAGATTCTGCACTAACATGAGTGCACCCCAAAATGCAGCATCTTGAACAACAGTGCAATGTGTCAAAATGTTAATCTGAATGGTTCTGTGGTGTCATAACACAAATGGTAAGTTTTAAAAAGCACTTTCAAGCAATTGAGTTGTTAACATTTAGCATTTTCTATTTAAGTCCAAGCTAGAATTATGTTGTTTACATTTTTTCCTTGTAAATTCAGATCGCAATCAGAATTTAGAGCTATCTGTGTCAGAATCAACTCTTTAAATCTGTTGACAAAACTTCACAAAGTCTTTGCTAAGTTACAGAATGAAGAATCAGAAAAGTGAAATTGAAGTAAAAAGTGCTGAAACATGGGAAGCCTAAAACTGCATCCTTTTTATTAAAGCATTCCCTGAAATCAGCCATGCTCATGATATATCTTTCCTATTTTCATTTTTTGCATGCTATGATTTGGAATGCACATACCTGCCATGTGAGATGTCCGATGTCAATGAAGGTAAAACACGATGGATGCTGATTCAGAGAAATGAGATTAGGTCCAGAAGCTAAGCTGGAGGCTAAGGAACCCAAAAGTTATGAAGAATCCTTTAAAATAAAAAAAACCTGTGTATCAAAGTGTGTTCAAATCTTCTGCCGATGAGACATGGATGTGTAGTATGAAAAGAGGCAGTAAAATCATTGTCTTCTAAAATGCTTCAGGAACCACAATACAGGAAATTCTCACTGAACTTGCATGATGCAGACCCTTTGACTATCAAAAAATAAAGTGAGAGGAAAAAAATTTTTCTAATGTTTGAACATCAAAGTCATCTTAAAAATTACTTGGAAAATGGAATATATGGGCAAACCAAAGGTAAATTTACTTGGTGTAAAAAAAATTGACACTGAATTTTCCTTTTTTAATAAGGAGAAATATTTATTATTATTTAGATTAAATCACAAAGGATATATTAGCTTATTTTTATCCCTGGATATGACTTAATAATAAAGATAAATAAATATGCTTGTTTTACCAAGGAGAAAAGTAAGGTACAGTAAAGCTAAAGTACTAAACCAAGCTTACTTATGTTTGAAACCCTGGTAGTCTTTTTCTAGAGCACGCACGACCTGTATTTTAAATCAAGCCTATCTCTCCGGGTCTATAAGTTGGGCCAATTTTCATTTATTATTTTTAGTACAGAGTGATAGGGACTTTTCATCTCTCATTCTGTGCTTTTGATCTCTGCCACTTTAACCCAGGTATGGAAGGCAAAGATATAAAAGGTAAAATCAGAAGGCTTCCCATGATTGTCCTATAAAACGCACACACACATCTATACCCTACCACTGCTTCAACTCGTCTAAGCCTACACACTTGGTGCTTCATTGATACTAGCACTGAAAGTTTCTTTTAATACTGGACTCTTTATTTTTACTAATATGTTAATTATTATAATCATTTATTGTGTATCTAATTCAGATAAGAAGCTGATAATTCAAGTCGCATATTTTTGTCCTCAGAGGCATAACCTTAATAGTAGGAATTTCAGATGGGGGCAGATAAGCAGATTAAGAGCCAATAACAGAGACCTTGATCTACAGTTAAGTGTCTGGAAATATAATCGACCATTCATCCACATACAAAATAAATTCTCAAATTTTTTTGTTATTTATGTTGCTTATTTTTAAGCATTATAATATCACTATAGTACATAAAATGATCCCAGTCCCTGCAGCCCCATGACACAAAAATTCATATATTTACTTTTGTTTATGCAACTTTGGGTACCTTGCATTTTGAATATGTGATGTCAGAGTCAGCATTCAACCTCATGCTCCAAAACAATTTTCTTTTATGGTAGGAGAATAATCACATGACTCCTCTTTCTGGGTTTTTGTTTTTTTTTTTTGCCTATTCATTTATAGAGTATGAATTACCATCAAACTGCATTCATCATAGAGCTCGAGTTGTCAGAACATAAATGCTTAAGGCAACACTTCCTTCTCAAATTACTAGCAGTTTCATCTCAAGATGTCTGAATTCAATGAAACTTTGTGGATAAAGCACTAAGTCCAACAATGTAGAGTCAGTACAGGTTTTGAGTGTACCCATGGAAAGATCTTTTCTCTTAGAATTATTGACTCTAAGATAATTCTATATGTTATTTCAGAGATGTGAAAATAACTATATCATTTTTAAATGCACAATAGAAAACAGTTAAAATTATTACAATTCAGCTTAAGTTGTTAAATCAGCAATGGACAAAATTGAAATTTTACTCTATATTAAAGCTAGATATGGGCTTCCCTGTGGCTCAACTGGTAAAGAATCTGCCTGCAATGTGGGAGACCTGGGTTCGATCCCTAGCTTGGGAAGATCCCCTGGGGAAGGGAAAGGCTACCCACTCCAGTATTCTGGCCTAGAGAATTCCATGGACNACTCTATATTAAAGCTAGATATGGGCTTCCCTGTGGCTCAACTGGTAAAGAATCTGCCTGCAATGTGGGAGACCTGGGTTCGATCCCTAGCTTGGGAAGATCCCCTGGGGAAGGGAAAGGCTACCCACTCCAGTATTCTGGCCTAGAGAATTCCATGGACTCTATAGACATTAGAATTATGATTGCCTCTTTTATCTTTAATCACCTAAAGTGCAAAACATGAACCTAATCTGTTTTTGATGTATCACCAGGTAAAAATATTAAATATATACATTTTAGTCATGATTATGATCATTTCATTTTCAAAGATATATGGGTGTCTTTATTTTAATGTTTCATAGTGATTTAGTTTTATTCATTGTAAATTTTCCTAAGAGCTTTTCTCTTTAATTTTTATTTGCAGAATAATTGCTTTACAATGTTGTCCTAAGAGTTTTATACTCTTTTTATGAAAACTTAACTTTTATGTTATTTGTATAGTTTTTTAAGTCACCTTATTTCAGTTTTATGATGAACATTTTATTTGTTTAAATATTTATCTATTAATTTGGCTGCAACTGATCTTAATTATAGTTTGTGGGATTGTAGTATGTGGGGTCTTCCATCTTCATTGATGCATATGTGATCTAGTTCCCTTATCAAGTATCGAACCCGGGAGCTCTGCACTGGAACTTGGAGTCTTACTCACTGGACCACCAGGGAAGTCCCTATAACGAGTATTTAGAGTATAAGCAATAACCAGATAATTTGCTTAAAACTCCATTCAATGTCTAACAATCAGATTTAGTGTTCAACTTAATTGTGTAGAATATCTCAGTGTCTATCAAAGAAAGTGATGTGATACCTGCCTTGAGAAAATATTGATTCATATCTACTTTCTAACTGAAATACATAGTAATTCTGACGATCTGCGGATGAGATAACACCTGAATCTTCCCAATCCCCTCTGGAACAGAACTATTTCACAGAGGAGGAACTGACAACGTCAGAAGGAAATGAAGAAAGAAATCATAATAAGATTGAAATTTGAGTATAGTTTTGTAGGATAAATAGACTTGGAAATGTGGAAATGCATTTACTATAAAGTGAGAAATAGTTAACAGAACTGCCTCATATCCAAACCTAAATAAGACAGAAAAGATTTCAACATATTTTCTCTTCTTACCTTTCTAAAATAAAAGATGATATTACTTTTACATATTACATTATTAAATCATAATGTTTATTACTTATTAGAGGTAACACCCTTGTAACTACCACATCAATCAAGAAATAGAACATTTCCAGGATGTTCAAGGTTTTTGCTCATTTTGCTTTCTAATTCCTACCCCCATTTCTCCTTCCAAATATCTCCACCACCTTGACCTCTAACACTGTAGTTTAGTTTAGTTTTTAAAATGTGTATAACCAGAATAATATAAAATTTTGGTGTCTAGTTTATTTTGGTCACGTCCTTGTGAGAGTGATCCAAGAATTCCTCTCCATCTTATTGACACTAACTAAACTAGATGCTGAGCTTCTCTGGTAGCTATGCTGGTAAAGAATCTGCCTGTAATACAGGAGACCCTGGTTTGATTCCTGGGTCAGGAAGATCCTCTGGAGAAGGGATAGGCTACCCACTCCAGTATTCTCAGACTTCCCTGGTGGCTCAGAGGGTATAGAGTCTGCTTGTAAGCAGGAGACCTGGTTTTGATTCCTGGGTTGGGAAGATCCCCTGGAGGAGGGCATGGCAACCCACTCCAGTATGCCTGCCTAGAGAATCCCCATGGACAGAGGAGCCTGGTGGGCTACAGTCCATGGGGTCACAAAGAGTTAGACATGACTGAGTGATTAAACATAGCACAGCACAAGCTAGATGTTTCAGTTCAGTTCAGTTCAGTCACTCAGTCATGTTCGACTCTGCAATGCCATGGACTGTAGCATGAGAGGCTTTCCTGTCCATCACCAACTCCTGGAGTTTACTCAAACTCATGTACATTGAGTCAGTCATGGCATCCGACTGTTTCATCCTCTGTCATCCCCTTCTCCTCCCACCTTCAATGTCAATGAGGGATTCCCAAGTGGTGCTTGTGGCAAAGAACCTGTGTGCCATTGCAGGAGACTTAAGAGACACAGATTTGCTGCCTGGGTCGGGAAGATCCCCTGGAGAAGGGAATGGTAACCCACTCCAGTATTCTTGCCTGGAGAGTCCCATGGACAGAGGAGCCTGGCCGGCTACAGTCCATAGGGTCGCAAAGAGTCAGACACAGCTGAAATTACTAAGCATTCATGCTCGCAAGCGAGATGCAAATTACTACTGTGGCCCACAGATAAGACACATGGATAGACTGAAATCCATAGGGGCCCAGTTGTGATACTGCATGCTTGGATGCTGAGGTGGAGTCAACTCTACCCAAAAGAAAATGGCTAGCAACGATGATCTACAGGAAATTTTAAAATGCTGTACTTCTAGAATGAACTTGAGGAAGGTAGTGATGCCTATCAATAATATTTCATGCTTGTCTTTGCTTTGTTTTGCTATTTTCTCAAGTTTACTCTTTCTGAATGAGTCTTCCACTGATCTACATGTATAAGTTTACTTTGAAGCACAATGAAAAGATGAGAACGATCTTTTTGTGTACTTATTGTGTACCTATTGTAATCAACTAAAGTATATATTTAGGGGGGTTGTGTTTAGAAATCTTAAAGTCTAAATTCAGCAAGAAAGAATGTTTATAATAGAGGCATAATGAGTTCCCTGAGCTTTGATCTGTAAACACTGAGAACATCCACCATCTCTGAATTTACTGTTTCTGATGTGGAATGAATCTCTTGTTAAGAATATAGCAGAATTTGCTTTAGTGAAAGAGTTATTAACAGTAGTGTAGCTGAGATATAAGGAGGACAGGAAAGTGAGGATAGTTGATGCTAACACAAAGGGAATACGCATATTGACTTCTGTTAACTCTCTTTTTTTTTTCACTTTTTATTTTGAAGTTAACATAAATTGATAGGAAAAATACACAGTACCGGGATCTCCCTTGTAATAAGTTACATAACTAGAGCACAACATCAAAACTGAGATACTAACATTCGTTCAATTGATAGCGCTTATTCAGGTTTCACATGCATATGTGTGTGTGTGTATATATATATATCCATCAGTTCAGTTCAGTTCAGTTCAGTCGCTCCATCGTGTCCGACTCTTTGTGACCCCATGAATTGCAGCACGCCAGGCCTCCCTGTTCATCACCATCTCCCGNTGATAGCGCTTATTCAGGTTTCACATGCATATGTGTGTGTGTGTATATATATATATCCATCAGTTCAGTTCAGTTCAGTTCAGTCGCTCCATCGTGTCCGACTCTTTGTGACCCCATGAATTGCAGCACGCCAGGCCTCCCTGTTCATCACCATCTCCCGGAGTTCACTCAGACTCACGTCCATCAAGTCCGTAATGCCATCCAGTAAACAAATATATGTGTGTGCTCAGTCACTAAGTCATGTTCAGCTCTTTGTAACCCTATGGATTGTAGCCCGCCAGGCTCCTCTGTCCATGGGATTTTTCTGGCAAGAATACTAGAATGGATTGCCATTTCCTTCTCCAGGGGATCTTCCTATGCAGGGATCAAACACACATCTCCTGCATCTCCAGTAGGGAGATTATTTACCACTGAACCACCTGGGAAGCCCCATATGTGTATATAGTTTTATATGATTTTATCACATATGTAAATTCATGTAAGCACCATCACATAATCTGTTTTTGTAGTCTATAAAATAATTATCACCAATTATTTTATTAATCTGAAGTGATATTATTAAAGGCAAGATAAATACCTGAAACCTTATTTATCAATTTTCATTTTAATGAACTGGTTTAGTAGGGGAGAATGTTAACACTTACTGAGCACACCTAACATACTTATTGTGGTGTTGAATATGTATGTTTTATATAGCTTAAGTCTATAGATTACATTTAATCCTAGGGAAGTATTTTGGTATTTCACAAGTTTGCTGCTAAGTCACTTCAAGTTTACTGATGCATAAATTTATTAATACACTAGAAATTCTCTATGGAATACCTTCTTTAGGGTGAAGATCACACAAGTATACCTAGCAATAGGAAATCATTTAAACTTCTCCCACCTTTGATTAGGGCTTCCCTGGTGGCTCAGAGGGTAAAGCATCTGCCTGCAATGTGGGAGACCCGGGTTCAATCCCTGGGTCAGGAAGATCCCCTGGAGAAGGAAATGGCNTTAGGGTGAAGATCACACAAGTATACCTAGCAATAGGAAATCATTTAAACTTCTCCCACCTTTGATTAGGGCTTCCCTGGTGGCTCAGAGGGTAAAGCATCTGCCTGCAATGTGGGAGACCCGGGTTCAATCCCTGGGTCAGGAAGATCCCCTGGAGAAGGAAATGGCAACCCATCCCAGTACTCTTGCCTGGAGAATCCCATGGATGGAGGAGGCTGGTGGGCTGCAGTCCATGGGGTCTCACAGAGTCAGACACAACTGAGCGACTTCATTACAGCTAAAGATCCTGACTCATTTAAAGTTGAGTAGCTGGCCTCTTATTGGTCATTCAGTTCCACTGAAGAAAGTTTTGTAAGAATTAATTGGGGTTGTTCGTTAACAGGTCTTACTCTGGCTTTCTCTAAGAAGTAGAGAGGATCACCTCGGGGCTTCAATCAAGTGAGAAATACTTGCTATTGGTGAGAACATGATTTTCAGATTTTATTCAACATATTATTTTAATTTGATCTCTGACATGTTATCCACTATCTTTATATTATTGGTTTGGATACTGCATAGTTGTTTTTACAAGTCTGGTGTCATTTTACATTGGCAATTTTACCTGACAGTTACAAATATAATCATGGCTATTGACCAGACACATTACACAAGCAAATGTCCCTTTTTGCATGAAGTCAAAAGTACCAGGGGTGCTGGTGGTGCTCAGCCATGTTCAGCTCTTTGAGACTCCATAGACTGCATCCCACCACACTCCTCTGTCCAAGGAATTTTCCGTGAAGAATACTGGAATGAGTTGCTGTTTCCTCCTCCAGGTGATCTTTTCAACCCAGGCACTGAACTCACATCCCTTGCATCTTCTGCATTGACAGGTGGCTTCTTTACCACTGCGACACCAGGGAAGCCCTACCAAGAGTCCTGCTTCCCATCAAAAGAAATAAAAGGACAAATGAGCAAGACAACCACAGCAGCAACCAATTCTGCATCTGGTTCAAGTATAGCTTAGACTCAAAAAGGAAATAAGACAATGTGAAAATTTTGGACATATCTAGATCTTTCTCAGCACTTGACTCTGCCTGATAGCTATTTTATAAAGTGAGATGTCAACAGAGAAAAAAACACATTCAAATAATAATGATCTAACAGCTAACATATATTTTGGATAAAACATTGACACTCTCTGATTGTGTGGAGTTAGGAGAGGTTTATAAAACCAGAGTGATGAGAACACACAATTTGTTTCAAAAATTCTTAGCATCAGCCCTTAAAGTGGGGATCCCCAGCCTCTGGGATCTAATGCCTGGTAGAGCTGATTTCATGATAATAGAGATAAAGTGCACAATAAATGTAATGTTCTTGAATCATCCCCAAACCATCTCCCCCAACTCAGTCCATGGAAAAATTGTCTTCCATGAAACCATTAACTGGTGCTAAAAAGATTGGGGACCTCTGTCTTGATGTTAATCTCTTCTAATTGATAAATTCCATCACCTGAGACGTAAGCAAAGCATAAAAGCTTCACAAAAGAGCTGCAGAGAGTTTGCTTTTTGGCTGCAGCTGTGGCTTGTTGCTCCTCACGCAGCTGGAAACAGTGCCTCTGTGGTGAGCTGTGAGCTGTTGGAGAGCCTTCGGGTTCTCACTCCTCAAACTGGTCACTTTTTGAGATGGAAACTCAAGTATTTTTTACTATCATTAAAATGGCACTGAGCCTCTTTCTTGGCTTTTGAGCCAAGCTTTTCTACACTGAAAAGCTCTACAGTCAGAATCTGTTGATGAAATGGGCATAAAGAAAAAGAAAGGGGAAATAAAAGGATTCTCTAAGAATAATAAGGTGTATCAGTACCCAAACATGAGATGATTCATCAGTAAAAATCTGTCAGTTTCAAGAACTCAACTTTTAACTTTTATGCAAAGCACACAGTGATTATCAATTTATACATTACCAAGCTCCACTAGCCTGAAATGAATTTTGGAAAAAAAAGGATTCACATAAAGGATTATTGTTAAAATTTTATAGTTTATTCTTTAATTCTTTAGTTGACAGGTGGTCTATAATTTATTATAGTTAACATATTTAATAATTATCTGTAAAATAGTAAGCTATTTTGGTGTTTATGCCAGCTTCATGTGAGATATTTTGCATAATTTACCTTTATAATCTTCATTTACCCTGTTATTATTAGCATTATTTCTTAAATTTCATAGCTGAAGACATAGTATTATCAAAGAAATAAGCTACAAGTCAACTAACTAGCAATGACTGAGCTGAGTCTCATTATGTTCTGTGGATCTGTAATAGATAAAAACGTGGAGACTCACTTTGCATACTAGTAGGAGAATATATTGGAGAAGGCAATGGCACCCCACTCCAGTACTCTTGCCTGGAAAACCCATGGACGGAGGCGCCTGGAAGCCTGCAGTCCATGGGGTCGCTGAGGGTCGGACACTACTGAGCGACTTCACTTTCACTTTTCACTTTCATGCATTGGAGAAGGAAATGGCAACCCACTCCAGTGTTCTCGCCTGGAGAATCCCAGGGACGGGGGAGCCTGGTGGGCTGCCGTCTCTGGGGTCGCACAGAGTCGGACACGACTGAAGTGACTTAGCAGCAGCAGCAGGAGAATATATGCTATTTTGCTTCAGTTACCCTGGTAATTTTGAATCTTTATTTGATTTTAGATACATAAATAACTATAGATGTTTTGGATACTACTACATATGCAAGTATGTAAATATTTGCATAGTAATTAATATTACATAGTAATTACATTGTAATTCTATATTTGCATACTTACACAGTATACACACTACATGCATCCTTGACTATGAAATATCTGATTGTAGTCATGGGGGTAAAATCCAGATTTGGACAAATAATTAAACCAGGCTATTACCATAATTTTTATACAATCTAAGAGTAGTTTTTAAAGTCTCAAGAAGCTTTTAGTTATATGCTTTGTTTCCTGTTTTCTCTATTTTTATGTCTTCTGCCTTCTAGGAAACACAATTCAATTTTTAGAAATATCTGTCTATATATGTGAATTTCATGATAATTGCATACATAAAATAAATTCACTTGAAGAGGATATTGGCACCAAGATGGATGGTCCTTTTTAGAATTTATTTGTATTTCTTTGAAGTTAGATTTCATGGGGGGAAAAGAGATTTTGCCTTGTTCCCTCCTCCTACTATTTGTGTGTATGTGTGTTTATATGTGAGCATGGGTGTGGGTGTATATGTGGTAAGAGAGGTGAAAAATCTTTGACCAAAATGGTGTAAATGCAAAGATAGAAGTAAGCTTTATAATTTGACTGTAGCAGTTACAGAATATTTCTTCTTCACTACATGTGGATGTCATGTTTACAGCATTTCAACAGGCACTAGGGGTAGAATGATGTGAATATATATTTTAAGATCTTTGTTTACTAGAAAGATTAGAGAATTATAGCACATTTTATCAACAACATCAGAGAGGTAAATATAAGAATTAGGTACTATATGTCTGCTTTATGACATAAAGTAGAAAATATGACTTATGACTTCATTGAGAAAAACTTCGTTATATTAAGGAATTTTTATCCTGTTACCTTAGTATAGTCAAAAAATTTATATCAAATATATAAAGTTCTATAATGTACTTATTTGATATGATTTTTTCTTGGTTATAGACTCCTTCAGAGAGTTGAAAGCTAAAAAAAAAAAAAAAAAGGAACAGAACTGGCCTGTGTTCTATTTACATATATACTTCCTATAGTTTCATTTTGCTTCATTGCACTTCACAGATACTGTGGGATTTTTAGTTTTTTGCTTTGTTTTGTTTTGTTACAGACCAACCATAATATTCCCTTAAGTCAAGGCCTAGTCCAGAGCAAGGCTCTAAATCTCTTCAATTCCAAGAAAGCTGAGAGGGATAAGGAAGTTGCAGAAAAAATTTTAAACTATAGAGATTAATTTAGGTTGAGATTTGAGTAATAGTCTCAAAAGTGGGCTTAAAATAAACCGTGTTGTAAACAGATATGCTGTCATCCAGGCTTTGTTGTCCCACTTAGAGAGGATTAATTGAGGTTTAAGGAAAGAAGTTTCTCTATATGCATGAGTGCCAAGTGAAGCAGGGCTTCCCTGGTGGCTCAGACAGTAAAGAATCCACCTGCAATGAGGGAGACCTGGTTCAATCCCTAGGTTGGGAAGATCCCCTGGAGAAAAGAATGGCAACCCACTCCAGGATTCTTGCCTGGAGATTTCCATGGACAGAAGAGTCTGGCAGTCTACAGACCGTGGGGTTGCAAAGAATCAGACACTGACTGAGCAACTTTCACTGTCCCTTTCTTCACAGCCAAGTGAAGCAACAAATACTGATGTAGAAGCGAGGCAAGGTTTTCAGAATATCTAGCTAAGATGATTAATAAGGTGACTACATTAAAAAATGGATTTTCAAAGTAGATGAAGCAAACTTATATCGGAAAAGGTGCCCTTTATAGCTGGAGAGAAGTCAATGCTTGGCTTCAAAGTTTCAAAGGAGAGGCTAACTCTCTTGTTAGGGGCTAATGCAGCTGATGACTTAAAGTTGAAGCCAGTGCTAATCTATCATTCTGAAAATTCTAGGGCCCTTTAGAATTATACTGATTCTACTCTGCCCGTGCTCTATAAGTAAGACAACAAAGCCTGGATGACAGCATATCTGTTTACAACATGGTTTATTTTGAGCCCACTTTTGAGACTCCTGCTCAAAAAACAAGAATCCTTTCAAAATATTACTGCTCATTGTCAAGTCACATGAGTCATGCAAGAGTCTGATGAAGATGTACAATGAGATTAATGTTTGCATGCCTGAAAACATACACAACATCCATTCTGCAGCCCAGAGTTCAAGAAATAATTTTGACTTTCAAGTCAGTATTTAAGAAGTATATTTCATGAGGCTATGGCTGCCATAAATAGTGACTCCTCTTGATAGAGCTGAGCAAGGTAAATTAAAAACCTTCTGGAAAGGATTCACTATTTTAGATGCCATTAAGAACATTCATGATTAGCCAAAAGAGATAAAAAATATCAACATTAATAGGAACTTAAAAGAAACTGGTTCCAATATTCATGGATGACTTTGGTTCAAGACTTCAGTGGAGGAAGTATGGCAGATGTGGTGAAAATATCAAGAGACCTAGAATTAGAAGTAGAACATGGGGATGTAACTGAATGGCTGCAACCTCAGAATAAAACTTGAGTGGGTGATGACTTGCTTCTTATGGATGAGCAAAGAAAGTGTTTTCTTGACATGACAGCTACTCCTAGTTAAGGTGCAGTGAAGATTGTTGAGATGACAGCAAAGAATTTAGAACACAATATCAGCTTCATTTATAAAGCATCTGAAGGTTTAGGGGAGATTGACTCCAGTTTTGAAAGGAGTTCCACTATGGGTAAGATGCTATCAAATAGCATTGCATGCTACAGAGAAATTGTTTGTGAAAGGAAGAGTCAATTGATGTGGCAGATTTCGCTGCTGTCTTATTTTAAGGAATAGCCATAGGGCACTCCAACCTTCAGCAACCAAGACTGTTCTAACACTCAAAATTTATGACTTTCAATATTTATAATTTAGTAGATATATTTGAACTATCTTCTTATTCCAATATTTTGCTTTTCTTTTCCTGAATCAAACCAATCTAGTGAAAAAAATCATTTTCAGTTGAATTAAATCTTACAGAGAATCAGAATTCATAACATTATGGACATCAGGGTTAGGCTATGTTTTATTAGCTCTTCACCTCCCTCGTTGAAGAGCAACAGGAGATGTTCATCTTCAGTTTTTACATTTACATGTTGTCTGAATATATACATAGAATCAGGCAATAATTAGATTTATAAAAGATTGAATGCCTCTTAACTAACAGGTCAGAATCAACACACCTGTCTTAGCATGGAAACTGGATCAGTGAGAATATCTAATGAGAACAAGACACACAGAATATAGAAAAATAGCAGCACAGAGTTAAATGAGAGGATAATACAAATGTAGACTGTTTTGCCTTCAAAACTAATTTCTAACTGATACTCATCAGATGATTCTTCTCTGCCCTTCTTCAACATGCTAAATATGAGGTGTCAAAGGTCAGTAGCTTTGGAATTCTCTGGTGGTCCAATGGTGAAGATTCCACCTGCCAATGAAGGGGACAAGGGTTTGATCCCTGGGTTGGGAAGATTTCACATGCCTCAGGACAATTAAGCCTGTGAGCCACAAATGCTAAGCCTGCCCATCCCAGAGCCCATACTCTGAAACATCAGAAGCCACCACAGTGAGAAGTCTGTGAACTGCACCTGGAGAGAAGCCCACACTTGCTGCAACTAGAGAAAGCCTGCACACAGCAATGAAAGCCCAGGGTGGCCGTAAATAAACCAATGAATTAAAGTAATCCCAGTAAAATGTAATTTTTTCTTTAGAAGAATTGAAGTTTTGCTTTTTTTAAGTCAGTAGCCTCAAGTGTCTGATTCTGCTTCTTGTTAGATTTGTAAACTTGAGTAGGTCACAAAACTCCTTTAATATTCATTTCCATCATCTGAAAAGGTGAAACATAATTATAAGTAGTTTTTTAGAAATGCTGTCTGGATTCTGACATGACCTTACCCTCTTGGTCAGACCTCAGTCATCAGCTCAGTGTGCTCCATGTGTATAGAGATGTCCTGTACAGTATAGAATATTTCCAAGCTCAGACTTGCTGATGCTCAACATGACACTTAACACCTACAGTAGACACAATATGATCATACAGTCCTGGGGATGAGACGAGTGGATGTGGAGCTTGTCTGTTAAGAAAAAAATAAGAAGCTACTATAAAAAATACTGAGAATTGAAGCAGTTCATCTGGTCAAGGAACAGACTATAAAGCATCAGGAGGAGAAGAGAACAAAAGTGAGGTTTACAAGCCTGGATGTGGTGATCGTTATCACTTGAACTGCATCGCTATCATTCGGACAAACATGACCACAGGAAATAGCACTGAGTTCAGAATCATAACAGCATTTACCCACTAAGAGAGGAGGAGGTAAGAGCCAAACACACACACACACACACACATGAGGATCATAAAGCATCAACTGATTAGAGTGTAAATACTAGACTTGTATTTTACATAAAAATTTTTAACCTGAATTTTCTTCTGATAGAGTGTATAAAAGTAAGTATTTTGTAGATGGAAATAATGAACAAGTGAAGACACAAAAGAATAACTCTGAAGCTTATGGGCAAAGGTGTTAATACCATACAGACATAATTGGGGGTCCTGTTTATACACAACTTTATAAAAAGGAATTGTTTCTCCCTAACTTCCTCCAAGTGATGAACAACTGATGAATGTGAAAGAGGAGAGTGAAAAAGCTGGCTTCAAGGTCAACATTCAGAAAACTAAGATCATGGCATCCAGTCCTGTCACTTCATGGGAAATAGATGGGGAAACAGTGGAAACAGTAGCTGACTTTATTTTGGGGGGGCTCCAAAATCACTGCAGATGGTGATCACAGTCATGAAATTAAAAGACATTTACTCCTTGGAAGGAAAGTTATGACAAACCTAGACAGCATATTAAAAAGCAGAGACATTACTTTGTCAACAAAGGTCCATCTAGTCAAGGCTATGGTTTTTCCAGTAGTCATGTGTGGATGTGAGAGTTGGACTATAAAGAAAGTTGAGCGCTGAAGAACTGATGCTTTTGAACTGTGATGTTGGAGAAGACTCTTGAGAGTCCCTTGGACTGCAAGGAGATCCAACCAGTCCATCCTAAAGGAAATCAGTCCTGAATATTCATTGGAAGGACTGGATGCTGAAGCTGAAACTCCAATACTTTGGCCACCTGATACGAAGAACTGACTCACTGGAAAAGACCCTGATTCTGGGAAAGATTGAGGGCAGGAGGAGAAGGGGTGACAGAGGATGAGATGGTTGGATGCCATCATAACTCGATGGTCATGAGTTTGAGTAAGCTCCAGGAGTTGGTGATGGACAAAGAGCCTAGCAGGCTGCAGTCCATGGAGTCGCAAAGAGTCAGACCCGACTAAGTGACTGAACTGAACTGAACTTCCTCCTGAACTAGTATTATGACAGAACAGTGAGGAGAACAGAAAGTCTTCAAGATAGCCAATTCACATGAGAGGAAAAAAAAGCAGGAATGTGGCAAAAAATAATTCCAGAAGAAAATGTGAATCAAATAGTCATGATTTAAAAGCCACCTATTCTTAGCAAGACTATATTGTACTTAAATGTCAGTTTAGCAGGAACACAATCTGAAGTGAAAACTTATTTTACAAATAATAGTAAGATGCTTTTAAAAATAAAGACATGTTATTCTAATCCAGGTTAACATTAAATATCACCAGTATGGTTAAGCAGGTGACGCCAATAGAAACCAAAGAGAGAAAGAGAGAGACAGAGACAGGAAAATCAAGCAGAATACATCAGAGATTGTTCTTTTATATGGTGTTTTCTTGCCATTTCTTTAAAGAGTTAGAATGGAAAATTAAATGCTGTTTAAGATATAAATATAGTCTCTAATTTTGTATCCAAAATCCTTGGGGAGAAGTGTAATTTAAGATTCACAGTTTTGCACTTTAAAATATAGTACATACATATACATATATAAATTAACAGTGCCAACAGAATTTGGTGGTTCACTTTGTAACCAAGCACATCAATATTTCCTCAGAAAAATGTATCAAACAAAAAACATAGTTCATATTTTGGCACCAAACTTATAAAAATATTTTGCTTTATAAATATTTTGGTTTTTAGCATTGCAGAGGGCTTCCCTGGTGGCTCAGTGGTAAAGAATCTGCCTGCAAAGCAGGAGATGCAGGTTTGATCCCCGAGTCAGGAAGATCCTTTATCAAACAAAAAACATAGTTCATATTTTGGCACCAAACTTATAAAAATATTTTGCTTTATAAATATTTTGGTTTTTAGCATTGCAGAGGGCTTCCCTGGTGGCTCAGTGGTAAAGAATCTGCCTGCAAAGCAGGAGATGCAGGTTTGATCCCCGAGTCAGGAAGATCCTCTGGAGGAGGGCATGGCAGCCCACTCCAGTATTCTTGCCTGGAGAATCCCACGGACAGAGGAGCCTGGCGGGTTACAGTCCACAGTGTCACACAGAGTCAGACATGACTGAAGCAACTTATCATGCACACACTGTAGATAAGTGATTAGAGACTTGTATCTCTCATGTCAGTATACTGAATAAATTATTCCCAATTCTTTCTTTATAAGACATGTTTGCAAACCCACCTCCCAATTACTGAACCTTTCTACACGTGGTTCCGTATTGATAATTTATCCAAGTGATCTTACCCACATTTATAGTAAAGAAGCTGACATATAGATTAGACAAGACAGGTTCAATGAATCTCTGTGTTAAGTCATATTTCCATTTGGGTATGAGAAGCATCTCTTGCGAAACACTCTGGTCCTATATCCTTGGGAGACCTGGTTTCTTTTATCCTGCCTCAGTCACTACCCCTTTCATCCTCCTTAGCCTTCCCCATGCTTTGCTCCTAACTCAGGTGCCGATTTTTGCAACATACATTTCACGGTTTCCATGTGAACCAGCTTCCAGCTCAGTCAGTGGGAGGAATTGGTTTGATATTTGAAGGTGAGAAGTAGGGGAGAAGCCTGTTGGTTTTGCTTTTCTCTCTTTGTTTCAGGCTACACCTCCTGCAGGTGCTATACTTGTCACGTGGCTTTAACTCCTGCAAACAGCAACAGCTGCCCACCGCATAGTGTCTGCTGTGGCCCCAGGTCTCATTAAGTGGCTCTGGGGGCCCACCTGCTCCCTTGGCACCTTCAGCCCTGGGAACGGTCCTGTCTTTCTGTTTTACTCATCTCTGGACTATCTTTCTCCCGTTTGTCTTTCAACCCTGCAACCGCTTTGTAACTATTTCTCTGCATTAAGTTAACTCTTTTGAATGATCTGGCCTGGTCTTTGTTTATCTGCCTAGACCCTCACCCATATTGCAAGGCACACAAATTCTTCCCCATGAAACTTCCAGTACTCTGCCACCAGAAGCTATGGTTCTAACATCTTTTTTCAGAACACCCCTTCCACATCCATTTCCAAGCCTCTTTGCTGTACTCTGTGCCCCTGGAAGCTAAAGTCTAAAAATTACATCATTCAGGCTTTCTTGCCTTCTGGTTTCGGGCTGCTTTAAGCCCTTGGAAGATATTGCCAGGAGATCAGAAGGTGAGAGGGAAAAAAATAGACAAATTATTTAATATTTTCCTTCTTAATGGATCAAGTCCCAGCAATGCCTAGAATTTGTCCCTGTAAACAGTTGGTATTTTCTGACCGTTAACAATGGAACACAATGTGGATCATATCCTGCTGTCCTGCTGCTGCTGCTGCTGCTGCTGCTGCTAAGTCACTTCAGTCGTGTCCGACTCTGTGCGACCCCAGAGACGGCAGCCCACCAGGCTCCCCCGTCCCTGGGATTCTCCAGGCAAGAACACTGGAGTGGGTTGCCATTTCCCTCTCCAATGCATGCAAGTGAAAAGTGAAAGGGAAGTCGCTCAGTCATGTCCGACTCTTAGCAACTCCATGGACTGTAGCTCACCAGGCTCCTCTGTCCATGGGATTTTCCAGGCAAGAGTACTGGGGTGCCATTGCCTTCGTGTTATCTAGGATATACACAGCTTTAAAAATGTATTTACTTTATTCATTAAGACATAAAGGGACTTCCCTGGTGGCTCAGTAGGAAAGAATCTGCCGGCCAATGCAGGAGACACAGGTCCTACATGCCTAGAAACAACAAAGCCCATGCGCCACAACTGCGGAGGCTGTGCTCTAGAACCCAGAGCCACGACTTCTGAAGCCCGCGGGCCCTGGAGCTTGTGCTCCGCGGCAAGAGAAGCCACTGAGATGAGAAGCCTGCACGCTGCAGAGTAGTCCCTGCTCGCCGCCGTTAGAGAAAAGCCCGCAGAGCAACAAACACCCAGCACAGCCAGAAATAGATAAATAAACATTTTAAATATATTTTTTAAGACACAAAACTAGTTCTGATAAAGTGCTCTCTGGCATCCTTTTTTTTTTTCTATTGACTGCTTAAAAAACTGCTATGTAATTAGTAAATAAATAAACCATCTGCATTCTGAGATGATATATGTACTATTCTTTTTTTTTTTTTTCTGAAAGATTACTGGATTTTCTTCTGTGTTTATTTTTAGTTTAAGTGTCACACATCTGGTCAACACACTCTAAATATGTAAAGGTGTTGCTCACATATTCACTCACTGTACGCTCCCCTGAACAGAATTTTCCAACCGCAGCGTGACCAGCAGTTGCCAGGGCATTTAACGCCTAGACCGCCCTTGATGTTATTGTATTGGTTCTTGGGTAATCTGAAAGGGCTGTAGGGACAGGAGAACGAAATTTCTGGGAAAAAGTAAGAGTCTACTGCAGAAGATATCGAAATGAAAAGCTGTAAGGACCTATGAAACTGGCCAAGAAGCAGTGGATTTAGCTTAAAGGTAGACAAGCAAATCAGAATGGAGATTTACAAACTTGGACATGGGGATAACTGTCACTTTAACTGTCACATTAGTACTGTTATTCACTGGACATGCATCATCACAGTTAGCAACATTAGCTTTAGAATTAAGACTAAATTTTCTTTTGGAAGAGGAAGCAGGGAGAAATGAAGTAACACAAATGCAAGTATGACTATATAAATGTTACAGTCATGTTCTAAATGCGTACTTCTTGGAGATTTCTTCTCAATTGGATATATTAAGGTAACATATTTTGTAAACAGAAATAATGGGCAACTAAATGCATATATAAAAACCTATCACACTGTCTATGAAAAACAAAATATTTTACAATTTTGAACTTCTGAAAAAAATAAAATGGGAAGAAGTGAAAGAACACTTTCAGAAAACATATTCAGGCATTCATATTATAGAAACAGAAATCTAAACCATGATAAAATAATTCCTGAAATTATAAGTAAATTAAACAGCCATGATTTGCAGAATGTATTGAAAAAAGTAATTTACTTTTGGCAATCAGTGGCAGAAACTATATTTAAGTGGCAGTTTCAGAAGAATATAGTTTAAAGCTAAGTAATTATTTTGCAAATATTACCAGGTGGGGTTTAAATTCATGGAATAGCCTATATAGGATACACAGGAGAGTAACTACAAGAAAATAAAAAGGAATCAAGACAGCACCAGTTCAGGAATTATTCTTAAATACATGTTGAATGGAACAAGAGGGAATGAGAAAGGTAGGGTCAAACATTTCTTTTGTGTATTTTTGAGGAGACCATACCAAAACCCAACAATACCAGGCATCTAGGTGTGGCTGGACGCATGGAGATCCATCATATACTTTAAATATTAGACATTTTGAATGGTTTTTCATTCAATATAATGTGCATCAGCATCAGATTGCAAATGGTCTGGAAAGATGAAAATTTGACAGGTTATTCTTGTGGAGACAAATTGGTATACTTAGAGACACTTGCTATTGTATCTACCAAACTAAAGCCAATGATTTTAAAAGGACTACAAATATTTGAATATTAAGATTTTTAATACATGCAGGAATCTATGGTGAGTAGGTATTTGCTACAGTATTTGCTATACATGTGAGTTTTGTAATATTTCATTTACTTATTTTTTCCTAATTTTTATTTTTATTTGATTTTGGTTTTAGCATGAATACAAATTCACTTAATTAGTATTATAAATTTGGCAGAAAATGTTTAGATTTGCATTAATTATATAAAAAAAGAAGTTATGTAAGAGTTAGTTCAGTCACTCAGTCATGTCTGGCTCTTTGCAACCCCATGAATCGCAGCATGCCAGGCCTCCCTGTCCATCACCAACTCCCGGAGTTCACTCAGACTCGCATCCATTGAGTCGGTGATGCCAACCAGCCATCTCATCCTCGGTCATCCCCTTCTCCTCCTGCCCCCAATCCCTCCCAGCATCAGAGTATTTTCCAATGAGTCAACTCTTCACATGAGGTGGCCAAAGTACTGGAGTTTCAGCTTCAGCATCATTCTCTCCAAAGAAATCCCAGGGCTGATCTCCTTCAGAATGGACTGGTTGGATCTCCTTGCAGTCCAAGGGACTCTCAAGAGTCTTCTCCAACACCACAGTTCAAAAGCATCAATTCTTCGGCACTCAGCTCTCTTCACAGTCCAACTCTCACATCCATACATGACCACTGGAAAAACCATAGCCTTGACTAGATGGACCTTTGTTAGCAAAGTAATGTCTCTGCTTTTCAGTATGCTATCTAGGTTGGTCATAACGTAGGCCTGCCCTTCCCAGGTGACTCAGTAATAAGGAATCTTCCTGCCAATGTAGGAGATGTCGGTTTGATCCTTGAGTCAAGAAGATCTCCTTAAAAAGTATGGCAACCCACTCTACTATGCTTGCTTGGAGAATCCCAAGGAGCTGGGCAGGCTATGGTACATAGTGTTGCAAAAGAGCAGGCACAACTTAGAGACGAAACAACAACAAGCAAGAGGCATAGAAATGGGAGCCTAAAGGCATAGAATTGAATACTTTCATAAAGCATATTTTGGTAGTCGAATTACATTTCTATTAAAACTAAAAGACCTGTGTGGTGGCTTAAGAAGTGCTTGGCAAGATTTCTTGTGATCTGGATTCAAATTACTATTGACAGAGCAAAGGAGGTGGTTAGAGAAATACGGTCTTGAGTACAAAAATATCCAATTAGTGTGAACTATGTAATTAGACTAAGATTATACAACATTTTCTCAACTGTGTATCACAGAGTCACCAAAAGAGCAAGTTAACAATTTTGTATTAAACTTTGGACAACCACTTTATCTTCATTCCAGTCTTTCTTAAAGAGTAATCAGTAAAATGCCCACCTCAATATCACCTACCATACTTGCTTCTACTCCAGATTCCTTAGTTTCGGCCCAGACATTGATTCACAGTTTCTCTAGCAGAACATGGGAATCTGAATTTTGGAAATTCTTAAGAATAATTAATACTGAAAAGCACTCTCTGCCTCCATAAACTTCTACCTGAGCTCCTTTAATTTAAATTTAAATTTTCTAACATAAGCCCATTCAGGTTTACCAGAGAAATACAAAGTCAGTTGTGAAAGAATCAACAAAATAGCTATGTCAACATCTTGCCTTTGCCACTATGTTTTTATTCTCTAGTTCTCTTTCTGTGGAATTCCCTTATTGACTGAGGACCATTCACATAGTCCTTCATATATTCAGTTCATTGCTTTAATTCTCTAACCTTCCTCCACCTTTCTGCTCTGTTTCCATAGTCTCACTGTCAAATTCTGCTCATAAGATCTGGTTTTCTATGACTGTTTAACTTGTAAAGATATCCAGAATGTTAAGATTTCATCCTGTACCAAACCAGGGCAAATGCCACTGGAGTGAAAAAATCAATTGAAATCCATAAAGATGGCAGAGATGAGGTCATTACAGGTGGAAATATGGCCCTGGAAACAGAGCTGCCAGAGGTGGTCCTAAGTAACCAGAGGCAAAACACTGACCAAAATCAATACCTTTTATAATAATGACAGCGAGGTTCTGGACAAAATTTTCCATTACTGCCTTAAATAGATTCCCAAGCAACAGAGCCAGCAGGGAAGCCCAATTCTAGAAAGAGAAATACATTTTTAGAATCATTTTAGTAACATTGCATTTAAAAAGGCAAGTTATGATTACATTATGAATTAGAAATTAAAACGTTTCTTCATATTTTCACCTTAAATCACATATTTCTGCACAGATAATTTATTATGGTCTCCTAAAAACTGTGGAATTATATGTGCATCTTTAATAGGAATCTACTTCTATGTCATTAATTTATAGTTAGGTTAGTTATACTAAAATATCTATTAAATTGGAACATAAGATACTTTGTGGAAAAACCATGTCTTATTCATATTTATATCTTCTAAAACACGAATTTTTTGCCTTTTCATACTGTCCATGGGGCTTTCAGGCAAGAATGCTGGAGTGGGTTGCCATTTACTTCTCCCGTGAACCACGTTTTGCCAAAACTCTTCACTATAACCCATCCTTCTTGGATGGCCCTGAATGGTATGAATCACAGTTTCATTGAGTGATGCAAGCCCCTTCACCACAATAAGTCTGTGATCCATTGAGGGGAAATGAAGATTTTATAGGGTAGTTGCTGTTTTTGTAGTTGTTTAGTCACTAAGTCTTGTCCGCCTCTTTTGAGACCCCATAGACTGTAGCCCTCTGGCTCCTCTGTCCATATAATTTCCTAGGCAAGAATACTGGAATAGGTTGCCATTTCCTTCTCCAGGGGATCTTCCTGGCCCAGGGATCAAACCCATGTCTCCTGCATCTCCTGCATTGGCAGGCAGATTCTTTACCACTGAGCAACCTAATGGCAGAAAGTAAAGAAGACCTAAAGAGCCACTCATGCGAAGACGTGAGGCCACCTCATGCGAAGAGTTGACTCATTGGAAAAGACTCTGATGCTGGGAGGGATTGGGGGCAGGANAACCCATGTCTCCTGCATCTCCTGCATTGGCAGGCAGATTCTTTACCACTGAGCAACCTAATGGCAGAAAGTAAAGAAGACCTAAAGAGCCACTCATGCGAAGACGTGAGGCCACCTCATGCGAAGAGTTGACTCATTGGAAAAGACTCTGATGCTGGGAGGGATTGGGGGCAGGAGGAGAAGGGGATGACAGAGGATGAGATGGCTGGATGGCATCACTGACTTGATGGACGCGAGTCTGAGTGAACTCCAGGAGTTGGTGATGGACAGGGAGGCCTGGCGTGCTGCGATTCATGAGGTCGCAAAGAGTCAGACACGACTGAGCGACTGAACTGAACTGAAAGAGCCACTTGATGAGAGTAAAAAAGCTAGCTTAAAACTCAACACTAAAATCTAAGATCATAGAATCCAGTCCCATCATTTCATGGCAAATAGGCAAAAAATGAAAGCAGTAACAGATTTTATATTCTTGGGCTCCAAACTTGCTCCTTAGAAGGAAAGCTATGACAAACCTAGACAGCATATTAAAAAGCAGAGACATCACTTTGCTGACAAAGATCTATATAGTCAAAGCTATGGCTTTTCTAAGTAATCGTGTACAGATGTGAGAGTTGGATCACAAAGAAGGCCAAGTGCTGAAGAAGAGTTGCTTTTGAATTGTGGTGCTGGAGAAGACTCTTGAGAGTTCCTTGGACTGCATGAAGATCAAACCAATCAATCCTAAAGGAAGTCATTCCTTAAAATTCATTGGAAGCTCTATTGAAGAAGCTGAAGCTCTAATACTTTGGCCACCTAATGCAAAGAACTGACTCAGAAAAGACCATGATGCTGGGAAAGATTGAAGGCAGGAAGAGAAGGGGACAACAGCGGATAAGATGGTTGGATGGCATCACTGATTCAATTGACATGAAGTTGAGCAAATTCAGAAGACAGTGGAAGACAGAGAAGCCTGGTATCTACAGTCCATAGAGTCACAGAGTTGGACACAACTTAGCAACTAAACAATAGCATATACTAGAGTACCTTTCCCGTGGAAGACTTTATGTTTGTAGAGTTGATATAAATTTTGAAGGTCTTTGTATTTTAGATATCAAGGTGTAAAACCATTGCTTGCTTTTTGCAGAATTGTGAGAGAAGTTTATTTAGACTATGCTACAAAAATAGATACCATAATTAGATCATGTCAAAGTGTGAAAGTGTTAGTTGCTCAATCGTGTCTGACTCTATGTGACCCCATGGATCCACCAGGCTCCTCTGTCCATGGAATTCTCCAGGCAAGAACTCTGGAGTGCTTTGCCATTCCCTTCTCCAGGGGTTCTTCCTGACCAAGGGTGCATGCTTGCCTGCTAAGTCACTTCAGTCTCCTCCTACTCTGTGTGGCCCTATGGACTGCAGCTCCCCAGGCTCCTCTGTCCATAGGATTCTCCAGGCAAGAATACTGGAGTGGGTTCCCACGCCCTCCTCCAGGGATCTTCCCGACCCAGGGATCAAACCCATGTCTGTTGTGTCTCCTGCATTGGCAGGTGGGTTCTTTACCACTAGTGTCACCTGGGAAGCCCTGACTCAGAGTGAAAGTGAAGTCGCTCAGTTGTGTCCAACTCTCTGCAACCCCATGGACTGTAGCCTGCCAGGTCCCTCCCTCCATGGGATTTTCCAGGCAAGAATACTGGAGTGGGTTGCCATATCCTTCTCCAGGAGATCTTCCCAACCCAGGGATTGAACCCATGTCTCCCACATTGTAGGCAGACGCTTTACCATCTGAGCTACCAGGGAAGTCTATTGACCTGACTCAGGGTACTTTAAGCTAAATAGCAGTATAAAGTACTATGTTGTATGGGAGTGAATAATCAAAAAAGTAAAGAAGGGAAAATTTTTTAAATTTTTTAAATTGGGGTATAATTTCTTTATAATGTTAGTTTCTGCTGTACAACATGAATCAGCTATATGTATAAGCACATCCCCTCTCTTGAGCTCCTGTCCCACCCCTCCCCACACCACTCCTCTTGGTCATCACAGAGCACTGACATAGAGCTCCCTCCTTCCCCCCACCTCCATGTCCACAAGGTTATTCTCTACTTTTTGCCTCTACTCCTGCCCTGTCAATAGATTCATCATCACCGTTTTTCTAGACTCCATGCACACACACTTAGTCACTCACTCCTGTCCAACTCTTTGAAACCCCATGGACTTTAACCCACTAGACTCCTCTGTTCATGAGTTTCTCCATCAAGATTACTGGAGAGGGTTGCCATTTCCTTTTCCAAGGAATCTTCCCCACCTAGGGATTGATCTTGCATTGACTGTGTCTCCTGCATTGCAGGCAAATTCTTTCCATATTTTTGCATTAAAATACAATGTTTGCTTTTCTCTTTTTGACTTACTTCACTCTGTATGACAAATTGTAGGTTCATCCACATCACTATGCTGCTGCTGCTGCTAAGTCACTTCAGTCATGTCCAACTATAAATGACCCAATTTCTTTCCTTTTCTGACTGAGTAATATTCCATTGTATATATGTACTATGTCTTCTTTATCCAAAAGACAACATTTTTGATAAGGTATCTAGTTGTCACATTCTGTGAATTAAATAATGGTCTGAAGGGTAAGGCTATTTGTGTCACTCCAAATGGCTATGGACATCAGGAAAAGGCACAGGATGCTCAGCTCCCCAGAAATAAGCCTCCACAGAAGAGGTGAGAACTCTCCTGAGCGGGAACTTAAAGCACAGGGAGAATCATAAGAGAGGCACCCCTACAAACAGAGACAGGTGTCGTTTGACCAAACAACAAAGGCCATTCAAAGGGGAAAGAGGCTTTTCAACAAATGGAGCTGAAACAACTGGTCATCCAAATGAAAAATCATAAATCTAAACACAGACTTTAAACCTTTTCAAAAAATTGCCTCAAAGTGAATCCTAGACCTAAATGTATAACAGATTTGGCAATAATTTTTAGGTACAACACCAAAAGCACAATCCACACACACACACAAATCAATAAGCTGGACTTTATTAAAAATTAGACTGTGAAAGATGTGAAAATGAAAAAGATTAAGTACAGACAGGAAGAAAAATTTTTCAAAGCACATATTTAGTAAAGGAGCTGTGTTCAAAATATACAGTTCAGTTTAGCTCCATTGCTTAGTCGTGTCTGGCTCTTTGCGACCCCATGAATCACAGCACGCCAGGCCTCCCTGTCCATCACCAACTCCTGGAGTTCACTCAGACTCACGCCCATTGAGTCAGTGATGCCATCCAACCATCTCATCCTCTGTCGTCCCCTTCTCCTCCTGCCCCCAATCCCTCCCAGCATCAGAGTCTTTTCCAGTGAGTCAGCTCTTCACATGAGGTGGCCAAAGTACTGGAGTTTCAGCTTTAGCATCATTCCTTCCAAAGAAATCCCAGGGCTGATCTTCAGAATGGACTGGTTGGATCTCATAACTTTTCTTCCAAGGAGTAAGCGTCTTTTCATTTCATGACTGCAGTCATCATCTGCAGTGATTTTGGAGCCCCCCAAAATAAAGTCTGACACTATTTTCACTGTTTCCCCATCTATTCCCCATGGAGATATACAAAGAACTCTTAAAACCCAAGATAAGAAAATACTTAATCCAATTTTTAAATGAGTAAAATATCTGAACTGACCTGTCTAGTAAAGATATACAGATGGCAAATATGCATATAAAAAGTGTTCAACATCAGATGTCTTTGTTGTTGCTTAGTCCCTCAGTCATGTCCAGCTCTTTTGACTCCATGGACTACAGCACGCCAGGCTTCCCTGTCCTTCACTATCTCCTGGAGCTTGCTCCAATTCATGTCCATTGAGTCGGTGATGCCATCCAACCATCTCATCCTCTGTCATTCCCTTATCCTCCTGCCCTCAATCTTTTTCATCATCAAGGTCTTTTCCAATGGGTCAGCTCTTCACATCAGGTGGCCAAAGTACTGCAGATTTAGCCTTAGCCTCAGTCCTTCCAACGAATATTCAGGGTTGGAAATTCCAAATGACAGCAACAGTGAGCCATCATTACAAGCTTATTAGAATGACTAAAATCCAAATTACTGACAGCATCCAGTGATGATGAGGATGTGGAAATGCAGGCACTCTGGTTCATAGATGGTAGGAATGCAAAAAGGTACTTTAGAGGACAGTTAAACAGCTTTTTTAAATTTAAGCAACCTCTTAGCATATAATACAATGATTACACCCTTTGATTCACTCATCTAAGTGACTTGATAACTCATGTCCATAAAAAACCCACTAGTAAACGTTTATAGCAGCTTTATTCACAATTTCTGAAACTCAGAAGTCGGGATGAGATACATGGCACTGTCTCCACTTTCTGTTCAATTTTTCTATCACTTAAAGCTACTCTAAAAAAAATAAAGTGCATGATATTTTTTTAAAAAGCAGAAGAAATAGAGCAAGATCGTAGGACAAGTAACTAACACAATGTTTGTAGAACATTCTACAGTTATTTTAAAATACTTATTTGGCTGTGTTGGGTCTTAGTTTTGGCACAAGAGATCTTCTGCTGCAGCCCACAGGCTCAGTAGTTGCAGCACAGAGGCTTAGTTGCTCTGTGGCACGTGGGATCTTAGTTCCCTGACCAGGAATCAAACCCACGTCCCCTGCACTGCAAGGCAGATTCTTAATCACTGGACCACCAGGGAAGTCCCTCAAATATTTTTTAATTCTCACAGTCAGCCCATAAAATATTTTAATCTAATTTTAGACAATAATTAAATGTGAAGAAAATATTCTTTCTATATAGATTGTTGGTAAATATCAACATAATAAATTAATGGCATAAGTCCATTCCTAATTTATGATTTAAAATTCAGCTTCCAAATCTTCCTGTCTTTCAGTCTTTTCTTACTGTCTTTTCATTTCATAAAGTTGAAAGATAATAATGAGATGAGTTAAAAATTAATTTTTAAACTGCACTAAGTCAAAATAGCAATTGATTCATTTAGGCACTGAACTCTTCCCTGCAATAAAAATAAAAGTGACTATATTAATTAGGATATATAATGACTTCTGCTTATTCTCCTTTCTTTCTTCCCTCCCTTCCCTAACCTAACTCAATGAACATATTTTAGAGTTCTCAATGTGCCATACAAGGATGGGAATCAAAAGTGAAAATACAGAAAAATGTGTCTCAGTTCAGTTCAGTTCAGTCACTCAGTCATGTCTGACTCTTTGCATCCCCATGTACTGCAGCATGCCAGGCCTCCCTGTCCCTCACCAACTCCTGGAGCTTACTCAAACTCATATCCATTGAGTTGGTGATACCATTCAACCTTCTCATCCTCTGTCGTCCCCTTCTCCTCCCGCCCTTAATCTTTCTCAACATCAGGGTCTTTTCAAATGAATCAGTTCTCGCATCAGGTGGCCAAAGTATTGGAGTTTCAGCTTCAGCATCAGTCCTTTCAATGAATATTCAGGACTGATTTCCTTTAGGATGGACTGGTTGGATCTCCTTGAAGTCCAAGGGACTCTCAAGAGCCTTCTCTAACACCACAGTTCAAAAGCATCAACTCTTCAGCGCTCAGCTTTCTTCACAGTCCAGCTCTCACATCCATACATGACTACTGGAAAAACCATAGCTTTGACCGGATGGACCTTTTTTGGCAAAGTAATGTTTCTGCTTTTTAACATGCTAAGTTGGTCATAACTTTTTTTCCAGGGAGCAAGCGTCTTTTAATTTCATGGCTGCAGTCACCATCTGCAGTGATTTTGGAGCCCCCCAAAATAAAGTCTGACACTGTTTCCATCATTTCCCCATCTATTTGCCATGAAGTGATGTGACTGGATGCCATGATCTTTGTGTTTTGAATGTTGAGCTTTAAGCCAACTTTTTCACTCTCCTCTTTCACTTTCATCAAGAGGTTCTTCAGTTCCTCTTCACTTTCTGCCATAAGGCTCGTGTCATCTGCATATCTGAGGTTATTGATATTTCTCCCACCAATCTTTATCCCAGCCTGTGCTTCATCCAGTCCAGCAATTTCATGATCTCAATCTCAAGGGGTCTATAAATTTGAGATGGGGAGGGAGGAGGGAGGGGGTTTCAGGATGGGGAACACATGTATACCTGTGGCGAATTCATGTTGATGTATGGCAAAACCAATACAATATTGTAAAGTAATTAACCTCCAATTAAAATAAATAAATTTATATTTTTTAAAAATTTTGAGACAGAAAATCAGAAGCAACTCCATTTTTGGAACATTAAATATCAAAAAAAATCTATGAGAATAACATTATCTATTCTATTAACTTTATTCATCCCACTGAATTTATTCTTGAATATCATTAAGGCACTTATCTCTGGACTTTTTTTTTTTCTTCAGTCATCACTTCTGCCATGACTTAATCACATCTTATGGTGAATGATTTCATTGCCACTAACTGCTTATTTTTCCAGAGCATATACCTAATTAACTGCTCCATTCAACTGATTAAATTTCATCTTCTTTCTTTCTTCATTGAGTTGCATATATCTCATGTAGGGAGTCAAACTCTCTGATGCTAATTTGCATCAGGATCTCTAATCTCACTTCAATTCTTAGTGGCCTTTAATAAATTTCTATTACTTATTCTTTGTATTTTTAAATTATACTTGATTTACAATGTAATATTAATTTCAGGTGTACAATATAGTGATTCAGTATTTTTGCAGATTATATTCCATTGAAAGTTATTACAAGATAATGGCTACAATTCACTCTTTTATACAATATGTCCTTACTGCTTATCTATTTTATACAGAGTGGCTTGTGTCTTTTAATCCCATGCACTGAATTTGACCCTTCCCTTTCCCTCTCCCCTTTGGTAACCACAGTTTGTTTTTTATATCTGTCAGTGTTTCTGTATTGCATATACTTTCAGTTGTATTATTCTTTAGATTCTACATAGAATTAATATAATACAGTACAGTGCTCTGATTTACTTTAGTGCATAATATTCTCTACATTCATCCATGCTGCTGCAAATGGCAGAATTTCATTATTTTATACAACTCAATATCCTCAAAAATCCAATCAATTAATAAGCAGAAGACCTGAATGGACACTTTTCCAAAGAAGACATACAGATGTCTAACAGGTACATGAAAAGATGCTCAATATCAGTAATTATTAGAGAAATGCAAATTAAAACAACAAAGATATCACGTCACCTCTGTCAGAATGGCCACTGAGAGCAAGTCTACAAGTAACAAATGTTGGAGAGGATGTGGAGAAAAGGGAACACCTGTACATTGGTGCTGGGAAAATAAATTGATGCAACCACTGTGGAAAACAGTATGGTGATTCCTCAAAATAAAAATAGGATTATTATATGCTACTGATTTTTATATGCCAATTTTGTATTCTGCAGCTTTACTAAATTCATTAATTAGGCCTAATAGGTTTTTTGTTGAGTCTTAAGGATTTTCTTTTTGTAAAATTATGTCATTTTACTTCTGCTTTCCAATTCTGATGTCTTTTTAAAAATTAATCAATTTATTTTAATTGGAGGCTAATTACTTTACAGTATTGTGGTGGGTTTTGCCATACATCAACATGGAGCAGCCATGGGTGTACATGTGTCCCACCATCCTGAACCTCCTCCCACCTCCCTCCCCACCCCATCCCTCTGGGTTGTCCCAGAGCACCGGCTTTGAGTGCCCTGCTTCATGCATGGAACTTGCACTGGTCATCTGTTTTACATATGGTAATATACATGTTCAATGTTATTCTCTCATATCGTCCCACTCTCGCCTTCTCCCCCATTGTCCAAAAGTCTGTTCTTTAAATCTGTGTCTTTTTTGCTGTCTTGCATACAGTGTCATTGTTACCATCTTTCTAAATTCCATAGATATGCATTCATATACTGTGTTGGTGTTTCTCTTTCTGGCTTACTTCACTCTGTATAATAGGCTCCAGTTTCATCCATCTCACTAGAACTGACTCAAATATGTTCTTTTTTTGTAGCTGACTATGTATGTACCATTCCATTGCGTATATGTACCACTATTTCTTTATCCATTCATCTGCCGATGGGCATCTTGCTTGCTTCTGTGTCCTAGCTGTTGTAAATAGTGCTGCAATTAAGATTGGGGTACACGTGTCTCTTTCAGTTCTGGTTTCCTCACTGTGTATGCCCAACAGTGGGATTGCTGGGTCGTATGACAGTTCTATTTCCAGTTTTTTAAGGAATCTCCACATTGTTCTCCACAATGGCTGCACTAGTTTGCATTCCCACCAACAGCGTTAAGAGGGTTCCCTTTTCTCCACACCCTCTCCAACATTTATTTTTTTTATAGCTTAAAAAGAATTTAATAAAATAAAATAATATCAATATATATTTAATATCCATGCCTTAATATCATATATCTAATATTTAAAATATTTTCATAAAAACGAATGTTTTAATACTCATACATTTTAACATCATTTATCTAATATTTAAAATGTTTTCATAAAAATATTGCAAATATGAAAGTTTTAAAATATTTATTGAGACAAGTATCAGTTCAGTTCAGTCACTCAGTCATGTCCGACTCTTTGAGAACCCATGAATTGCAGCACGCCAGACCTTCTTGTCCATCACCAACTCCCAGAGTTCACTCAGACTCATGTTCAACAAGTCGGTGATGCCTGTTTGTAGACTTTTTGATGGCAGCCATTCTGACTGGCATGAGATGGTACTTCACTGTGGTTTTGATTTGCATTTCTCTGATAATGAGAGATGTTGAGCATTTTGTCATGTGCTTATTAGCCATCAGTATGTCTTCTACGGAGAGAAATATCTGTTTAGTTCTTTGGCCCATTTTTTAATTGTGTCATTTGTTTTTCTAGTATTGAGCTGCATGATCTGCTCAATGCCTTTTATATCCTTTTCTGGCCTTATCACCCTAACTAGGACTTCCAGTACTAAGTTGAATAGAAGTAGTAAGAGTGAGCATCGTTGTTTTGTTACTAGGGTTAGAAGAAAAGTTTTCAGCCTTTCACCACTGAGTATGATGTTAGCCTGTCATATAAAGCTTTTATTAGACTGAGGTAGGGCTTCCCTAGTGGCTCAGTTTTGGTAAAGAATTCACCTGCAATGCAGGAGACCCATGTTTGATCCCTGGGTCTGGAAGATACCCTGCAGAAGGGAATGGCTATCTGCTCCAGTATTCTAGCCTGGAAAATCCCATGAACAGAGGAGCCTGGTGGGCTACAGTTCATGGGGTCCCCCAAAAGTCAGACAGAAGTACGACTAAGCACACATACACATGTTCTTTCTATGCATAAATTGTTTAGAGTTTTATCATAAATTGATAAAGAATTTTGTCAAATCTTTTCTTGTGTTTTTTGAGGTTACCATATTTTTTTTGTCATTGTATTAATGGGGTTTATCACCTCTACTGTGATCAGAATATAACCATTCCTTTTACCCTTCAAATATAGTCCTTCTTGGTCTCTGTAGTCCAAGGGAAAATTTCACCCTCACCCGCATATTCTAGGATTTTCACAACATGTCTTATCTGTGGATAGTTGCTAGTTGTCTTCTTTGAGGGTGACTGAAATCAGAAAAGAGTTATGTTTCCATTTTGGTGGTATCACTCCTCCAAGATTTTTCTTTTAAAGGTGTCCAAAATTAATGATGTTTCTATTAATATGTCACCTAGCAAAAGAAAATGCAAAGATTCTATAGCACAACTCTTTCATATCAGGTTTAATAAGCTCTCATAAATAAATTAGTGAAAAAAATGAAAATTTCAGAGTCAAAAGCAAACAAACTATGCACAAGGGACCTTAGAAGGAAGCAGCAGGAATAAAAATGACAGCAGAAAATATTTACAGAATTATTACTGTAATAATCAGGGACATGTAAATTAATTGTATTTACTGTATTCAAAGAAATGTAAGACAAAATGGGCCATGTGTTTAGAGAACAAGAAACTTAAAATGATCAAAAAGATTTGAAAAAACACTAAATAGAATTACAAATAAAACAGAATATTGGATAAGTTTACCTCTAATTTGACACAGACGAGGAGAAAATTAGTGAACTGGAAAATGTTTCTGAAGCCACTGTTTAAAATACAGCACATAAGACAAAAAGATAGAAATTATGAAAAATAAATTAAACATGTAGCAAAGCAGCTTTTTAAAAAGAGTGAAAAAAGAGGCATATGTGCCTTCTGTAAAATTAATAGCAAAGACTTTTTCAACCCAGTAATAATGAGAGGCCAACCCGTAGATCTATGAAGTCTAATTAACTTTAATCAAACAAAAGAGAGAAAAATAGTTCACAAAAATCACATTATAATAAAAACTAAAGAAGATCAAGAACAATGATACATTTCCAAAAGCAGCACTAGGAATTGAATTGAAACTTTTTACTGTTGAATTGAAACTTTTAATTATTGTTAAAAACCCACCTTAAATACTATATTTTTGCATTAGAGTGTATTTTGTCAGGTATCAAGAGCTTTTATTTGATTAGTGTTTGCATTATTTATTCTTATTTTCAACCATCGTACATCCTTATCTACTAGGTATGACTTCTGTAAATAACACACAACACTTAAATTTTTTTAATTTACACAATAATTTTTATCTTTTAATCAGAACATTTAGAGCATTCACGCTTGCTTTTGAGGCATTTTATCTTTTTAATCAACATCATAATTTTGTGCTTTCTGTTTGTCCTATTGTTTTATTTTCCCCCCCATCTTTTCTTGTGCATTTATTTTTCTCAGTTTATGTTTCTCTCTATAATTTTTGAAATTATTATTTCTTTTCTTCTTTTTAACCTTTACTCAAATTTAAAGTACGTGTACTGAAATCATTAATGTTTATAAATGATCATTATCTTTACTCACCTCCAAAACAATACAAGACCCAAGAACATTCATAGTCTCCCTGTCAAATTACATTCTTGTGCTATGAAGTTCATTTCTATTGATCAAAGGTGAGGACAGGGGCCTTTGTGGTCACTGTGGTGTGTATATCTCAGAGCACACATTAGGCTGAGAATGAAATTTCACATGTACATACTTTAATTTTTTCAATAATAAAAATATGTTCATTAAAAGTAACAACACAAAAATGGAAAACTACATATGTAAAATTAAGACTTACCAAGTTAGTCACTTAAATATTATTATATTTCAATCTTTAATTACCAGGTTAGACACATATTATTAAACTGTGAGCACATGGATAACAACAGACATTTTTTCTACCAAATATAATATAGTTTGCAATAATTTGAACCTTTTTTCTATTTATTACAGAACATTTATATCAATATTTGTAGAACTGTCTCATTTATACTTAATGACTGTGAAAGTTTTATGGTAGAAATACATTATAATTCATCTCATTATTTAACTTATTGATAGTTAAATTGTTCTTTTTACTTCTTTAAACAAAACATTCATTGGTCACTTGAAAAACAAAAAAAAGTTATGAATAATTATTTCAACAGAAGTTGTGTTGCGGGAACAGAGTTTTATGTCATTTTCATTCCCTCTAAGGTACCTTTTAACAATGATTATGAATATTTTTAACCACAAAAAAAGATATTTTTAAAAATGAGTATTTGTTACATTTTATTTGAATACAATATATCACTTATTTACATAACAATGTTTTCATATTCTTTGTTCATTTATTATTTTTGAAAAATAACAAGGCAGAGAAAAGATCATTATAGTTAATATAATTTTAAAGTTTATCTTTGGAAATAAAGAAGAGCTTCATTATACATGGAAGAATAACAAAGTTAATCTATTGGGGCTGAATTACATTGCCTTTTATTTTCTTAAGTGTAAAAAGTACTTTACATATTAAATTTAGAGTAAACATCCTGTCTGATGTTGCATATGAAGAGATCTGTTTCCTTGATCCTGTTTCATTCTGACCCTCTGCTAATCATCTGATCCATGCAATTTGAATTCAACTATGGAACCAAAGACACCAGCACTGTCCAGCTCCTGTCCTGATCATCAACATTTGCCAGAGGAATTGCATGAACAAAATACAGGTAATGCTGCTATTGCCAAGTAATTCCTTTATTTACTGAGAAAATAATATTATAAATAACTAAGTCCATAGCTAGCTACTTTTAGAAGAAGAGTTAAAAACCTCTTGTTCTTGCAAATGAATTTTAGATTTTCCAATGGAAGGGAATTTAAAATACAATCACTGTTTGATGAGTAAATATTTATAATGGAGTTAGATTTAATATTATTTGGAAAAATATTATTGACTTGGTGGCTCTGAATTCTGCTTTTCTTGCACTGAAAGAGTACATATTGCTAAGAAAATGTATCTACCTAGCAAGAATTAGATAATTTTATTTCTCACATTCCTTTCATTAACATTAAATTCAACTGTAAGAAGGAGCATTTGTGGACATTTAAATTACAGGTACTTAAACTAATTCTTAAATTTCTGTTCTTTCTACAACTGGCATTACTTCAGATGCTATGGTCCATTATATTCTTATAATTACTATTCTAACTACTACTATGACTATTTTTATAATAATAAAACTTATTGCATGTATTGCTTCAAGAACCATGCTTTTGACTTTATATACATTAGCTTAATCTCCACAATATATATATGGATAAATACTACGGTTATTCTTATTTTATATAAGAAACTAAGGATAAAAAAAAAAAGCTTGCCACAATTCACAAAGCAACTGCCTAACTGAGCCAATTTTTAAAACTTTGTTATAAGTCTAAAATAGGGACAATTTATGTTTCTAACATGCTTTTAATTCTATGTCATTATAAATATATGTATATATACATGTGTATATATAAAATTACAATTATTTATTGCATGCACTTTTCTAACATACTTTCTAGAGTTTTCTGATGAAAGTGTAACATACTCAGAACTCAAAGTTCGTGATTCTTCAAATATTCAGAAGAGAAAACTAACTAGGATTTGGAAAACAAAAGGTAAAAAATATAAAACTCTAGACTCCTTTATTTTTGCCTTCATATTTTAATGAGAAGTCATGAAAATGAATATGGACCAATCTTTCAAATGGAAATCATCCTTCATACACTTTTAAGCAGGTCATAAGGACCCGAAGTCCAGTGTTTAGAGCAAATGGAAATGAACAATGAACTACTGATCATTTTGCTCTGAATAATCAACCATGGCTTGAAATGAGGTACCAAAGCCATAGAATAAAAAATGTTTCTAGATATCTTGTGGGTTGATATTTTAGCTTTGCAAAAGGTAAGTGCTCCTTTTATGCTACAATATTTCTAAAAACAAAGTGGAGTGTGGGAGGTATATCATAGTAACCAGATTTTATCAAAACTATCACAGAGTATCTGTCAAGGTCAACAGCTAATGCAAAAGTTTTATTCTTAGTTCTGCTACAAAGATGGGAAAAAATTGTTTAATTAAAAGAAGGTGATGAATGAAATCTCTTGTAGGATTTCTGAAATTCTCTTTTTGATCATAAAATGTCTTTACTAGAGCAACTTGTTAGTTCAACATTTCTACATAAAAATATTCATATTTCCCTAGCTATATCCAAATCTTCAAAATAATTTTTAAAGTTTTCCTTGCAGAGTGGGAATACCAATAATGCAGCACTCCTCTGGATTTAGATTTCATTCAAATTCTAATAGGATGAACATTCCTAGCCAAAATTCCTTCTAATCCCAACTCCTCAATCCTGGTGAAGACTGAGGAGATCATCATGGTGAACTACTTTTTTCTCTTTGGGCAGAGTCTCCATGGTGCATTGCTACAGTGATATTTGCCTTGCTTTATTTAATTGTTCTTGCACTAGCTGCATTTATGATAGCTAAGGGTAAGTATTTTTCAGTTTTTTCATTAACTTGTTAAAAGTTACTAGAATAGAATTCTGAAGCATTGGAAATTAATTCTAAGCATTTACTAAAGTTATTTTTCTCATTTGTTATTTTAGTTGCATAAAAGTAATTTTACCAATTCAGTTTTTGAATTATCAACAACAGCTTTGTCCCAGGTGAGCTTATCAAAGATGTTGGTGGATAGCTGTGCATTTTGAAAAAAATGAAAAATAATAGCAACATTCTTTATGTTATTGTATGTTTACTGATATTAGACTTAGCAACTGTGAGAGGTAAAAAAAACTTGGAGATATTTATAGAATTTATTATTTGGGCAGTTAAAAACTAATTGTAAGGACATCAAGTCAGGAATTTGAAAGAAAGGATCTAATAGAAGAAATAAAATGATAATGGGCAGAGATTCATCAAAAAATGGAAAAAAAAATATTATCAGGATATTGGGCCAAGTCTATATATTGCTTGAACTCAGTGTCTTAATATTAGAAAATATATTAGCTTTAAAAAAATAGACTCATAAATGGTACTATCTGCAAATCAGAAATATGAAAATTCCTTCAAATATAGAAAGGTAATTTATGCTTACAAAGCAGAGAAAACAACAGCACAAAACATATGAATGATAAATTTATTCAAAAGTTATAAGTAGATCTAAATCAGTAGAATATAGTATAATATATAATTTTCAGAAATAAACATAAAAACTTTGTGTACAATTTCAAACAAAGATATATATGATAATAAATGACAATGTAGAGAAATTAAATAAATATAGCTCTATTCTATAGATAAAATATCTATTTGCATGCACAAAGATGGTAATTTTTAAGAATAAACTTGAAAAGACCTTAATAACAAAACATGACTCCTAGATAAACTGTTTAGTAGCTAGCAAAAGATCAAAGAGTCCCATTCAAATTCATAAGGCAAGCATGTGCTGTGCTATGCTTAGCCACCCAGTCATGTCTGACTCTTTGGGACCCCGTGGACTGCAAGCACACCAGGCTTGCCTGTCCTTCACTATCTTCCAGAGTCTGCTCAAATTCATGTCCATTGAGTCGGTGATGCCATCAAACCATTTCATCCTCTGTCATCCCCTTCTCCTGCCTTCAATCTTTCCCAGCATCAATGTCTTTTCTAATGAATCAGCTCTTCGCATCAGGCAGCCAAAGGATTGGAGTTTCAGCTTCAGCATCTGTCCTTGCATTGAATTTTTTCCTTGCAGAGTGGGAATACCAATAATGCAGCACTCCTCTGGATTTAGATTTCATTCAAATTCTAATAGGATGAACATTCCTAGCCAAAATTCCTTCTAATCCCAACTCCTCAATCCTGGTGAAGACTGAGGAGATCATCATGGTGAACTACTTTTTTCTCTTTGGGCAGAGTCTCCATGGTGCATTGCTACAGTGATATTTGCCTTGCTTTATTTAATTGTTCTTGCACTAGCTGCATTTATGATAGCTAAGGGTAAGTATTTTTCAGTTTTTTCATTAACTTGTTAAAAGTTACTAGAATAGAATTCTGAAGCATTGGAAATTAATTCTAAGCATTTACTAAAGTTATTTTTCTCATTTGTTATTTTAGTTGCATAAAAGTAATTTTACCAATTCAGTTTTTGAATTATCAACAACAGCTTTGTCCCAGGTGAGCTTATCAAAGATGTTGGTGGATAGCTGTGCATTTTGAAAAAAATGAAAAATAATAGCAACATTCTTTATGTTATTGTATGTTTACTGATATTAGACTTAGCAACTGTGAGAGGTAAAAAAAACTTGGAGATATTTATAGAATTTATTATTTGGGCAGTTAAAAACTAATTGTAAGGACATCAAGTCAGGAATTTGAAAGAAAGGATCTAATAGAAGAAATAAAATGATAATGGGCAGAGATTCATCAAAAAATGGAAAAAAAAATATTATCAGGATATTGGGCCAAGTCTATATATTGCTTGAACTCAGTGTCTTAATATTAGAAAATATATTAGCTTTAAAAAAATAGACTCATAAATGGTACTATCTGCAAATCAGAAATATGAAAATTCCTTCAAATATAGAAAGGTAATTTATGCTTACAAAGCAGAGAAAACAACAGCACAAAACATATGAATGATAAATTTATTCAAAAGTTATAAGTAGATCTAAATCAGTAGAATATAGTATAATATATAATTTTCAGAAATAAACATAAAAACTTTGTGTACAATTTCAAACAAAGATATATATGATAATAAATGACAATGTAGAGAAATTAAATAAATATAGCTCTATTCTATAGATAAAATATCTATTTGCATGCACAAAGATGGTAATTTTTAAGAATAAACTTGAAAAGACCTTAATAACAAAACATGACTCCTAGATAAACTGTTTAGTAGCTAGCAAAAGATCAAAGAGTCCCATTCAAATTCATAAGGCAAGCATGTGCTGTGCTATGCTTAGCCACCCAGTCATGTCTGACTCTTTGGGACCCCGTGGACTGCAAGCACACCAGGCTTGCCTGTCCTTCACTATCTTCCAGAGTCTGCTCAAATTCATGTCCATTGAGTCGGTGATGCCATCAAACCATTTCATCCTCTGTCATCCCCTTCTCCTGCCTTCAATCTTTCCCAGCATCAATGTCTTTTCTAATGAATCAGCTCTTCGCATCAGGCAGCCAAAGGATTGGAGTTTCAGCTTCAGCATCTGTCCTTGCATTGAATATTCAGGGTTGGTCTCCTTTAGGATGGACTGGTTGGATCTCCTTGCAGTCCAAGGGACTCTCAAGAGTCTTCTCCAGCACCACAGTTCGAAAGCATCAATTCTTTGGCACTCGGCCTTCTTTATGGCTCCACTCTCAGATTCATATATGACTACTGGAAAAACCATAGCTTTGACTAGACAGACCTTTGTAGGCAAATCAATGCCTCTGCTTTTTAATATGCTTCCAAGGAGCAAGTGTTTCTTAATTTTATGGCTGTAGTCATTTTCCACAGTGATCTTGGAGCCCAAGAAAGTAAAGTCTCTCACTGTTTCCATTTTTTCCCCTATCTATATGCCATGAAGTGATGAGACCAGATGCCATGATCTTAGGTTTTTTTTTAATGTTGTTTTAAGCCACATTTTTCACTTTCCTCTTCCACCTTCATCAAGTCTCCCTTCACTTTCTGCCATAAGGATGGTGTTATCTGCATATCTGAGTCTGCTGATATTTCTCTCAGCAATCTTGACTCCAGAATTGTAATTCTTGCAGCCTGCATTTCACAAGATGTACTCTGCAAAGAAGTTAATAAGCAGGATGACAATATACAACCTTGACATACTCCTTTCACAATTTTGAACCAGTCTATTGTTCCATGTTCAGTTCTAACTGTTGCTTCTTGACATGCACACAGGTTTATAATTGCTATTATTCTTTTCAATGTGATGGGCAAATAAAGCAGTGATGTGGGAAAACCTTTTTAGATACAAATATTTGAAATTAAATCCTGAAATTATCAGAGAAGGAAATGACAACCCACTCCAGTATACTTGCCTGGAAAATTCTTTGGACAGAGGAGACTGGTGGGCTACAGTCCAAGGGGTTGCAGAGTTGGACACGTCTGAACAGATACAAACACACACACTAAAAGTATATATAGATGATGTGCTTTCTTACATAGATGTACCAAGAAAATCTACTGAAAAAAAAATCCATAATACAGACACTTTAATAACAATGCTTGAAACAAAGTTAACAGAATTTCATTATATACCATCTAGAGCTAACATCCAATATTCAGGTCCACATATTAAGCCTCTCACTTGGCATTTCTTCTTTGATATCTTGAAAAACACTTAGCCTACAATATTTTTAAATTGACTTTCTTCCCAGCCATGATCCTTACTGGCATCAGGGGGAAAGAACCAAATACTTTAATACTGTTGTCTGTCTCGGCACCTGTCTAGTGAGACAAGCCCAGGAATCATCTGCGTTGTTTAACTGCCACTGATTATTCCAGTTTAGTGAATAAGTACACTTCTCTACAGTTGCATTATTACCCATCTAATCTAAGCAATTCTTTTTCTCTCTTTCTCTCTCTCCCTTAGTCTAGGCTATAAACCTCCTAAAGGTCTAACTACAATTCACCCTTGACCTCCTCCATTAAATTTCCAGAGTAACCTCTTCAAAATATAAATTTTATAAACTCATCAGACTTAACCTATTAATACTCTAAATTCAATATAAATTTTAAAATCTTTAACATGGTGTATGAAGTCCTTCCTTACTTGGTCCATGGTTTCTATCCCAGCTAGTATCACATACTTTCTCACTCTATGGGTTCCAGTCACAGGTATCTTTTAGTTCCCTGAATGACTCATAATTAGTATTACCATGTAGCATTATAAAAACAGGGATATTTTAATGATGAAAGTAGATGATGCTAATAATTACTCTAGGACAACAACATAAATCAGGAGTTCTCTGGGTAGACTGATGTTAACTCTAACTTTATCTGTAATCCTTCTTGCTACAAAGCATATGCATAGAATGCTTTGTTTTTTACCTAAAACAGCCTTTCTTCTACATTGCTTCTAAGTAGCTAATCCTTTAGTAATCAATTAACACTATCCATTTATAATTAAGCCAGATTTTTCTGTTACAATATCTTAATAGTGATTCATTTGTAGTACCTTTCACAGTCTCACCTGTGTAATTATTTGTGTGGTTATTTACTTACGGTCTGTCTCTCCCACTAGCTTGTCAGCTTCTTTAGAAAGAACCCATGTATATATTTGCTATACATTTTAACCTTTGATTTTGAAAACTATGTTATCACATTAGAGGTACTTGGTAAATTTTTTATTAAATAAATTAACACACCTAATAAATGCATATGGCTTATGTAAAAGAGATTGTAACACTTTTAATATTAAAAGACATAAAGAAATACATCTAATGAACTCGGTATATATTAAGTGTACCTTGGTGAGAAGACTAATACTGTGTAGATAATTATACAATTCTAGATTTACTTAAGATTTACATGATCCCGATTCATGTGTATCTTCACGACAAGTATGTTAATTATAAACTATGTTGTTCAGTCACTAAGTCATGTCCAACTCTTTGTGACCTGCAGCACACAAGGCTTCCCTGTCCTTCACTGTCTCCCGGAATTTGCTCAAGTTCATGTCCGTTGAGTTGGTGATGCTATCTATCCATCTCATCCTCTGCAGCCCTCTTCTCCTTTTGCCTTCAATCTTTCCCAACATCAAGGTATTTTCCAAGGGGTCAGCTCTTCACATCAGATGGCCAAAGTATTAGAGCTTCAGCTTTAGTATTCAGTCCTTCCAATGAATATTCAGGGTTAATTTCCTTTAGGAATGATGGGTTTAAGTCCCATAGAAGTAAAAAAATGATTAGCAAAATGCATATTGAAATATATTAACAAGTCTTTCCAGGTACCACAACAGTCTATAAAGCTAAAGATAATTTAACATTATAGTATTGCTATAAAATAAATATATTCAAAATAAGAAAAAAGAAACAGCTTAATCATAAAATCATATGAATATGTGTACCTATGATATAGATATATTTTGCATTTTAGTTTGCTTGTTCTTTAATCTACATCCTGGCTTAAGCGGTATTCAATCCTTACTATACATTTGCCTTTTCTGTTGGGATTTTCTCTTCTCTGTAGACTCTTTTTTTTTTTTTTTCCATTTAGAGAAAACCCTTTAACATTCTTTTAGGGTAAGTTTAGTGCTGCTGAATTCTTTTAGTTTTTGTTTGTCTAAGATGTCTTTATCTCTCCTGCTTCACTCAGTGATAATCTTGCTGAATATGGTATCTTAGATTGCAGAGTTTTCCCATTCAGAACTTTGACTATATCACCCCATTCCCTTCCAACCTCTAACTATGCAGAGAAATCAGCTCATAACCTCATGACTGTCCCCTTGTGACTAACTTTTTGTTTCTTCCTGCCTTTAGAATCTTCTGTCTTTAAATTTCACCATTTTAATTGTGACATGTCTTAGTATAGGTCTGTTTGGTTTCATCTTTTGAAACCTTCTGTGCTTTGTGTACCTGGATATCTGTTTCCTTCTTTAAGTTTAGGAAATGTTCAGCCATATTTTCTCCAAATACATTAAAAAAAATTTTTAATTGGAGCATAATTGCTTTACATTGTGATGTCAGTTTCTGCTCTATAGTAAAGTAAATCAGTTATATGTACACATATATCCACTCATTTTTAGATTTCCTTCCCATTTAGGTCACCACAGAACATTGTGCTAAATAGTAGGTTCTCATTAGTTATCTATTTTCTACATCAGTTCAGTTCAGTCTCTCAGTGTATCCGACTCTGCGACCCCATGAATCGCAGCACGCCAGGCCTCCCTGTCCATCACCATCTCCCGGAGTTCACTCAGACTCGCGTCCATCGAGTCAGTGATGCCATCCAGCCATCTCATCCTCTGTCGTCCCCTTCTCCTCCTGCCCCCAATTCCTCCCAGCATCAGAGTCTTTTCCAATGAGTCAACTCTTCACATGAGGTGGCCAAAGTACTGGAGTTTCAGCTTTAGCATCATTCCTTCCAGAGAAATCCCAGGGTTGATCTTCAGAATGGACTGGTTGGATCTCCTTGCAGTCCAAGGGACTCTCAAGAGTCTTCTCCAACACCACAGTTCAAAAGCATCAATTCTTTGGCACTCAGCCTTCTTCACAGTCCAACTCTCACATTCATACATGACTACTGGAAAAACCATAGCCTTGATTAGACGGACCTTAGTTGGCAAAGTAACGTTTCTGCTTTTGAATATGCTATCTAGGTTGGTCATAACTTTTCTTCCAAGGAGTAAGGGTCTTTTAATTTCATGGCTGCAGTCACCATCTGCAGTGATTTTGGAGCCCCCAAAAATAAAGTCTGACACTGTTTCCACTGTTTCCCCATCTATTTCCCATGAAGTGATGGGACCAGATGCCATGATCTTCGTTTTCTGAATGTTGAACTTTAAGCCAACTTATTTGCTCTCCTCCTTTACTTTCATCAAGGGGCTTTTTAGTTCCTCTTCACTTTCTGCCATAAGGGTGGTGTCATCTGCATATCTGAGGTGATTGATATATCTCCCGGCAATCTTGATTTCAGCTTGTGCTTCTTCCAGTCCAGCACTCTTCATGATGTTCTCTGCATAGAAGTTAAATAAGCAGGGTGACAATATACAGCCTTGACGTCCTCCTTGTCCCATTTGGAACCAGCCTGTTGTAGTAGTGTGTATCTGTCAATCCTAACTCCCACTTTCATGCTACTCCCCGCCCCCTTTCTCCCTTGGTAACCATAAGTCTGTTGTCTGCATCTGTGACTCTGTCTCTGCTTTGCCAAAAGTTCATCTGTACCATTTTTCTAGCTATCACGTGTATTCATTAATATACAGTATTTGTTTTTCTCTTTCCAACTGATTTCACTCTGTATGATAGTCCATCCATGTTTTTGCAAATGGAACTATTTTGTTCCTTTTTATGGCAGAGTATTATTCCATTACATATATGTGTACATCTTCTTTATTCATTCCTCTGTAGATGGACATTTACGTTGCTTCTATGTCTTGGCTATTGAAATAGTGCCTCAATGAACATAGGGGTGCATGAGTGAAAGTTGCTCAGTTGTGTCCAACTCTTTGCCACACCATGGGTTGTAGCCCACCAGTCTCCTCTGCCCATGAAATTTTCCAGGCAATAATACTGGAGTGAGTGGCCATTCCCTTCTCCAGGGGAATCTTCCTGATGCAGAGATTGAATCCAGGTCTCTGGCATTGTAGGCAGATTCTTTACCATCTGAGCCACCAGGGAACCCCCATAGAGGTGCAGGCATCCTTTCAAATTATGGTTCTCTGCAGATATATGCCCAGGAGTGGGATTGATGGGTCATATGGAAACTGTGTTTTTAGTTTTTTTAAGGAAACTCCATACTGTTCTCCATAGTGGTAGTACCAATTTATATTCCTACCAACAGTTTAGGAGAGTTCCCTTCTCTTAAAATACATTTTTGATCCCCTTCTCTCTCTTCTCCTTCTGGAACCCCTATTATGTATAGTTGTCATGCTTTGTATTATCCCATAGACCTTGCATGTTGTTTTTATTTATTGTTTGTTTGTCTTTCTGCTGCCATTTGGATTGGAGATCTAACTTTCAGAACACTTAGGCCTTCTTCTGAGTCCTTTAGTCTGCTATTCATTGCTTCTAGAGTGCTTTTTAATCTCAGAAATTGAATTGCGTATCTTTGATTGAGTCTTCTTTATACTTTCCAGTTTCTTGTTAAAATGACCTGAGATCAATTCTCTTCCCTAATTCAGTTAGAATTTTTATTACTAATGTTTTAAATTCATTACCTGGTTGGCTGATTACCTCTGTTTCATTATTCAGTTTTCAAGGGTTTTCTCTTGCTCTTTCAATTGACAGTAGTTCCTTTGCCTTTTCATTTTACTTAACTTTCTCTGTCTCTACTAGTTTAGGTGAAGCTGTTACCTATGGTGTTCTTGAGGCAGTGAGTTGTGTGGGAGCATCCTCATGTAGACCGAGTGCCCCTCCCATTTGGTGGGAGAAGTGGATTTGATGAGGATATGAGTCACATCTTTCCTCAAGGTGTGCTGGCCGCCATCACCATGGTAGGAGGTGTGGTGGTAATGGGGTAGCTAGAGGCTTAGGGTGTGACATGAGACTTCCTCTCTGCTCAGTGACGATAGTCGCCATGTTGGGGCAGAGTCTGCTTCCAAGTTGCTAGAGCAAAAGTCTTGAGGGTCGAGCTCCAGCTGGTTCTGTTTCCTTTGTGCATTCTTCCTTTTCCCCACTGGGAACTTTGCCCCAAAGGCAGGGAGTGCTGAAGTAAATGAGGCTGGTGTACTTAAAGATGGCTGATGTGCTGCCTGTGTAGGCATCTATGGCTTCACTCAGACACAGCCCAAAGTCATACCTTTTCCCTTGCTGTGGTCACCCCAGATCTAGTGCTAGTTTATGGCATGGAATAGCAGGGGTTAGAGTGTTTGTTTGACTGGGACTGTGGAGTGTGGTGTGGTGGTTGTGGAAAATCAAGCAGCTGTGTTGCTATCAGAAGTGTGGGCTGCTTTAGGCATGCTATTTGAGTAAGCACCAACAGCGACCACCATTGCCCCACCTGGACCACACCCTGGACCCTGTGTTGCCTCTGTGTCCTTGCTGCTACTGCTGCTAAGTCGCTTCAGTCATGTTCGACTCTGTGCGATCCCATAGATGGCAGCCCACCAGGCTCCCCCGTCCCTGGGATTCTCCAGGCAAGAACACTGGAGTGGGTTGCCATTTCCTTCTCCAATGCATGAAAGTGAAAAGTGAAAGGGAAGTCGCTCAGTCGTGTCCGACTCTCCGCAACCCATGGACCACAGCCTACCAGGCTCCTCTGTCCATGGGATTTTCCAGGCAAGAGTACTGGAGTGGGGTGCCATTGCCTTCTCCATCTGTGTCCTTAGATCAAGCCTTTTCCTAGGTCCTGGTGACCCTAGATCCAGTGTCAAGTTATAGCATGCAGTGAGTGAGGAATCTAGGAGCACAGTGAGGCAGCAGCTGCTTACATCAGATCTCTTTCTGCTTTGTTTGAAAGCACTTGGCAGGCAAGGCAGCATCTGCCTTACGAGTGGAGTTTAAGCTTCTTCAGCCCCTCTCTCAACCCCAAATCTTCTCCAACAAGCCTGGGGGGCTTGCATCCTCCAATGTAGGACCCCTGGACTGGGACACCTGGACTGTGGTACAACCCTCTCATGTCCCAGGGTGAGTGTTCACCTGTACAATCTCCCTTTTGCTATTAGTCTCCTCCCAAGGATACAGGTTCTGTGTTTGCTTGTTTTTTTTTTTTCCAGTCTTACCCAATTAAATGTGTGTCATTCTTGTAGTCTTGGTTGCATAGGAGTTCTTCTGCCAGGTTCCAGTTCATTTTCCATGACACTTATTCCCCAGGTAGTTGCATTTTGATGTGTGTGTAGGGGGCGGTGAATTCTATGTCTTCTTACTCTGCCTTTTTGATCCTCTTCTAGTACATTTATTCTTATGAGTCCAGCAAAGAAACTGAGACTCAAACTGCAGTACTATGGTCGAGAGAATTTAAAGTCTCCCTCATATGAACCTGCACTTGGCTGACTGAAACTTTATGTCCAACAAGTTACATGATCTTGTAGTTGGAATATGATCAGATCTTTAAAAAGTAGGCATGTAGAAAGATTTTCTTTACAATTTGTGTGAAGTCTCCAAATTATCTTAGAAGCAACCTTAGGCCAGTCAGACTTCAGTTCAGTTCAGTTGCTCAGTCGTGCTCTTTGCGACCCCATGAATCGCAGCACGCCAGGCTTCCCTGTTCATCACCATCTCTCGGAGTTCACTCAGATTCACGTCCATCGAGTCTGTGATGCCATCCAGCCATCTCATCTTTGGCTGTCCCCTTCTCCTCCTGCCCTCTATCCTTCCCAGCATCAGAGTCTTTTCCAATGAGTTAGCTCTTCGCATGAGGTGGCCAAAGTACTGGAGTTTCAGCTTTAGCATCATTCCTTTCAAAGAAACCCCAGGGTTGATCTCCTTCAGAATGGACTGGTTGGATCTCCTTGCAGTCCAAGGGACTCTCAAGAGTCTTCTCCAACACCACAGTTCAAAAGCATTAATTCTTCAGTGCTCAGCTTTCTTCACAGTCTAACTTTCACATCCACACATGACCACAGGAAAAACTGTAGCCTTGACTAGANACTGGTTGGATCTCCTTGCAGTCCAAGGGACTCTCAAGAGTCTTCTCCAACACCACAGTTCAAACGCATCAATTCTTCGGTGTTCAGCCTTCTTCACAATCCAACTCTCACATCCATACATGACCACAGGAAAAAACATAGCCTTGACTAGACGGACCTTAGAATACCCCAAATATAACCATAATCAGTACATTAGAATGGGCCCCGACATTTTACTTTTCCTAAAATTAACTGCCTTCACATTTAATCCTTTTATTAAGTGGGAAAACAGGGTAAGTATGTATCACTCAACTTACATGAATCAAGTGCCTACTAGTTGCCAGGTACCAGGCTGAGTGCAGAGAATACAAAGCTACAAGAACGGTCCTGCCCCAATCATTCTGCATGAACAGATGAATTTCCCTACCACAGGCACTGAAAGAGACAGGGACAGAGTGCTACAGAAGGACAGGATGGGGGGACATGGGAGCCTGAAGCAGGGACCGTTCCACAAAACACATTTGAGTTGGATCTTCATGCCATCCTTGTGGAGCATTTTGCCAGGCTGAAGACATAACAGGACAGAGAAGAGAAAAGAACCATTGGTAGAGTGGGATTGAAATAAATGTGGCCTTGATAGGTGTTGATTTTTGGTTTCTAGACTAAGAAAATTTCAACAATTTTACATGTTTCTATTTTTATTCTCTAAAAAGTTGGGGAACATGGGCTTTTGTCAGCCCCTCTCCTTGGGAACTAATATTTACTGAAGGTCCATATGCTAACACTATGTGGTTTTTATATATACAATATCATTTGAGACATCAAATGCAAAACCACTTTGCAAAGTAGGTAATATCTCATATAACAGATAAGAAGATAAGCTCAGAGAGGATAAGAATTTGCCCAAGATCTGTCTGACACTCCAGCCCACCCCCTTCCCCCATGCTACCCAGAAAGAGTTTCCACGTGACAACTGAACTGGGGCCACATTAAGGAAAAGATGAATAATAGTGAACCTCAAGTGGGGCGTACTTTACATGTACCAGATACTGTTTGAAGCGTTTTACATGCACGTATCAGTATGTTTAATCCTCACAATCTCCTTGGGAGGTGGGTAGAGTTATTATTGCCATTTAATAGATAAGGAAACTGAGGGACGAAGCAGTCAGATAACATGCCCGAGGTCACAGAGCTGGTAACTGGCAGAGCCAGGATTCAGATGCAAAAAGTCTGGCTCCCATGTCCCTGCATTTAAGTGCCCCATGTCCCACCTTTTAACTCAGACCAAATCCTAACTTGAGACCCTGCTNAGGCAGGTTAGGTGGTCTGGTATTCCCATCTCTTTCAGAATTTTCCACAGTTTATTGTGATCCACACAGTCAAAGGCTTTGGCATAGTCAATAAACCAGATATAGATGTTTTTCTGGAACTCTCTTGCTTTTTCCATGATCCAGCGAATGTTGGCAATTTGATCTCTGGTTCCTCTGCCTTTTCGAAAACCAGCTTGAACATCAGGAAGTTCACGTTCACGTATTGCTGAAGCCTGGCTTGGAGAATTTTGAGCATTACTTTACTAGCGTGTGAGATGAGTGCAATTGTGCAGTAGTTTGAGCATTCTTTGGCATTGCCTTACTTTGGGATTGGAATGAAAACTGACCTTTTCCAGTCCCTTGGCCACTGCTGAGTTTTCCAAATTTGCTGGCATATGGAGTGCAGCACTTTCACAGCATCATCTTTCAGGATTTGAAAGAGCTCAACTGGAATTCCATCACCTCCACAGTATGAAAAGGCAAAATGATAGGATACCAAAAGAAAATCTCCCCAGGTTGTTAGGTGCCCAATATGCTACTGAAGATCAGTGGAGAAATAACTCCAGAAAGAATGAAGGATGGAGCCAAAGCAAAAACAACACCCAGTTATGCATGTGACTGGTGATAGAAGCAAGATCTGATGCTGTAAAGAGCAATATTGAATAGGAACCTGGAATGTCAGGTCCATGAATCAAGGCAAATTAGAAGTGGTCAAACAAGAGATGGCAAGAGTGAACGTCAACATTCTAGGAATCAGCAAACTAAAATGGACGGGAATGGGTGACTTTAACTCAGATGATCATTATATCTACTACTGTGGGCAGGAATCCCTCAGAAGAAATGGAGTAGCCATCATGGTCAACAAAAGAGTCCGAAATGCAGTACTTGGATGCAATCTCAAAAACGACAGAATGATCTCTGTTCATTTCCAAGGCAAACCATTCAATATCACAGTTATCCAAGCCTATGCCCCAACCAGTCAGACTAAATAAAATAAATTCAAGCTAGGAGCGTTCCAGTCACTCTATTTTTTTCAAATCAAGTTTAGCCAACGAGAGGGCTAGATTCTCCAAAACAGAAAAAAATACATCATGAGAAATGACGTGGGTTAAAGGTTTCATATTTGAAAATAGAAATATGGATGTTAAGAAAAATGGCACAATTTTAGAAATTGTTTATTTTAATGAGCTTGAAATTTAAAATATAAATAATTGATAGCTTGAAGATCTTTGAAAGGGTAGCATTAGTAAAGCTGTGTAACGGGGGTGTTAATTTTAGAGGCATCTTGAGAAAAATAGTGGATAGTGATAGAGAGTTTGTAGAATATTATAAAAGTTACACATAAAAATAATGAAAATCTGAATGGGGAAGAGGTTATGGTGCTGTGAAAAAGTAAATAGATATGTGAAGCACTGTAGTAATAGAATAAACAGTACTTTGTAACTGACTGGATGTGTACTATATCAAAGGCATTTGCTTCAGAGGCAACTTTGGTCATTATGTCCTAATTGGGTTTACTAATTGCTTAGAATAGCATCAATCAGATGTGGAAATCTGCAATGATTAAAGCATCGGTCATTACCTCATAAACGTCTGTCATAAGAAAAATGTTTTATATTTAATGTCAGTTATTTGCAAGTGATAATTCCAATTTTCTCTACAGCTAATCATTTAAAAAATAAGTGGATAAATTATATTGAAACTTTTCTGAATTTCTATTTTATTTGCATTCTCAAAGGTTTAAAAGTTATAAATCTTAAAATATGTTTTCATTTGTAAATTTTACAAATTCCAGTTAATTGTCTAGAAGAAATTCTGAATAAACAGCAAAACAATAAGTCAATTGTGGCTGGACATTGCAACACAATATAGCAAAACAGAGGTAAGTATTGAATTGCAATGAGAATCTTGCTATCAATGTAAGTTGTTTAAATTTAGATGCATATATACAATTAATAAATACAAAATCAAAATTAGTAACTATGGCTCACTTTTCAGAAAAATTCTTAAATATCATGGGCTTCTTTTGAAGTTAGGGAGGATAATTAAAAACAATAATACAAAAATTATGATACATAGAGTTAGCATGGGTGACAAAGTTATCTTCATGGGTGACAAAGTTATCCTCATGGATGCATTTTTTTGTTGTCAAGGTAATTGGTCCTTCTCTGAAGAAAACTGATTTCTTATTTCTGCTGAAAATAAGATCTTGGCAGCAAGGAAATTGTTCTGAAGCCCCGAGCTCCAGTCTTATCAAGACATATAACAAAGAAGAATTGGAAATGTTTGGCACAATAACCTTTCCTACATTTTCTTATACAGAAGATAATTATAGAGACATTTTAACATTTTGTGTTCATTCAAGCCTGCTAAACTCAACATATTGTAATAATTGGAGATCTCTTAATCAAACCCAAACATCAAAATATGGGCTTAAATGGTTATGTGATTTTTAAATTTTAAATATATTTGTATATAGAAGTAAATGCTAATATATTAAAATCTCAGACCCTGGTAAATAAATGAGAGGAAACCACATAGCACATATACACTAAGGAGCATTTAGTCACAATCAGCACTTAAAAAATACCTAACATTTATTGATTGCTTCTAATGTTCCCAATACTACTTCAGTGTATCACATATTAGATCATGTACTGCCCCAATAATTCCTACAAAACTGTACTATTTTTATGGATGTCATATTAATAAAGAAACTGAGACTCAGAAAGAATGAGGAATTTTCCAAAGTTTTATAGCTAGTAAAAAATAGAAACATAATTTAAGCCAAGATAGGTTTACTCTAGAGATTACACATGGAACCATTATGCTATGTGGACCTCAGAACAATAAGTCATGTCAGGTCAAGATGTAAAAATATTGCTTCTTCAGAAATAGTGACGGCTGCAGATTTACATTTTCCCTACCTGGCTGTATCTCTCAGAGAGAAACACATGAGAAAAATAACTTTCAAGAATGAAATATTATATTAGCTCTTTAGAAAGAGTATGTTATGAATATTTTATACTAATCAATCTCTGGAATATGGAAGAAAGAAACTAATATAAGTGATATTTTTCACCTTAGTAGACTCCTTCAAGCTTAAAGAATAGTTCTCATCTACTATGTGACTGTATATTATTTCTTTTTTTATTGCATTCAAGTTCTGTTATTGCCTTTAATAAAGACTTCCATCTATAGCATGATGATAAGTTGATGGCATATATGCTGACAATTTCCATACGATGCCCTTGGGAGACACACCTCATAATTTCAGCATTCCTCCCTGCCAAGGCTGGCCTCTGCTCTAAATAATTCCTGACAGTCTTTCCCAGTTGCATTGCTTCCGTCTCAACCACACAAAATGCTCTAAATTGAACTTGTATATATATATCACTGGGCTTTCCGGGGCTCAATGATAAAGAATCTGCCTGCCAATGTGGGAGACGCAGGAGAACCGGATTTGATCCCTGGGTGGGGAAGATGCCCTGGAGGAGAAAAGACAAACCACTCCAGTATGCTTGCCTGAAAAAATCCTATGGACAGAGGAGTCTGATGGGCTACAGTCTAAAGAGTTGCAAAGAGTCAGACACCACTGAGTGACTGAGCATGCATACACATCAATAGTGAACTCTTTCCTCTTTCAGGAAAAACAATTTTTTTAATGTATATACAAAGTAACACATTTGTTAAGGCAGTGTCTCCTAATGATCCCTTACCTCAAAATGTGATTTTGTAAATACAGGTTACCCATAACTTACAGTGGAATAGCTAATCTCTGTGAATATTCCAAAACTGATAGAAGACATCAAACTACATAATGTCAAAGCATTCTGAATTCCTGTCAGGTGAACAAAATAAAAACAATGTTATGTATATCATGCTTAATTGCTGAAAACCAAAGATAAATGAAAGCTGAAAGGCAGGCAGTAAAATACAGAATTTATATATTTGTATATTTATTTTTTAATGCTTTTTTTTGTCTTTAGTGAGTTTGTCACAACATTGCTTCTGTTTTCTGTTTTTTTATTTTTTTTTCCCACGAAGCACATGAGATCTTAGCTCCCTGACCAGGGATTAAACCCACATACTCTGCATTGTAAAGTCAAGTCTTAACCACTGGACAACTAGGGAAGTCCAGAATTTACTTTTAAAGAATTAATTAGTAGCTAATATATAAAAAGAAAAAAGAAAGCAGGAAAGTATTGAAAGACAATTGTTACACAAAACTCTATCCCCCAGAGAAAAGATAATTATATGAGAATCATATGAAGATATACTTATATTTCATAGGTGAAATAGGATACTTTAAAATAGGTAGAGAACAATTGTCATTACCTTAGGTCATGCATTGGAGAAGGAAATGGCAACCCACTCCAGTGTTCTTGCCTGGAGAATCCCAGGGATGGGGGAGCCTGGTGGGCTGCCGTCTATGGGGTTGCACAGAGCTGGACATGACTGAAGCGGCTTAGCAGCAGCAGCAGCAGCATGCTAAGAATATACTATAATGTCCATTAGAAAATAATCCCAAATGGAACCTCTGAGATTCAGGATAAAGGGCAATGAAATAGGTAAATGCAGGTGTAAATCTAAATGAATAATGATTGTATAAAACCATAATATTCGTGTCTATAGTTTAAAATTGCATAAGCTTGAACTACTCTGTAAATGTAGCATTTAAATTAAAAGGAGGATATGGAGTTAAAAGGACCTAAGGCTATTGCCCAGAGAGTAAAGAATCTGCCTGCAATGTGGGACATGCAGGTTAAATCTCTGGGTCAGGAATATCCCCTGGAAATATTGCTTGGGAAATCCTATGGATAGAGGAGACTGGGGAACTACAGTCCACGTGATCACAAAAGAGTTGGATGTGACAGCAAAAACAAGATGGCTATTAAAATGTCTAAGAAGAGGTAAAGGAATTATTTATCTTGGGCATTACTAGGTCAAGAATGCATGTTGAAATTTTTAGTTATTTAGAATAACTGCTAGAACAGTAAAATATTATGTAGTTATGAAGCTAATGAAGGAATTAATTAGTGGAATGATAATAATTTAGTGGATAATTCTTTTTCCTTAATTTATTTATTTGTTTATTCATGTTTGGGTGTGCTAGCTCTTCCTTGCTGAGTGCAGGCTCTAGAGCTGAGGCTCATTAGTTGTGGCACACAAGCCTAGTTGTCCTGCATGTGGAATCTTCCCAGGCCAGGGACTAAACCAGTGTCCCCCACATTGGTAGGCAGATTCTTAACCACTGGACCACCAGGAAAGTCCAAACAGCTAATTCTTAATTAACAGATAATACTCCACGAAATCAATGAAGTAGAAGATTTCACATCAGAATCATTCTTAGACAAAGACGATCAATCTGAGGGTTGCAGGAGTTAAAGCAAGAATTTCAGCCTTATCCTTTCTGGGTATTCAGGGGCCCATAAAGTATTGAGGGTGGATATTGGAGTATGAGAATGAATGATTCTAATCTCAAAAATGGAAGTAAGCTCAAATGCCTCCAAGTCAGAGTTTCCTTGTATTCTCCTTTTCTTATCAACTACTTTCACTTGCAGACTAATTTTATTTACTTCTGTCAATTGGTCATTTATTTTAAAACTACCTCAGCTCCCTTGACTTCTACATAGTTCTTAACAGATTCATTTATCTCAGATGAATATATATAGTTTAGTAGGCCATAATGTAATTTTCTCAGCCTCTTTTTCTAGAAAAAGAACCGTGTGGTTTTGTGTGAGGAAGCCACACTAAGTCACTTCATCTTTGTGTACTCTAACTCCCCACTCATTTCAGTTTCAAGTAATGGCCTAAAATAAATTTTCAAGGTACTTTTTGCTCTATTTCTCCCCCTTAACATGTGTTTCTATAAAAACTAGTTTATTATCTTTGTGAGGAACTGATGGTAACTGATTCTTCAAATCATTTTAATAGCTGAGGCTCCAAATATACTTATTATCTTAATTTCTACTTTCAGTGAATTTTCTGCACTAGGATTTTGCAGTCCCCAGACATAATTCAAGTGATTGTCTTATTACTGACTACTCTATTTAGGTTGACTGCCTCATCATTGTTCTCTCAAGAGAAAATGTGTACAACTCACCCTAAGTTTGTTGAAAAGAATATGTTTCACTTCCAAAAGGCCATTATCTTGGGAAAGAGTAGTTTATGCTGCATGTTAATAATAGTAATAAACATGGCAGACACTGCAGGTAAAAGCTGAAGGACTCTACAGACCTATATATACCTGGAGCAAGAGGTAGAGGAAGAAACATACAACAGATATCTAAAGGCTCTGAGAACAAGCTGGGAAGTTAGGACATTTAAAAGCAGCCATATATGTGAGGGAATAAAATTCTGCACAGAGACTCAGGCAAGATGCAAATTCAAAAAGGCCTGAGAACCCTGTTTGAGAAAAGCATGTTGGAAACTTGTTCGGAAACCAGTGATTTTTTTTTTTAACTTTATTTTACTTTATGGTACTGTATTGGTTTTGGCATAAATTGACATGAATCCACCATGGGTGTACATGAACTCCCAAACATGAACCCCCCTCCCACCTCCCACCCCATCTAAGTTTGTTGAAAAGAATATGTTTCACTTCCAAAAGGCCATTATCTTGGGAAAGAGTAGTTTATGCTGCATGTTAATAATAGTAATAAACATGGCAGACACTGCAGGTAAAAGCTGAAGGACTCTACAGACCTATATATACCTGGAGCAAGAGGTAGAGGAAGAAACATACAACAGATATCTAAAGGCTCTGAGAACAAGCTGGGAAGTTAGGACATTTAAAAGCAGCCATATATGTGAGGGAATAAAATTCTGCACAGAGACTCAGGCAAGATGCAAATTCAAAAAGGCCTGAGAACCCTGTTTGAGAAAAGCATGTTGGAAACTTGTTCGGAAACCAGTGATTTTTTTTTTTAACTTTATTTTACTTTATGGTACTGTATTGGTTTTGGCATAAATTGACATGAATCCACCATGGGTGTACATGAACTCCCAAACATGAACCCCCCTCCCACCTCCCACCCCACATCATCCCTCCGGCTCATCCCCATGCATCAGCCCCAAGCATCCTGCATCCTGTATCAAACATATACTGGCGATTCGTTTCTCACATGATAGTATACATATTTCCAGACAGCTGCTCTCGTCTACTGATCTTGGACTTAAGCTGCAACATACAGCTCTTTAAGGATACCTAGCAACCCCTTAGAAATTTATTTTTCACAGCATTGGTGAAAGGTATATCTTCTGGATGACCTCCCACATGTGGGTGAGAGGGTCTTGAATGACAAATCCACTTTAATGCTCTTATCTCCTTAAGCCATTGATATTCCTCCTTCTATATTAAACCAAGGCAGGCCCAGCATTCAAGCTCACTTAGTATGGACTGTTTGTCAAATCTTTGTGTTGTATACCTCAAATTAATATATTGTATGTCAATTATATCTCAGTGTAAACAAGACCTGTTGAAATTAATAAACTAAATCAGCAAAGTTAAAGGATACAAATCAACACACAAAAATCAACTGCATTTCTATACACTAAAAGTGAGCTAGTGAATTATGAAAAAATTAAACAATCCCATTTATAATGGCATCAAAAAATGATAAGACACTTAGTGATAAACTTAAACCAAGGAGGCGAAAAACTTGCACACTGACAACAAATCACTAATGGAAGAAATTAATGAAGACACAAATGAATGAAAAGACAATCTATGTTTATGGATTGGAAGATTTAATATTGTGGAAATGTCCAAATATTGGGCTTCCCAGGTGGCGCTAATGGTGAAGAACCAACCTGCCAATGCAGGTGACATAAGAGACATGGGTTCAATCTCTGGGTCGGGAAGATACCCTGGAGAGAAGGGAATGGCAACCCACTCGGGTATTCTTACCTGAAGAATCTCCATAGACAGAGGAGCCTGGTGGGCTTTAGGTCATATAGAGTCACAAAGAGTTGGACACTACTGAAGCAACTTAGCATGCACACACAGATGTCCATAATATTCAAAGTGATCTGCAGATACAATGCAATTTCCATCAAAACCCGAATGACCTTTCTTTTTAACAATAAATAAATAAATAAACAAACCCAATACTAAAATATGCATAGAACAGATAATCTAAGCAATTTTGAGCAAGAACCAGACTGAAGGTATCACACTCTTTGATTTCAAAACATATTACAAGGCTACAATAGTCAAAACAATATGATATTGGCATATGCACCACAGATAAGCCTGGAAGACACAATGAGAAGCCAGACAGAAGGACAAATGCACACGATTCCACTTATATGAAGTAATGAAAAGAGTCAGATTCATAAAAACAGAGAACAGAATAGTGGTTACCAGGGACTGAGGGTGGAGGAAATGGGGGGCTGCTGCTCAATCAGTAGAAATTTTTAGTTTTGTGATACAAATAAGTTCTAGAAGTCTATTGTAGAGCATTGTCACTGTACTTTAAAATTTTTTAAGAGGGTGGATATCATGTCATGTTCTTATCACAATAAAAATAAAAATGTTCAGAGTGGTTAAAAAAAAGACAAGTTACTACACCCTATACTGTGATAAACTGAATTTCTATTACTATAGTTCTGTATGCTTAGAATGTATAGAGAAGAGAGGAAAAATCACATGCATACTACCGAAATTCTGACTCCAAAATAGTGCCCACTTTGTCACTATCTGTTTCTGTCAACCCTTCAGAAAAAATGACTTCAGAAAACAGATTTTATCAGTTCTTTTTACTTCTGTTAAGTGACACTCCCATAACCATGTCTAAACCATTGCAGATTTTTTTTTTTGTATTATCTCTTCAATGAATGAATGCATGCATGAATGTACAAATGGAACCTGGAGAAGAATAGCATTCTAAAATTGAATAACTTTTAATATCTTAGGGAGTGGGAAGAAGAGAGAAGTAAGATAGGGAGAGGGGATTAAGTGATATAGATTATTATGTATAAAATAAATAGACTACAAGGATATATAGTACAGTACAGGGAGTATAGCTGATGTTTTATAATAACTATAAATGAAGTCTAACCTTTAAAAATTGTGAATCACTATGCTATATACCTGGAACTTATATAATATTGTAAATCAACTATACCTCAATGAAAAAATAAATGCAAAAAAATTTATTTTTATAAAAGAGGAAGAAAAGAATCAACTATGAACAGGTTCACCAATGTGAGAGTTGTTGTTGTTACTGTTAAGGCATTAAGTTGTGTCCGACTCTTTACAAACTCCTAAAATGCAGCACACCAGGCTTCTCTGTCCTTCTCCATCTCCCAGAATTTGTTCACATTCATGTCCATTGAGTTGGTGATGCCATCCAATCATTTCATTCTCCATCACCCTGTTCTCCTCTTGCCTTCAATTTTTCCCAGTATCTTTTCTAATGAGTTGGCTCTTCACATCATGTGGCCAAAGTGTTGGAGCTTCTGTTTCACCATCAGTCCTTCCAATGAATAGTCAGGATTGATTTCCCATAGGATCAACTACTATGTAGGAAAGGAAAACTGAACTGAATAGATTTATTTTAAAATGATTATAATCTTTCCAACTTATCCACTGAGTGGGGATATCTAATGAGAAAAAGTACAGAGTATCTAGAAAAGTAGCAGCACAAAGCTAAATGATATAACAGAGTGGCAAGCTACTTAGCATTCAAATCTAATTTTTTTAAACTTTGTACTTGGTATTGGAGTATAACCAATTAACAATCTTGTGATAGTTTCAGGTAAACAGCCAAGGGACTCAGTCATACACATACATGTATCCATTCTCCCCCAGACTCCCTCCCATGCAGGCTTCCACAGAACATTGAGCAGAGTTCCCTGTGCTATAGAGTAGGTCCTTGTTGGCTATCCGCTGGAGTTTGAGATGGACAAATCTAATTTTAATTGATCCAAATTGGGTAGACATTCTCTTCCTTTCCTTCTTCAACCTGCTGAACAAGAGATGTCAAACATCAATTGTTTCGAGCGCCTGATTCTGTTAAGTTTTATATCTATACTTGAATAATACTCACAATCCCTAGAAGATTCATTCTCATCATCTGAAAAAATGTAAAACTAAACTGAATAGAAATATGTCCTGAGAACAGTTCAATGTATAAACATATAAAAGTATTAACATATACCTAGCAACTACTACTACTAATAATAATTAGAAAAAAATGTATGTTGGGGCTCACAGGACAGAGGGTGATATTTAGAGTAAGCTTGGAAATTAAATTTTAACTAAAGAACCTGCACCCTGATATGGCACAGTGCCGAAATTTTCAGAAATGCTACAAACGTGGTCATTATCAATCAACCTGTCTTCTTTGTTCACACCTTTATGCATCAGTTGAATACGCTCTATCAGTTCAATAGTTTATATGTGTGTGGCTGAAACATCACACTGGACAGTACAGAATATTTCCAACCACAGACTTGCTGCTGCTCGAAACAACAGTTAACACGTACACTAGCCTTGATCTGACCATACAGTTCCAGGCAAGAGTTGGAAGGGCAAGGAAAACATAAAAAACAGCGTGGTCGATTAAAAGAACAAGCAGCAGCTGCAAAATATATTAGGAGTCAAAGAAGTGTACCTGGCCTCATATAAAAGTATTAACATATACCTAGCAACTACTACTACTAATAATAATTAGAAAAAAATGTATGTTGGGGCTCACAGGACAGAGGGTGATATTTAGAGTAAGCTTGGAAATTAAATTTTAACTAAAGAACCTGCACCCTGATATGGCACAGTGCCGAAATTTTCAGAAATGCTACAAACGTGGTCATTATCAATCAACCTGTCTTCTTTGTTCACACCTTTATGCATCAGTTGAATACGCTCTATCAGTTCAATAGTTTATATGTGTGTGGCTGAAACATCACACTGGACAGTACAGAATATTTCCAACCACAGACTTGCTGCTGCTCGAAACAACAGTTAACACGTACACTAGCCTTGATCTGACCATACAGTTCCAGGCAAGAGTTGGAAGGGCAAGGAAAACATAAAAAACAGCGTGGTCGATTAAAAGAACAAGCAGCAGCTGCAAAATATATTAGGAGTCAAAGAAGTGTACCTGGCCAAGAAATAGAAGATGAAGTTTAAGGAGGAGAGAAAAAGACCAAAAGTGAGGGGCATAACCCTGGATGTGCGTGATCACTGTCACTTTAACATCATTCTTTGTGTTGTTATCATTCAGGCAGGCAAGTGTGATCACAGGAAATCACACTAGATTCAGAATCATGACAGCCTTTACCCACTAAAAGAGGAGAGTGGAAGAATAGATACCCAAACAAAGGGAAAAAATAAATAAGTAAAGTTGACGATCATAAGGCATTGACTGGCCTGTGGATACTCTAGCCACATTTTACATGAGATCCATTCTAACCTAAAAATTCATTTTAATATAATAGAATGCATAGAGGTAGCATATTCTGTAGATGGAAATACTGGAAAATAAAGACACATCGGGAACACCTAAATTGCCATGGGGAAGGGTCTCAATAATACCAAACAAAAGTTATTCTGGTTGCTATTAAATATGATTTTTAAAAAATATTTACCTTAGTAAAAATCTTTATTGTCTGTCTCAGTTTCCTCAGCACCACTGAAAAGTGATTGAACTCAATGGAAAGTTTTCAGAACAGGAAACTCACACTAGAATAAAGGAAAGCTATCATATGACAAAAATTATTCCTGAGATAAAAGGTGAATCACACAATCATGGTATTGCAGAATACATTAAGAAAATCAACCTATTCTTAGAAATCAGTTGCAAGACTGAGTAGTTAAATGTCAGTTTTAGCAAGAATATAATCTAAAATTTAAAGCTTATTTTACAAATAGAAGTCAAATTTCTAAATTTAAAATATGTTATTCTAATCCAGAGTGACACGCGACACAGCCAACATAAATCACACATAACATCCGTCAGAAAATAAAGACAAATCAAACAACAAATAGTGATTGTTCTTTTATAGATAGTGCCTTCTTATCATTTCTTTAAAGAAAGTATAAAGTGTAAAGTCCATGATATCATATGTAAAGCCTGTGAAGAGAAAGGAATTTTTAAATTAATACTTTTTATTAATAAGCATTACATATGAATACATATATGAATTAGTTCCCAGTGAGGTCATTTGAAAATCAAGTATAATAATATTTGTTCAGCAAAATGGAAAATGGAAAATCTAGAATTAGCTTAGTTCAGGCCTTGGAGCCAAACAGGTAAAAATGTTTTACTTTAGAGAGATATAGATTTTGGCATTGTGGATAAGGGATAAGACACTTGTATCTCTCATGTCAGTATATCAAATAAAGTATTCTCAATTCTTTTTTTGCCAAACATGTTTCAATACAACCCCCCCCACACCATTCCTGAACCTTTCTACACATGGTTCTATATTGATAATTTATCTTAGTGACCTTTTACCCACGTTTCACAATAAAGAAGCTGACATATAGATTAGACAAGATAGGTTTAATGAATCTCTTCACAAAAAACTGTGTTAACAAGTCATACTTCTGATTGGGTACAAAAAGATATCTCTCCCAAAACACTGTGGTCCTTTGTCCTTGGGAGACCTGCTTTCTTCCACCCTGTATCAGTCACTACCCTTTTTGTCCCCCTCCACTTTCCCCTGCTCTGCTCCTAACTCAGGTGCTGATTCCCACAAAATATATGTCCGTTTTCACGCCAACCAGCTTCCAGTCTGATTCAGTCAATGGAAGCAAGTGGTGAGAAGGTGAGAGATTCCACCTTGAGCTTCAAATGTTTGAAAGGTGGGAAGTGGTGAGAAGCCTGGTGTTCTTGCATCCCTCTCTGCTTCAGGCTGCATCTCCCACCATGGTTACACCAAATGGATTTAACTCCTGCCAAACAGCAACTGCCTCTGCTTCCCAGCCTCCACCAGACACCATGCCACCAACAGGAACTGTGGTCCTGGTTCCCACTAAATGGCTTTGGAGACCCACCTGCTCCCTCATCTCCTCCAGCCCTGGGAATGGCCCCACTTTCTGTCTTGCTCATCTCTGGACTGTCTTCTTTCTCCCTGTTTGTCTTTTCAGATCTATAACTGTTTTGAAAATATTTTCCTGTGTTAAATTCCCTCCATTTAATGATCTGGCCTGGACTTGGTATACCTGACTGGACCCTCACCAGTGCTGCTCCCTTCTTCAGATAAGATCCAAACTAATCGACACATCCTTGCTTGCCTGACTAGTCCTGCAGTTTCATTTCCTATCCCTCTTCTCTTCATTGACTCAGCTCTGGTCACAACGCCTTCTTGCTGTTCCTCAAACAAACCATGCCGTCTTGCATCTGGAAGCCTCTGCACCGTTTTCATGGCTCCTCCCCAAAATGCTCTGGAGGCTTGCTCCTTCATTTTGTTTATATTTTGAGCAGGTTTTATTCCTGGAAAATCCTCATGGAGCCCTGTACCTATAGTTGTCCTCACTTGGGCAATGAACTTGCACCAATTTATTTTCCAATCATGATCATCCCCTCAAATCAGACATCCTGTGTCCCACACCTTCTGTTTGAGCTCTATATTTTAAAAATATATATTTATGGATTTATTTGGCTGTATCAGGTCTTATTTGCAGCACAAGTCATCTTTGTTGTATCATGCAGGGTCTTTGATCACGGTGCACCAGCTCTCTAGTTGTGACACACATGCTCCAGAGTGTGCAGACTCAGGAACGCCATGGCATGTAGGACTTTCGCTCCCTGACCAGAAACTGAACCCACCCGCCTGCAAGACCCTCAGGGAAGTCTGGTTGAGCTCTATATTTGACGAGACAATATTCTATAGCTGGAGAAGGGAATGGCGGCCCACTCCAGTATTCTTACCTGGAAAACCCCCATGGACAGAGGAGCCTGACAAGCTACAGTCCATAGGATCACAAAGAGTCTGACATGACTGAGCGACTGAGCACATTCTTATATAGTATCTATATCTGTTTGCTATTGCTACAGCAACGAATCACTACAATCTTAGTTAGTACATGAAACCAACAGAAATTTATTCTCCTGTAGTTTTGGAGGCTAGAAATCTAAATAAGGGCCAATGTTAAGATTTCATCAGGACTGGTTTCATCTGCAAGCTTCAAGTCTCCTTGTCTCACCCAGCTTTTGTGGCTGCCAGCATTTCTTGAATCGTGGCCACATCACTCCAGTCTCTGTTTCTACGGCATCACTTTCCCCTCTCTCATTGATCGCCTGTCAAGACACACTCTACTTCCATCCTGAAAGGATACTTGTGATTACATTTAGGACACACCTGGATAACCGAGAATACTCTTCCTATCTCAGGATTCTTAATTTGCAAGCCTAGATGTGTGGGAACATGGACATTAGCATTATCAGTTGGGCATACATTATCACAAGTAACAGAATCAGCTTCAAAATCATGATTGCTCTTTTATTTGGAAGAGGAAGGAAGAAGGAAGAAGAGACAGAAAAAAAAAAGTGAAATAATATGAGGCTGGAAAAGTCTTTAAAGAAAGTTAGAATTACATGAGGATGGAGAAATCATTAATGCAAGTCATATATATGATGATATAAATGTTACAATCATATTCTAAATGATATATTTATTCCCCAGAGATTTTTTTTTCAAGTGAGTGCATTGGGTAGCATATTTTTTAGAAGTAACTACTGGGAAAGAAAATGCATTATCAGGAAAAGCTCCCAAATACCTGGCATAGTTTCCACTTCTGTAAAAAAAAAATAAAATTTTTTGAAAACTTGAATTATTCCCCCTTAAGGAAATAAATTATAATTGGACAAGAAAGTTATAAGAACAGATATATAGATATTCATGTTAAGCAAAACAGAAAACTATACTATGAAGCTATGATAAAAAAATAATTCCTAAAATAATAAGTGAATGAGACAGGCATGAGTTAGAGAACAAGTGGAAGGAAATAATCCATTCCTAGCAACCAGCTATAAAACCTCTGTATTTAAATGGAAGTGTTAGGAAGATTATAGAAAGCTAAGAATTTAAAGCAATAAGATTTTAAAATGCATGTTTGTCATGAGACAAAACCTTAAGAGACTAATAAGAAAACCAACAGACAATAAAAATGGTTAAAGACAGCACCAATTAAGGGACTGTGTTAAGTACAAGATACAGTCACACTACTTCTTTTCTCTCTCTCTCTTAGATTTATTTAGAGAGAAACACATTCCACAGACAGAGAGTAGCCATCTCAGAAGGAAAGAGGCCTCAAAAGATGGGGTGATTGGTTTTTATGGACTGGGTAATTTCAGGGCTTCCCTGATGGCTCAGCGGTTAAAGAATCTGCCTGCAAAGCAAGAGACCTGGGTTTGATCCCTAGGTCAGGAAGATCCCCTAGAGGAGGAAATAGCAACCCATTCCAGTTTTTTTTGCCTGAAAAAATCCCATGGACAGGGGAACCTGGTGGGCTACCATCCAAATGATCATAAAGAATCAGACAACAGCTGAATGACCAAGCACACAGAATGAATAGGAAAATTTTTCCAACATTTTGGGGAAAGGGCAGGGATTTCCAGGAATTGGTCCCGTGCCCACTTTGTTCCCTTTTATGGTTAGCTTCAGAACTGTCATGGTGCCTGTGGGTATGCCCTTTAGCTTATGCTAATGAATTATAATGAGCATATAAAGAGGCTCAAGGTCTACTGAAAGTTAAATCTTCCACCATCTTGGACCTAGTTGGTTCTAACTACATTTTTTTTTTCCCAGTAATAGAACTAGATATAGATGCCAAATCCCTACTATATATATGTTTTATTTTTGGTTGAAAATACACGCACACATCCACACGCATGTATCTTTCTGGGGATAACCTCATTCAGTGATCAAATTGCCTTACTAAGAAGAAGGAAAGTAGAGTCTTTCTTTCATTTCTTTCATAAATTTTTGAGGAAGCCATACTAAAATTCAAAAACAACTAGATGCCCAAGAATGATGTGGGTCATGGTGATCCATTAAACACCTTAACTATTAGCCATTTTGAGTGGCTTTATACAAAAACAATCACAACTGTCAGAATATAAATAATCTCAAAAACTGAGGGCCTGGTACAGAGTAAAGTCATGTTGCTGGAATTGGTTGAGTAAAGTGAAATAGAAACACTACTGCTTAGAAAAGTGCTGACAGCAGTGACGCATCACGGGTAACTCCAAGAAGGGGTCAAGCATCTGATGTAATTAATCTACCAGGAGTAGGTAGGGAGAAATGCTGAGTGCTCTGTGGTCTCCTCCACTAGGAAACAATGGTGTCAACTTAAGAGTCAAAAGTCTGGTAAGTAGTAGAAGCCTATGCAATCAGAAGCAGGGTCCTATACTTGGTGCTAATCTGTGATAACACTGCACCAAAACCCGACTGCAATCCATGAAGATGGTGAAAATGAGGTCATCATTTCCGGAAATAGGACTGTCAAAGTAAGGCTGCCAAAGGAACTCTAAGATGCCAAATATAAAACCTTGCCCACCTTAGGAAAAAAAAAAAATCAGTGGAAATTAATATCAATTTTTTTGTGAAATCTGAACATCACATATAATAACATAGATGAATCATACAAACATTACCCTGGAAGAAAAAAAATGTTTTATACAAAACATAACAAAACAGAATTTGAAATAATTCCTGAAAAAGAATATACAAAATATACTAGAGAAATATCAGAATAGTGGTTGACTTTAAAAATAAAAAGATTATTTATTTAAAGAGTGGGTAGGGATCTATTGGAATGAACTTAAGGGCATCTTCTGGCAAAGAGTAATAATCTTCATCTTTTTAGAAAATAATTTAATCAATTTATTTGTTTGTTTTTGGCTGCACTGAGTCTTTGTTGCTATGAGCAGACTTTCTCTAGTTGTAGTGACCAAGGGCCACTTTCTGGCTGCGGTGCAAGGCTGCTCATTGCGGTGCCTTCTCTTGTGGATATTGCGGTGCCTTCTCTTGTTGTGGATATTGCGGTGGCTTCTCTTGTGGATATTGCGGTGCCTTCTCTTGTTGTGGATATTGTGGTGCCTTCTCTTGTTGTGGTTATTGCGGTGCCTTCTCTTGTGGATATTGCGGTGCCTTCTCTTGTTGTGGATATTGTGGTGGCTTCTCTTGCTGTGGATATTGCGGTGCCTTCTCTTGTTGTGGATATTGTGGTGGCTTCTCTTGGGGATATTGCGGTGGCTTCTCTTGTGGATATTGCGGTGGCTTCTCTTGTGGATATTGCGGTGCCTTCTCTTGTTGTGGATATTGTGGTGCCTTCTCTTGTTGTGGATATTGCGGTGCCTTCTCTTGTGGATATTGCGGTGCCTTCTCTTGTTGTGGATATTGTGGTGGCTTCTCTTGTTGTGCATATTGCGGTGGCTTCTCTCGTGGATATTGTGGGGGCTTCTCTTGTTGTGGATATTGCGGTGGCTTCTCTTGTGGATATTGCGGTGCCTTCTCTTGTTGTGCATATTGTGGTGGCTTCTCTTGGGAATATTGCGGTGGCTTCTCTTGTGGATATTGCAGTGCCTTCTCTTGTTGTGGATATTGTGGTGGCTTCTCCTGTTGTGGAGCACAGGCTCTAGTGCAAGCGGGCTCAGTAGTTGTGGTGCATGGGCTTAGTTGCCCCGTGGCACGTGGACTCTTCCCAGACCAGCAATCGAACCTGTGTCCCCTACACTGGTAGGATTCTTAACCCCTGGACCACCGGTGAAGACCAATACTCTGCATCTTGATCAGAATTTGCAGCAGACTGTCTGATAAACTTATTGAACAGTAACACTAACATATGTGCATTTATTGTATGCAAATTATAATTCAAAAGAACAAGAGAATTGTAAACAAATATTGAACTCTAGAGAGTGATATACATGCTAGAGGACTCAGGAGGGAAGTGTGCTGATATCTGGAAATTATTTTGAAATGTATAAAAAATAATGTGTATCAAGGTGGATAAAAACATAGGAGACAGATATGTAATGGAGAAAATAAACTCAAATGTTAATGGTACAATCTGGGTGACGAATCTATGCTTGCTATAAAATTCTATCACCAGTTCTGCTATTATATTTTCACAATGTAACAATGATATGAATGCCAGTGCTTAACTTTATTCTGTGGTTCAACAGCTTTTCAGGTTCTTCTTCAAAGGATAATGTTAATATATACTTCGGGGATATTTGGGGGAAATGCCTATAAATTATGTATGATATTTGCCTGTTTATACTAATAATTCAGTTATATTATTTACTCACTTCTAAACAAGATGAGTTGTAACATGGCATGTCAATGCTTCAGATATTGCCCTTCAACAGTAGGTAATAAAACCATGTATTGTAGCACATGGGCTGCACTGTTGTAAGTAATTATATAACTTTAAGGGAATCAAGTTGAAAACATAGGCAGAACACTCTCTGACATAAATCACAGAAAGATATTTTTGATCCACCTCCTAGAATAATAAAAATAAACAAATGGGACCTAATTAACTTAAAAGCTTTTACAAAGCAAAAGAAGCCATAAAGAAAATGAAAGACAGCCTTTGGAACAGGTGAAAATATTTGCAATGAAGTGACCCACAAGGGATTTATCTCCAAAATATACAAACAGCTCATGCAGCTCAATATTAAAAGAACAAACAACCCAATCAAAAAACTGGTTGGAAGATTTAAACAGATCTGCCCAAAAAACACATGAAAAGATGCTCAACATGATGAATGATCACTGTTATTCAATTCAATTGTGTCCAACTCTTTTCAAACCCATGGGCTGTATGTAGTGCGCCAGGCTTCTCTGTCCTCACTATCTCCTGGAGTTTGCTCAAACTTATGTCCACTGAGTGGATGATGCCATCCAACCATCTCATCCTCTGTAGCCCCCACTCCTCCTGCCCTCAATCTTTCCCAGCACTAATTATTAGAGAAATGCAAATCAAAACACCGATGAGATATTACTTCACACCAATCAGAATAACCATCACTAAAAATTTTACGAACAGTAAGTGCTGAAGAGGGTGTGGAGAAAAGGGAACCCTTCTATACTGTTGCTGGGAAGGTAAGTTGGTACTATGGAGAGTAGTCTGGAGGTTCCTTAAAAAACTAAATATAGAACTACCATCTGCTCCTACAATCTCACTTTTTGCCATATATCAGAGAAAATCATAATTCAAAAAGGAAACTTAAAAAAGAAATCCTCATGAAACCATACCAGAGTAAAAAGCTAATAAACTCTTAAAAGTTGCTCTGATCTGCTTTTTTGCTTAGAATGACCATCAAGGAAATAAATTTTTTGCTTAAAATGACCATCTAGGAAGGGAAATTTTTTTGCTTAGAATGACCATCTAGGAAGGGAACTATTTAAAGAACAAAAGCATAGTAAAGTAAGTATGGAGGAGTGGAAGAAACCGACAAAAGGAGTTTTGACTTATTGAGGTATGCAGAAGTCATTGTGGCTTATGCATAAGTTAACTTGAATTTTATACTAAAGTGAAAGTGTTAGTTGTTCAGACATGTCCGACTCTTTGTGACCCCATGAACTGCAGCCTTCCAGGCTCCTCTGTCCATGGAATTATCCAAGCACAAATACTGGAATGGGTTGCCATTCCCTTGTCCAGGAGACCTTCCAGACCCAGGGATCGAACCCAGGTCTTCCACATTGCAGGCAAATTCTTTGCCATCTGAGCCACCAGGGAAATGAACACCCTATTTGTGGCCTATCAAACATATACTGTACATCTGCTTTAATTATTAAAGAAAAGGACACATTGATCATAACTAAAGAATGTCCATGAAAAATAAAGATTAAATGCTCCCTTCTGGGGATGCCAATGCTGATCCTTCTTTGATGATAAGACTCTCTTCCTAGGTGCCACAGCCACACTGACCCTCTGCATACATGCTGATCTTTTTTCTTTTTTTGTGAATCCTTGAAGAAATGTTGGGCTTCCCTGGTGGCTCAGAGGGTAAAGCGTCTGCCTGCAATGCCGGAGACCCAGGTTTGATCCCTGGGTCGGGAAGATCCCCTGGAGAAGGAAATGGCAACCCACTCTGATACTCTTGCCTGGAAATATCCCATGGACGGAGAAGCCTGGTAGGCTACAGTCCATGGGGTTGCAAAGAGTCGGACACAACTGAGCGACTTCACTTTCACTTTGAAGGAATCCCTGACTTGCTTGTTGTTCTTTGTTCTAACAAAATATGAAACAATGCTGAAAATCCTGCTTCTCCAGAGAAGTTATTGGAGAATCTGCCTTCCAGACTATAGTCCTGTTTGCCTCAAATAAAGCTCCTTTCTTCTCTTATTAGAGATTGTTTATTGGTTATTTTCATCAATGGAAATGGTTGGATTAAGAACAAATACAGCACAGTTGGACCTCTGCACCCATGGGTTTTGCATCTTCCAATTCAACTAATCATGAATCAAAAATATATTTAAAAAGCTAGAAATTTCTGAAAAGCAAATCTTGAATTTGCCACACCCAGGTGACTATCTACGTAGTACTTACATTGTATTGACAATAACTTACATAGTATTTACATTGCATATTAGATATAAATAACCTAGAGATGACTTATATGTACATCTGTTATACGTAAATAATACACCAAGGTTATTTTTTGTACATAAGCCATACATTAATATGGAGAAAGCAACGGCACCCCACTTCAGTACTCTTGCCTGGAAAATCCCATGGATGGAGGAGCCTGGTGGGCTGCAGTCCATGGGGTCACTAAGAGTCAGGCACGACTGAGCGACTTCACTTTCACTTTTCACTTTCATGCATTGGAGAAGGAAATGGCAACCCACTCCAGTATTCTTGCCTGGAGAATCCCAGGGACAGAGGAGCCTGGTGGGCTGCTGTCTATGGGGTCACATAGAGTCGGACATGACTGAAGCGACTTAGCAGCTATACAAATATTGTAAAATATATGCAAATATTTCATATAAGGACCTTGATACATCTACACAGTTTGGCACCCACCAAGGGTCCTGGAAGCAATCTCCTGTAAACATCAAGGGACGATTATATCTAATTGTGTCATTATCATGTTGCTTTTGCTCTAGTGAAATAAGAACTTTGGTAAAGCATAACTTTTGCTCTTTGCATATAATTTTAGACCAAATCTCATTAAATAAACATAAAAGGGAGCTTACTGTATCTGTATGTGTAAAAGGTATAGAAGGTTTTTAAGACTAAGAGATGAACCACAGCTTGTCATCACTATTGCTTTAATAATTCTAAAGGCTTTGATACAATTAAAAGAAAATAAATACTAATCATTTATTTTTGATTTTTAAAAAATACTATGCAACAGAACAACTGAAAGGAATGAACATTTCACAATTGAGACTTTAAAGCAAAATCCTTTTAAACCACACCTGTGGGTCTAATTAGCTATCTCAGAGTCACCATGTTACAAAATAAATTGGACTTTTGGGTAGTAATCAAGCTGAAAACTAATTTTGAAAAAATTATGGAACAATTCTATTTCTTGTGCAGTTATACTAATCTCTACATCTGGTTCTGTGTTTTATCACTTAACAATATATTTTGACAACTTTATAGACAAAAAAAGCAATACATATATCAGTGACAATAGTGTAAGTTTACATAAAACAACTGTTTAATGTCCAACACAATCTAATCTTGTCTCATTAACTTTATCTCATGGTGTAATTCAGAAAATATTTAAGGCAGTGTCTCCTAAAGTGCATTGACATATATATTCTAAGTATTATCACGGTGTTATTTTATGAAAAGTCATCTAAATCAAAGTATATCCACTCAACAAAATTATAGTACATTTATAAAATAGCATTGCAGTATATTTTGAGAACATCCCATTTTTACTAGAGGTGTCTATTTACATATTTTTTCTATAGACCAAGAAAGTGACCATTGGCAATTCTATCAAGGTGTAGAATTAGATAAGAGTAATGCTCATCTTTTCTGTGAATTTACAGAATAAATAAGGTGATTCTATTTTTTATTTCTTATTGGAGTATAATTGCTTTACAACTATAGGTCACCATAGAGCGTTGAGTAGAGTTCCCTGTGCTAGATAGTAGGTTCTCATTAGTTATCTATTTTATGTATGGCAGTGTATATAGGTCAATCCCAATCTCCCAGTCCATCCCACTCCCCCTTTTCACACATCTTGGGGTCCACAGATTTGTTCTGTACATCTGTGTCCCTAGGTTTGATAACAGGTTTTGCAAGTAGGTTCATCTGGATCATTTTTCTAGATTCCACATATATGCATCAAAAAATAAGGTGATTCTTACAAATGTAAGGCTGTTTAATTCTACAGCTTTCACTTAAATNTGTTCTGTACATCTGTGTCCCTAGGTTTGATAACAGGTTTTGCAAGTAGGTTCATCTGGATCATTTTTCTAGATTCCACATATATGCATCAAAAAATAAGGTGATTCTTACAAATGTAAGGCTGTTTAATTCTACAGCTTTCACTTAGATAAACTTCTCCTGATTTGTAAGATAGACAGTTTCGTCTTAATATAGGTGTAGGAAGAGAAAACCTAAAACAGAAGAAATGGCATAGTCTTCATGAAATTCTATAACAAGTAAATACCACAGAGGAGAAATAGAAAACTTTCATTTTATATATAAACACTTAAAACGTAATGTACATATAATATAATTGAATCAAATTGAATTTCTATCAGTAGCACAGATAACTAAGATTTTTACAAATTTAAAAGTTATTGATAATTACAGAACCTTAAATATTTCATTAAAACTCAAGTAAGGATGTAAGCATCTGAGAGGGTGGAGAGCAGGCTGATTATCATTGCTTATAGAAGTAGAGAGACAACTTAAAAACAAAAGAGTGAAAGGCCTATGAATAACAGGTATCATCACATTTTCCTGATGAAGAAAATAAACATTTTTAGCGTCCATAGTGTTTAGGCAGATGGTGGGTAGAATGTAAAAATGCAGGGAGATTTTAAAGCAATATTAATGACCTGGAAGTTGGGTCCTATTGAGCACTATGGTTAGTGAGGAAGTAAGATTTTAATCCAAGGTTTGTGTTATGAGCTGAATTGTGTCCCATTAAAATGTATACATTGGGATTCTACCCTCCAACACCCTAGAATATGAGTGTAGATAAGGTCTTTCAAGAATTAGTTCAGTTAAAAGAGGTCATTAGGGTGGGCTCTAATCCAACATTGCTGCTGTCCTTACAAGAGGTAATTTGCACATAAACGGGTATAGGGGGAAGACCACCTGCAGACCCACAGAGCAGACAGTCAAGGAGAGAGGCCTCAGAAGAAACCAAACTGCCAGCACCTTGGCCTTGGACTTCTATCCTCTGCATTCATCCCGCCCTCCCCTGGTTCTCCCCAAAGAGAACCTCAGCATCTAGGCTGCCCCCAGGTCTCAACAAGCAAGGCTTTTGTGTGGTAAGCTCTGGAGCTGTCCTGGGTGGACATTTTAAAGGCACACCCTGAGCCAGCTAAGATGCCAGCAAGGGCTGTGTGCTGGCTTACACGTAACCCTGTCCAGTCAGCCCCAGGTGTGCAGAGAGTTGGCCAAGGACTGACCTACACTCTGCAAAGGCCAGCAGGTCCCCAGGAAGTCCCCACCAGGTGGTGCTCATGTGGGTGGGGGTCTGCCCAGATGCCAGCCCCTCCTAGCAGCCTGCACTGTCCACTAGCCCACCGACCAGACCCAAGAGTCTACCAGCCCGGCCCAGGTCATGCTCAAGAGGCCAGAGCCCACACGGCCCCTTTCTATGGTGGAGATACTACCTTGTTATTTTAAGTGAAATGCTCAGAGGCCACCTGAGGCCCAAAGGTAAGCAAATTTAGACAAAATATCCTGAGTCTGGCAAGCATTCATCAGAGCTTAATGAGGAATATTCCAGGTACATAATCAGTAGCCCGCTGCCATCAGTCCCCCACGAGCACCAGCAGGAGGGGCCCGTGGGGCTGAGCCCACTCGGGTCTGGACCCACACACACTCACCCACAACTCCGAGGCACACAGTCTCACGCCCCTGCACTCACACACACACACGCACACACTAGGTCTCACTAGCTCACTCACACGCAGACACACTCAGTGACATGCACACTTGGCGAGGAAGCTCGGCCACCTCACTGGCCCACCCACCCCATCCTAGCAGCAGCCACCAGGTCCCTCTGCCTCCCCCAACCTGGGCACCCATCCCCCTTTACCCTGCTCTCCGCGTCTGGGGTGCCTGAGCCTTTGGTGGACTCATCAGCAGATGGGAGAGCCCAGGGCTGCTTACCTGGAAGGCTGGCCTGGCCAGGAAGCAGACCCCGGGATGAGAGCGGTGAGTGGGGAGGGGGCGGCTTGGCTCCCAAGCTGCAGAGTCCTGCAGTCGGTGGTCTGTGTATGGGATCCACGTCCAACCATTCCTCGTGAGTCCTGGTCCAGGCTCTGACTCTCAGCTGGAACGGTCTCCAGCTGACCCCCGGACCCCCAGCTTCCGCTGACTCCTCTCTCCCCTGGGCGTCCTCTGCCTCCTTTGACCCCCTT
>SJYX01021033.1:0-11131 GCA_006410675.1 Oreotragus oreotragus | reverse complement strand
GTCCCTCCTCTGAGCTCCCGAGGATGCTCTCCCAGTATCTGGCACAGTCTCTGAGCACGCTTCCTAGTTCCCAGCCCCATCCCTCCACCTCCCCTGGTTCCACGACTCCTCCCCTGCACTCTCTGCTGGTGTCATTCATGGTGGTCATGTAGCCCACAGAAGCCCATGGACTTCTTGGAAAGACATCCGGGCAGGCTGGTGGCCATTGGACTTCCACAAGGTGAACAGCTAGAGCTTAAACAGGTAACTCAGGGCTGGAGGTACAACAGCTGGATGGTGACCTCGATAATCCAATCCTGATCACCTACAGGGTCAAGATGCCCTTCACCGGCCAGGCTCTGGGGACCCAGTCCAGACTCCTTTCTTCTTTGCATTTCCATTCCCCTCCCTTCCCTGAAAACTGGCTTCCTCTGCTCTCTTGCTCATTGTTTTTTAAGGAAATGAAACATTTCTAAGATTTTTGTTCTTTGTTTTATTTCACAGTAGACATTGTCTCCTTTTAATTGAATACTATTTACATTATTATCAATAGTTATTACATTATCTTTCCTCCATAAAGTTTTAAAGTTGACATATTTATACATAAATGAGACCCTTTGATGTGTATTTCATCACATATCAACCAGTAAAAGTCACTATTGAATATATTTTTGTTATTAACTTGTCATAACTTCTGGGACCTTCTTGGTGGCTGAGTGGTAAAGAATCTGCCTGCAGTGCTGGAGGTGAAGGTTGAATCCCTGAGTAGGAAGATCCCTTGGAGGAGGTGAACGGCAACTGACTCCAATATTCTTGGCATGGACTGAGGAGCCTGGCGGGCTACAGCCCATGGGGTTGCAGAGAGTCTGGCAGGACAGAGTGACTGAACAACAGCAGCCTGTTAATTTCCATCATATTAAAGCTGAGAAAGTGTTAAATATATGTTTAATAATTTAACAATGACACCATGGCATGGCAATCTAGGAGAATCTAAAATAGGACACAAATGAACTTGTTTACCACACGGACTGACAGGTGTACAAAACGAGCTATGGTTACCGAAGGCAAAGGGAGCAGAGGAGCAAATCAGGAGTGTGAGACTAATATATACACTCTACTTTTAATATGTATAAAACAGACAAGTCCTACTTCACAGCACAGGGAACTCTATTCAATAGCTTGTGATAAGCTATAACAGGGAAGAATCAGAAAAAGAATATGTATATGTATAACTGAGTCACTTTGCTGTGCAGCAAAACGAATACAACATTCTAAATCAACTACAATTTTAAAAAGCCAATAACTTCTGAAAGACAAAAGGCCACAACGAGCAGAACAGCTCAGTCTCACGTTTTCACCAATCTCCCTCCTGTCTGGTTTCCCAGAAGGTAGTCTGACTTTTTCTCTGCCTCTGTACTTAAGTCAGCTGGGATCGCTGGGTCCCACAGCCTCTGGAAAAGCCTGCGGTCCACATGTGAGAAAAGCAAGTGAGCCCATAAATGCGATGAACGTCTCCACATTACTGAGGATGTGGTTGGGAAAAAGAACGCGTGTTGGATGTGCAGAGAGATGAAGCCAGTAAACAGAACTGCAGGGATCTGTACGTTCACATCATTTGCAGAAACTTGAGAGCTGAGAATCAATGAGCTATCAGCCAAAAAAAAAACAACATTAAAGATATTGCTAGGAAATCTCAAAGCAGTTCTCTCAATTTTCAGATGGGGAGACTGATAAGTGGGCCAGCTTTCACGATAGTCAACTTCACACCACTAGCAGAAACCATGGTGTGGAATCCAGGTCTCCAGGGCCCATCCAGGGTACAGCTTGTGCAGCCCTCTGCCCTTCAGACCCCTGTCTTTGCACAAATCCTTTTCTTCCAGGAATATCTCTTTTCATTTAGCAGATTTCAGAAGCATTCCCAGGGGTCCCGGGACAAACTGACCTCCAGGGAATTTCATCGGCTCGTCTGGGAATTGGACCCCCTTTCTCTTGGATTTCACTCCAAATCCCCAGCTAACTTGCAGGCATGTGAGGGGAGACACCTGCCTGTCAGGCAGGGGATTCCTGCCACATGGCTGAAGTGTCGTGTGTCTGCGTCCTCATCCGTGATAATCATCTCTTCAAGTGCAAGGTCCCGGGCCGACGTCTTCCTAGCTCAGCCACCAGCAGGTGCATGGGCCTCTCTGAGCATCAGACATAGCATCCTCAGAGGGAAGGAAATTAGCAGCTACGGGGCTTCTCATGTGTGAACAGAAAGCTTTCATTGAAAGGATTCCGTGAGTGTGTGCTAGGTCTCCTCGGTTAGGTCCAACTTTGTGTGACCCTACGGACTGTAGCCCGCCAGGCCCCTCTGTCTACGGGACTCTCCAGGCAGGAAAGCTGGAGCAGGTTGCTACGCCCTCCTCCAGGGGATCTTCCCAACCCAGGGGCGGAACCCAGGTTTCCTGCACTGGAGGCAGATTCTTTACCACTTGCGTCAGCTCGGAGCCCCAAAAGGACTCCATTCCTCACCAAATGGGATTGTTAGGAAACCCCTGCAGCCAATAAAGCTTGGCCAGTTAGTAAATACCAAGAAACCCCTGCAGCTAATAAAGATTGGCCAATTAGTAAATACCAGGAAACCCCTGCAGCCAATCTGCCCTTGCCAACTTCCTGTCTTTGTTCTGAGCCTATAAATACTGCTGTAGTTCTGGGCTCAGGGCTCTCATCAAGACTCCACTGTGCTGGATGAGACGGGAGCCCTAGCTCGAGCTAGCAATAAACCCCTTTTTGCTTTTGCATTGCTGTGGACGTCTTATTCTCTCAGTTTTGGGGACTCGGACTTCGGGCATAACAGGATCCCATGTAATCTCTTCTTGAAGCCATACAGCCAATCTCAGAGAAGGAATATCTCCCACCAGTGAACTGTGGCTATATACCTTTTGTGGCAGTAAGAAATTTTTTAGCCTTGTGTGTGAGGTACAGGATAACAAGCCTGACACAACGGACTCTGTTGTTGCTGTTGAGTCACTAGCTGAACACTCAGGTGTGTTCAGTTGTATACGTCTCTTTGTGACCCCATGAACTGCAGCACGCCAGGCTTCCCTGTCCATCACCACCTCCCAGAGTTTGCTCAAACTCATGTGTATTGAGTCAATGACGCCATCCAACCATCTCACCCTCTGTCACCCCCTTCCTCTCTTACCCTCAATCTTTCCCATCATCAGTGTCTTTCCCAAAGAGTTGGCTCTTTGCATCAGGTGGCCAAAGTATTGGAGTTTCAGCATCAATCCTTCCAATGAACATTCAGGACTGATTTCCTTTAGGATTGACTGATTGGATCTCCTTGCAGTCCAAGGGACTCTCAAGAGTCTCTCCAACACTATAATTTGAAAGCAACAGTTCTTCATTGCTTAGCCTTCTATATGGTCCAATTCTTATATCCATGCATAACTACTGGAAAAGCCAAAGCTTTGACTCTACAGACCTTTGTTGGCAAAACGATGTCTCTGCTTTATAATTGAATAAAGTTAGAAGGATGGGTTGGTAGTCTCCAGCTCACAGCTACACAGCAGCTCTCCATCACAGAATAATTGTTTTTGGACAACTCAGTTATTTTACATTTTTATCTTATTTTATTGGAGTAAAATTGATATACAACGTTGTTGATTCCAGGTATATAGAGAAGTGATTCGATTATACGTATACGTACATTCATTCTTTTTTTTTTCAGTTTCTTTTCTCATATTGGAAAAGGAAATGGAAATGCACTCCAGCACTCCTGCCTGAAGAATCCCCATGGACAGAGGAGCCTGGCAAGCTATAGTCCATGGGGCTGCAAAGAGTCAGACAGGGCTGAAGTGACTTAGCATGCATATTAGTTCTTTTTTCAGTTTCTTTTTTCATATAGGTTATCACACACACAAAAAAATGAGTAGAGTTCCCTATGCTATACAGCAGGTCCTTATTTGTTATGTATTTTAAACGTAGTAGTGTGTGCAGAAAGTGAAGAGGAACTAAAAAGCCTCTTGATGAAAGTGAAAGAGGAGAGTGAAAAAGTTGGCTTAAAGCTCATTATTCAGAAAATGAAGATCATGGCATCCGGTCCAATCACTTCATGGGAAATAGATGGGGAAACAGTGGAAACAGTGTCAGACTTTATTTTGGGGGGCTCCAAAATCACTGCAGATGTGACTGCAGCCATGAAATTAAAAGACGCTTACTCCTTGGAAGGAAAGTTATGACCAACCTAGATAGCATATTGAAAAGCAGAGACATTACTTTGCCAACAAAGGTCCGCCTAGTCAAGGCTATGGTTTTTCCTGTGGTCCTGTATGGATGTGAGAGTTGGACTGTGAAGAAGGCTGAGCGCCGAAGAATTGATGCTTTTGAACTGTGGTGTTGGAGAAGACTCTTGAGAGTCCCTTGGACTGCAAGGAGATCCAACCAGTCCATTCTGAAGGAGATCAACCCTGGGATTTCTTTGGAAGGAATGATGCTAAAGCTGAAACTCCAGTACTTTGGCCACCTCATGCGAAGAATTGACTCATTGGAAAAGACTCTGATGCTGGGAGGGATTGGGGGCAGGAGGAGACGAGGACAACAGAAGATGAGATAGCTGGATGGCATCACTGACTCGATGGACGTGAGTCTGAATGAACTGCGGGAGTTGGTGATGGACAGGGAGGCCCGGCGTGCTGCAATTCATGGGGTCACAAAGAGTCAGACACGACTGAACGACTGAACTGAACTGAACTGAAGTGTGTGTATGCTTATTTCAAGGTCCAAATTTATCTCCCCCACACATTTCCCTGGTGGTTCAGATGGTAAAGTGTCTGCCTACTATGCGGGAGACACAAGTTTAATCCCTGGCTCCTGGAGAAGGAAATGGCAACCCACTCCAATATTCTTACCTAGAAGATCCCACGGACAGAGGAGCCTGGTGGGCTACGGTCCATGGTATTGCGAAGAGTCTGACACAACTGAGGACTTCACTCTCACTTCCACATTTCCCTTTTGGTAACCATAAATTTGCTTTTGATACCTGTAAGCCTGCTTCTGTTTTGTAAATAAGTTTCTATGTGTCATTTTAAAATTGAATTCCATGTATGAATGATAGCGGGTGGTGTTAGTCTTCCTGTGTCTGACTTACGTCACTTGGTGTGACAATCTCTGGGTCCATCCACGTTGACACAAATGGCGTTCTTTCACTCTTTCTTATTTCTGAGTAGTGTAAGGTGGTGGTGGTAGTTTAGTCACTCAGTCGCGTCCAACTCTCGTGACCCCATGGACTGTATCTGGCCAGGCTCCACGTCCAGGGGATCCTCCAGGCAAGAACACTGGAGTGGGCTGCCATTTTCTTCTCCAGGGGATCTTCCCAAGATCGAAGCCCCGTCTCCATGTCTCCTGTAAGCTCTTTACCATGAGCTCTACCTGGGAAGCCCAGAGATGAAGTGAGCAGAGCTTTATAGAAAAGAGGTTATAAACCGCAGCGTCTGGCCAACTTACAAAAGCAGATTTTCTTACCTGCACTCATCGTCCCTGTAACTAGCAGTTTGGAGCCAGCTCCTCTTTTGGGGACACCATCTCCCCAAATCCTCTGGGCTTCCCATTGCCTGCACGCCGGCACAAGGGCTTCGGCAGTGAGTGGGCTACAGACAGCCTCTCCAGACGCTTTCTCCCAGAATTTCCATGAACCGTGTAACTTCATCTCTTATCCCGTGATTCCTGGAGAATAAGACAGGAATCTTCTACAGATATTAAAATAAGCTCCGAGGCGTAGAATGGTTCATTCACATCTGCTGATAATCAGAGGAAAAGAACAGTGGCAGACCAAAAGGTAGAATTTTATGTAAAGGGAAAAAACTAGATTGGTAGAGTTGGATCAAAAGCAGTTTCTTTTTTGTGAAGTGTTGTGATCAAATGCATCCTGAGGTCCTTTTATGAAAAAGAGCAGTTCTCATTCCTGGGACCCCGTGTCAGCTGCTAAGCTTTTCTTTTTCCAGGGTGAGTGTGTAGAGGGATACACATGGGATTCTCATTTTTCCCTTCCTTTACTTTCTTCAGTTGCCTTACTGAGATCATCAGTTTAGCAAAATTGTCTCACAATTTAATAAGTAAATTAGAGTGAGTGGCCTGTGTTGATCTTGATTTTTATAAACTCGAGTCCAAGGCTAAAATTGAAAAGGATGGTGTGCTACCTCCAACTGCGCTTTCACGCTGAGTGTGAATCAACCCACTGCTCACAGCCAGATCAAGTTCAGAGCTCAATTTAGATTTGGGGACAAAGTCCTTAAAGACCCAGGTTCTATTCAAATGGGAGGTTTTCACTGCACACACAGCCTTAATCAAAAGTAGAGCAGCATAGAATGGTTTAAATTTAATCCAAATCTTGGCCAATTTCATGAACCGGCCTCCTCACGCTTCACACGAGTGGTCTCGTAAATGCCATTTCTGCGCTGACACGCGGCGCGGCTCCTGGCAGATGCTGCTGAAGGAGCTTTCTCTCGCCTTCCTGCGCTTTTTACGGCATGAGCAAAATAAAGCTCATTTCATTGATTGATGAAGGGTAATAAAGTCTGAGTTTCCTTGAAAGGGCTTCTCGAGTAACTCTCTCGGGCCGCAGACAGTAAGATTAGGAATCTGATGATCCAAAAAAGACGATATAGGTGCAATAATGAAGAATGCTGTGTGCACAGGTGTGCTTGTGAGTGTGTGTGCGTGTGTGGGCACACGCGTGTGCACCTGGACGGTGGCAGTCACGGGATAAACCACAGACGGCTCCGAGAGGGAGAAAATGAAATCGTCACTGAGTTAAAAGCTGACAGGGTATTTCACACTGGAGTAGAATAGTTTATCTCACACAGGTAGGATTTACTGAAATGTGTCTAAGTTGTAGAGTTTTAAAAATACAACAAGCAATATTTTGAAGCTTCAGTATTATCTTAAACATACCACCAAAGTCTCTTCCAGTATGGTCTTAGAAACACCCACACAGAGGGGAAGGCTATTTGTTACAGGGCTGCTGCTGCTGCTGCTGCTAAGTCGCTTCAGCCGTGTCCAACTCTGCTACAGGGTTAACCTTCTGTAAAACAATCACTTCTGGCCGTCTAAACGCACCTGGAGGTGTGTGCGCTCAGTCCCTTTCATCAAGAGCAACTGCGTGAACCCACGGACTACATTCCTCCAGACTCCTCTGTCCGTGGGATTCTCCAGGCAAGAATACTGGAGTGGGTTGCTATGCTGGCCTCCAGGGAACCTTTCCAACCCAGGGATCAAACCCAAATGTCTCACATCTCCGGCCTTGGCAGGCGGGTTCTTTATCACAGTGCCACCTGGGAAGCCCACGCAGGGGAGACTGACCTTCAGAAGGAATGCACACGGAGGCTGCGGAAGGCATTGAAATGAGTAGCAGTGGCCTTGGACTTGGACAGAATCTAACACTGGGAGCACATGGCCAGGTGCAAGCAGAGCTCCATGGGGAGAAGGGCACTCAGTCCCCGTTGGAGCCGCAGCCAAGGGCCCTCAGCGTCCACGTGGAGTCCCGCCAGCCAACAGCCACCGGCCTTCAGCTCCAGGGATACCTGGGGCTCCCGGCTCAGCCTGCCGCATGGGCCCCGCCACTACGCTGACCCCGGGAGCCGAGACGGTGGGGCCGCGGCCATCACTCTGACCTCGCTGGCACGCTCGGCTGAGCTGTCTCAGGTTCAGAAGTCAGCCCTGCCCCCAGCACTCTGTCTCCCGCCGCCCGCGTCAGCTCAGCACGGCAGATGCCACCTTGTCTTTTGCCAGAGGGAGGTGGTAAAAGTCAACCCTAACCAGAAAGAAGTGTCTTTTAATCCAATATTTCAAAATCAGGTCTATTGAGCTGTCGTCTACTGACATCACAATCTCCTCTCCAAGCGTGGAGCCCCAGCCCCTGATTCTGGACGAACGCTCACGGTTGTGTGACCATCAGCACCGTCCCAATCTCGACAGAGCACATGTCCCTCAGACTCACAGTGTCGCCTCCTGTCCCACGTAGCATCTCTCTCCCAGCCCTGACCTCCTGGCAGCCATGGATCTGACTTCTATCCCCTGAGCTTTTCCTCTTCTCAGAATGTCATGGAAACAGAATCGCACAGTGCCATTACTTTTTGGCAAATAGGGAGAAAATGGAAATAGTGACAGAGTTTTTTATTTTCTTGGGCTCCAAAATCACTGGGAACAATGACTGTGGCCCTAAAAAGACACTTGCTGCTTAGAAGAAACGCTGTGACAAACCTAGGCAGCATATTAAAAAGCAGTGACATCATTTTGCCTGCAAAGGCCCATATAGTCAAAGCTATGGTTTTTCCAGTAGCCACATACAGACGTGAGAGCTGGACCACAAAGAAGCCTGAGTGCTGAAGAACTGATGCTGTTGAACTGTGGTGTTGGAGAGACTCCTGAGAGCCCCTTGGACTGCAACGAGATCCAACCAGTCCATCCTAAAGGAGAACAGTCCTGGGTGTTCATTGGAAGGATTGATGCCGAAGCTCCAATCCTTTGGTCACCTGATGTGAAGAGCCAACTCTTTGGAAAAGACCCTGATGCTGGGAAAGATTGAAGGCAGGAGGAGAAAGGGACTCCAGAAGATGAGATGGCTGGATGGCATCACCGACTCCATGGACATGAGCTTGAGCAAACTTGGGGAGACGGTGAAGGACAGGGAAGCCTGGCTGTAGTCCATGGCAATGAAAATAGTTGGACAGGACTGAGCGACCGAACGACAGCAACAAAGACTACTCTGCCTCGGGCACAGCGAGGGGCCTTTGCAAACCCTGGCTCCCCCAGGGTCTGGCGTCTAGTGGTGGACGGGGGAGCCTGACGTGCTGCAGTCCATGGGGTCACAAAGAGCCGAACAGGACTTAGTGACCAAACAGCAACTTAACAACGTGCATCTTAGGCTCCTTCACAACGTTTGGTGGCTTGATAGGCATTTCCTTTAGTAGCGAATAATGTTCTGCTGTCTGGATGGGCCATGGCGCGTGTATCCGTTCACCTACTGACAAGTGAGGTCACCCATTTGTGTCTGACTCTTTGCGACCCCATGGACTGTAGCCTGCCAGACTCCTCCGTCCATGGGATTTTCCAGGCAAGAGTACTGGAGTGGGTTGCCATTTCCTTCTCCAGGAGATCTTCCCGACCCAGGGATTGAACCCGGGTCTCCCGCACTGTAGGCAGACACTTTACCGTCTGAGCCACCAAGTGATCTTAATTGCTTTCAAGTTTTGACAGTCACGAGTAAAGCTGCTATAAATATCATGCTTGCGGGTTTTTGTGTGAACACAAGTTTTCCACTCACATGGTTCAATACCAAGATGTGAGATGGCTGGATCATACAGCAAGAGCGTGTCTCGTTTTGTAAGAAACCGCCGCCTGCCTTGCGGTGGGGGCTGCACCGTCCTTCCCACCAGCCCTGCCAGCTCCTGCTGCTCTGCACCGACACCAGCAGCCGGTGCTGTCAGAGCTCTGGGTCCCAGCCTTTCCAATAGGGGCGTTGATGTGGGTTCTTAATGTGAATGGAACCTAAGCTCTCGAAATGTTCAGGGATTAGAGTAAAATAGAGCGCGCTCTAGAAACCTCTGCACTGCAGGCTCTGAAGGTCCAATGCACAGAAAACAGACCATCCAGTGGGGGTCACGACGGGGCCACCCTCATCCTGTCTCAGCCCCTTCCCTGGACGGGAATCAGATGCTGTCAGAGCTCTGGGTCCCAGCCTTTCCAATAGGGGCGTTGATGTGGGTTCTTAATGTGAATGGAACCTAAGCTCTCGAAATGTTCAGGGATTAGAGTAAAATAGAGCGCGCTCTAGAAACCTCTGCACTGCAGGCTCTGAAGGTCCAATGCACAGAAAACAGACCATCCAGTGGGGGTCACGACGGGGCCACCCTCATCCTGTCTCAGCCCCTTCCCTGGACGGGAATCAGGCTCCGTGTTAAAGGTGCGCTTCCTTTTCACTGGCTCCCAGTGCATGTAGGTTTTCCCTTCACTAACTCTGCTCACATCCAGAGAGCGGGGAAGACCGGCCAGGAAAACAGTACTCACAAACCCGAAAGTGAAACCTAGAGCCATCATACCTCACTCTTACCTAGTAGCTTCTATTTTTCAGCCATTCAGCCCAAGATAAGGTTGATGCATCTGGAAATTTCAGACTGAATGCCATACTATGTGTTTAAATTGATATATCAATTTCATCATCTTTAAAATACACTTTACCAGAAATAGGGATTATATGGTGACCAGCAAATTAAAAGACCGTGATGTTGGGAAAGATTGAGGACAGGAGGAGAAGAGGGCAACAGAGGATGAGCTGGTTGGATGGCACCACCGACTCGATGGGCGCGAGTCTGAGCAGGCTCTGGAGATGTGTATAAGAGACAGGACCNCAGCCACAGCTAGCCATTGTCCTTCATTTACCACTGTTGTCTCAAGGGAATTACTTTCCAATGCTTTTCTATTCAAATCATATTCTTCCTCTAAAGTCTAAATAAACTCCCACTTTAGCAGTGAGATTTTTAAACTACCCAAGGTATCTTTTAAATTATTTACAGTATTTAACATTTGGCCTTTAGCATTATCTGCACTAAATTAACATTTACATTTTTGCTTGTACATTTTCATTTTCTAACCAAATTTAGAAACTATTGTATTTTTGTATCCCCCAGTGCATAGCATGTCAGTATACAATTTTAGGCGTTCTCTACATGTTTACTGAATACTCTGTTTTAATGTAGCTTACCTTTATCATTGACATCTTCTGCTATATTTTTGTGCTGTCTTTTATAAGATTTCTGGTGTTTCAGCTTCTTCTTGGTTAATGGCAATTCATTTGGATCCAATTTATCCTTAATATTTTTTGGTGTATGCCTCTGCTGAAAATCCTGGTTTAGAGTAGTAATACTATAAATTATGGGTTCTTCATCCATTTTTATATAGGAAAAAAAACTGTAAGGGATAAAGTGCTCAGATATCAGTATATCCTTCTATAATTTGGGAAGGCATATTATAATATAGAAAAATGAAACAATAATATAAAATCTGAGTTGTGGGGAATTCCCCAACAGTCCAGTGGTTAATACTCTTTACTTGCACTGCTGAGGTCATAGGTTCAATCCCTGGTCAGGTAACTAAGATCCTGCAAGCCATGTGA
>SJYX01021032.1:0-11428 GCA_006410675.1 Oreotragus oreotragus | reverse complement strand
GGAGCCTGACTCCAGCGAGAACTGCAAAGTGAGAGCCTTGGTCGGTCTGCTGAAGCTGAGCTGGGGCGGGAACGCAGGCCCTGAGCCTTTGCCATGGGAACACGGAGGCGGGGGACAGCACGCTGGATACCTGTCGGGCCAGAGGGAAGCGAGACAACTTCTGCACGGTGGCAGGCTGTCGGTGGTGTCGGGTGAGGAGCGTCTGCTTGCGATATAGCCCGACCAGCAGCAGGAACACGATCAGAGCCAGAGAGCCTGACGAGTACAGGATGACGTCCGTGTACCTGCCTTCGGGTGCTGTCGCTGTCCACGTGAGATCCTCCTCTGCCCGCAGAGGGACACACGGACAGAAACTGATTGGTCAGTCAGCAGTCAGATGGCTGGCCCCACCCCCTCTCACTGAAGCCCTTGTAGCTCCTCACACAGAGAGACACACACCAGTAAAACTGCATTGATACCCCGTCCTGCGTACCCACGGACTTCCCTGGTGGCTTAGATAATATAGAATCCACTTGCAATGTGGGAGACCTGGCTTCGATCCCTGGGTTGGGAAGGTCCCCTGGAGGCGGGCATGGCAACCCACTCCAGTATTCTAGCCTGGAGAATCCCATGGACAGAGGAGCCTGGTGGGCCACAGTCCATGGGTCACGAAGAGTCGGACATGACTGAGAGACTAAGCACAGCACAGCACTGTATACCCATGTCCCAGAGGGTCGCACAGTCATATGTGGACATACATAGCAGGATTACTGTATACAGAATCCCAAATCCACATGCCACATCCCAGATCCTTATCTCACAGACCAAGGAAGACTCCCTCTACCCAGTAGGTCACAGCCCATGGCTGGACCACAGCAGGAGCTCACCTGGCAGCACCGTGAGCCAGGCCGACTGGTAGGAAAGGCCGATGGAGTTGCCCGCCAGGCAGGTGTACTCGCCTGCATCCTCAGCAGATACATTCCGAAGGTACAAGACCTCCACCTCTGAGCTATTGATGTCCGCTGTCTGGGGATGGGGGATACACTCAGGGGTCACAGCAGGGCCTGGGGTCCCGCTGTGGCCAGGAGTCGAGGTGGGGACTCCCCACCCCGCTGGGAGGATGGTGGAATCAGGTGCCAGCAGGGACTAGACCTTTAAGACTTGCACATAGGGGAAGCCGTCGGCACCGAAGCTGCTGCCGTTGATGACGATGTGCTTCAGCCACTGGATGTGGGGCTGGGCGTCGCTGTACACCTTGCAGAGCAGTTCCACATCACTGCCCACCACAGCCGTGGTGTTGGCTGGGAGCCCTGCCTGAAGGATGGGCCGGTGCGGGGACCGCTCTGGGGGTGAGGCCAGGCCAGGCTGTCAGCCCTGATCGGTGTACCTACCTGCCTCCTGCCTACCCGCCAGCTCAAGGGAGGAACCTTCCTGATACTCAGCTCAGACCTTGTTCATCCCGTCCTTACACCTGTCTCTTATACACATCTCTCTCACAACTCTACCTGACTGCTGGGAAGACCATAGCTTTGATGATACGGACCTTTGTTGGCAGAGTGATGTCTCTGCTTTTCAATACACTGTCATGTCCATTTCTGTCACCCAGCCCTGATCACTTAAAGCATGTGTCTTATCAAATTTCTAGTTATATGTTCCTGTCATCCAGAATTTAAAGATAGAAGTTCCCTAAAAGTCTAGACTGCAGCCATGAAATTAAAGACGCTTACTCCTTGGAAGGAAAGTTATGACCAACCTAGACAGCATATTAAAAAGCAGAGACATTACTTTGCCAAGAAAGGTCCATCTAGTCAAGGCTATGGTTTTTCCAGTAGTCATGTATGGATGTGAAAGTTGGACTATAAAGAAAGCTGAGGACTGTAGAATGATGCTTTTGAACTGTGGTGTTGGAGAAGACTCTTGAGAGTCCCTTGGATGGCAACCAGTCTATCCTAAAGAAGATCAGTCCTGAGTGTTCATTGGAAGGACTGATGTTGAAGCTGAAACTCCAATAATTTGACCACCTGATGCAAAAAGCTGACTCATTTGAAAAGACCCTGATGCTGGGAAAAATTGAAGGCAGGAGGAGAAGGGGACAACAGAAGATGAGATGGTTGGATGGCATCACTGACTCAATGGTCATGAGTTTGGGTAAACTCCAGGAGTTGGTGATGGACAGGGAGGCCTGGCATGCTGCAATCCATGGGGTCCCAAAGAGTTGGACATGACTGAGTGACTGAACTGAAATGAAAAGTCTAGAATTTTCGATGCAGTGTTTGCTATTGCTCTGTTAACCAAAGACTTAACTGATGAAAGTTGCAGGGCTTGTTTCCAAGAAACCTAGATGGATTGGAACCAGTCTACCAACATTTTAGTTCTATTGAGGGTAGTTTTCCCCTCAAGGTATACAATTCTCACGTCATAGAAGACTCAAGTGTGCTCTGAGGAGCCCAGACTCTCCTCACAAAAAAAGTAGAAATAAAATGAAAAAATTGGAGTGCAGAGAAAATAAAAATAAGTGAGAAAGCTACCAAAAATAAGGCAGATTCTGGTGTTCAAAGGATTGGGCAATTTGATATAAACTTAAAAGATTCTGCTTAGTTGCCCATCAGGTTCACAGTTGAAACTTAGCTTATCAACACAGAGAAGATAAGACAAAATTAGGCTAGGAGGAAACAACTATAATGACTTTGATAGAAGGAAAAATGGCTCTGTTGATCATATAGCCAGATTCTGATGGGTCACCAGGTTGGCTAACTGCTATTTTCTTCAGTTTGATCACTCCCTCCAACTTTGGCTAACTCTATGAATTCACCCATTCCATATTAGATTTCAGGAAGGGAATCTATTTTGGGAGTTAATTCATTGCAAGCAACATTTCATAAGTAAAAAGAAAAATTAATATATTTAAGTTCCTTGATGGAGTTTAGGTGTAGATTAAATTTATATTGGCCTAGAAAAATCTCTAAAACAGGTCATCTACAGACATTATATTAGCATGGAAGGCAACATTTTTCATGAATCTAAGTATCCTGGTGTCTTCCTTTTTCATGTATATTTTCTCTTGTATGTATACTTTTCTAATATACATATAGATATGTGTGTATTCCTTATTATGTTTCTAACCATTTGGTCCTCAACATCTTGGCTGATTGATTAAGCTTGGTTCAATAGAAACAGTAGCTTCTGCTATTTGTTGTGAAACCAAATGCCTGGCACTTGGTACTAACTCAGGAACTTCATGTATATTTTCTCTAATCCTCATGGAGACCCGTCTAAGGTATTTATTATATTCCCATTTTACAGATGAACTCATAAAGGCAGAATGACTATCTCAGGGTGGTAAGCGGCAGATGTGGATAAGAACCTAGATTTCTCTTATTCCAAAAGTTGAGATTTGACCTTATATCCTCATTATTCAACATCATATTGACAAAACCATAGAGCGATGAATGATGGTTAGTCCTGCGGTGGTCTCCTCTCACCCAGACCCCTGCCTTAGTTTCAGCTTCACTCTCTCTTGCCAGGAAAAGTGTGATGATTTCCCCATCACCCGGTGCTTTGTTTTGTATTCCCCTGCTTCTGAGATGGGATTAAAGCCCAGGTAACCTTACTCTGGTGCTCACATCTTAATCACTGTTTTCCTGTCCCCAGTCCATAGAAAGGCCATCCTTTATTCACGGTCACACCTGCAGCGGGCTCAGAATAGATCCTCTCTTAATTACCTCATTCCTTTTACTCTATGGCTTTTTCCAGCCCATTCAATTTGCTGGGTCTGGGAACACACCCCCAGAACTGGCCCTTCATTTTCTCCTGGCAAACCAGCATAGTTTGAAATTCTTTGATCTTCTATCCTAGGACCTGTGTCCTCTACCTTTATTAGCTTGTCTTGGTCATGCAGTCATTGAAAGTGGACCAAACCCAAACCTCTGTGCTGTTTCAACTTCTGGAGAGATGCTTGCTGCAGCGACAGGTCGTCCTTACACCAGCTGGCTCCTGCTGCATCTCGGCATTATGCAGTCTTCTATTTGTGAGGTACTGATTTGCAGTGCTTCCTAGCCTCCAGACACAGATTAAATGCAATTACACAATTTATTACTGTATAATCATTATTTACCTGGGGCTTTCCAAACAATAAACCCTAAATTGCATTCCCCAAAGGTCAAAATCAATTTTTCTTATCCTTGCAAAGTGTTTAATGACTCTGTACAGACAAAATATGTACACATGTGGAGTGAGTGGATATGGAAAATAACTGGTAATATTGAAATGTGAGTTAGATTAAATTCTTGATGTTTGAAAAAATTCCTTCTGGTCCCTGGATTTATACAAAGCCTACTTTAGAGAAATATCACCTTGGACAGCAATAGTTGTGTTTGTTTTATTATCAAGTTCAGATCATCTCGTTTAATATGTCTGCGTGAGTTGTTTTTGTTGTTGCTTTGGCCATGTCATGCGATTTTCAGGATCTTAATTCCCTGACCGAGGATCGAACCTGGGACTTGGGGCCCCTGCAGTGGGGGAAGGAAGTGCAGGAAGGAAGGAAGCATCAATTAGAGGCCAAATCTCCACACCCAGCTGCCTCACTCCTAGTAGAAAAGCTCTGTTTCTCCTAATATTGGCAGGGGGACTGAGGAGAAGAATTTTAAAGAGAGATGCTGTCCTGAAAAGGATGAAGTCAGAATAAAAGGGACTTATGCTTGGGTTTCCTCATACCTTCAGTTGGAGGACACCTTAGGGCTAGAGTGGCAGATATAGCTAAGGAGTGCCTGTGATTCTCCTCTGACATGTTGCTGCTGAAACAACCTGAGTTTTCCATCTCCAAGTATGCTCAGAGTCCTTTCCAAACCATTTCTCTGGTTCTTGTTACACAACAATCAGTAAATCAGGTTTTGGAAACAAAGCACTATTTCTGAATCAACCCCTATGCACAATTCTTTATAAACCCTTGTTCCCAATCCTTCCCTCTTGGTTCCTTTGAGAGCAGTCCCCAGCATTTTTGGCACCAGGGACCAGTTTTGTGAAAGTCTATTTTTCTATGGAATGGTATGGGGGATGGTTTCAGGGTGATTCAAGTGCATTACATTTACTGTGAACATCATTTGTATTATTATTATGTCAGCTCTACCTCAGATCAAGAGGCATCAGATCCCAGAGGTTGGAGACCCCTGCCTTGGGGTGCTGCCATGACCTCTCACAGCTCCTTCTGGATGGCCACAGCTGGCCTCGAGCCCGCCACCTCCCGGCCGCCTGACTTTCTGATCATCATACTCTCACTTCCAGTTCGGAGGACATAAAATGTTCCTTCCCTTTGGGTGAGTCCCTGCCTTCTTTACATGTTTACATGCTCTGAGAGCAAACTGCCCAAGTGATGGAAGGATTCTTTGCCTCTCTCTCAACTTCTACTCTCTAGAGGAATATTGTTGTTCAGGCACTAAGACATGTCTGACTCTTTGTGACCCCATGGACCACAGCATGCCAGGCTTCCCATGTCCTTCACCATCTTCTGGACTTTGCTCAAACTCATGTCCATTGAGTCAGTGATGCCATCCAACCATCTCATCCTCTGTCATCTGCTTTTCCTCCTGCCTTCAATCTTTCCCAGCATCAGAGTCTTTTCCAATGAGTCAGTTCTTCGCATCAGGTGGCCAAAGTATTGGAGTCTCAGCTTCAACATCAGTCTTTTCAATGAATATTCAGGACTGATTTCCTTTAGGGTTGACTGGTTGGATCTCCTTGCAGTCTAAGGGACTCGCAAGAGTTTTTTCCAGCATCATGGTTCAAAAGCATCAATTCTTCGGTGCTCAGCTTTCTTCACAGTCCAACTCTTGCATCCATACATGACTACTGGAAAAATCATAGTTTTGACTATATGGGCCTTTGTTGGCAAAGTAATGAAAAATATTAGTGAACAATAAAAGAGTGCAACAACATAGCTGAACCCCCAAAACACTGCACTGAGTGAAAGAAGTAGGTACTATACATATACATATATATATATATTCTGTCTGATTCCATGTCTACAAAGTCCTGAGAAATGCAGAACAATCTACGTCAAGGAGGAACCCGATCACTGTTTGCCTGGTGGTCATGGAGGGGAATGGAGGTTACAGATGGGGCTTGGGGTGGGGGAAGGGAGATTGTAAACGGGGAACAAGGAAACTTTTGGAGATGTCGGCCATGACCTGTGTTGACTGCAATGACCGTTTCATAGGTGTATACATCTGTCAAAATTTAACAAATTGACCTTTCTGGATTTTGCTTTCAAGCTTTGTAAGCACAACAGAGCAGCATTTTGTCTAGGGCTATTTCCTTCTTTTACTGAGGCAAAACTATTCCAAATGTTTTATCCAATACTCCACGAAATACGAGATTTTCCTCCTCTGACTATTGGGAAAAAGAATTGTTCTGGGGCCTTGTGAGCTACAGGGAGTTATTCCTGTGCCCCTACTCCTCCTAAACCTGCTGGCCTCAGGGCTTCTCCTCACACTGTGTGCAGTTTCATTGTGAACTGAAAAATATTGGCAGTTAAATAGAAATAAATCAAGAGGACCAGAAACAAAACATTTTTGACCTTAGCTTTTTTTAAAAAAGCAACGCCCTTGCAAGAAAGAATTACCAGAATCTCATAGTAAATATTCATCTGTTGAAAATACTTTTGACTTGAAAATTTTCATTGAAAGTGGGGTTTCTCTCTATTATAATATTTGGAAAGTGAAAGTGAAAGTCACTCAGTTGTCTCTAAAAACTTTGCGACTCCGTGAACTATACAGTTCATGGAATTCTCCAGGCCAGAGTACTGGAGTGGGTAGCCTTTCCCTTCTCCAGGGGATCTTCTCAACCCAGGGATCAAACCCAGGTCTCCCACACTGCAGGTGGATTCTTTACTAGCTGAGCCACAAGAGAAGCCCAAGAATACTGGAGTGGGTAGCCTATTCCTTCTCCAGCAGATCTTCCTGACCCAGGAATCAAACTGGGGTCTCCTGCATGGCGGGTGGATTCTTTACCAACTGAGCTAAAGTTTGGAAGTCTAGCATAAAGGTTTCTTAGCCTTCCTCAGTAACATTCTTCCCAGTTAACTCTTTTTTAAAAAATTAATTTCTATTGGAGTATAGTTGCTTTACAGTGTGGTTTTAGTTTCTACTGTATGGCAAAGTGAATCAGCTATATGTATACACATAATCCCTATTTTTTCGATTTCCTTCCCATTCACGTCACCACAGTACATTAAGCAGAGTTCCCAGGCTATACAGGATGTGCTCATTAGTTTTCTAATTTATACATATTATCAATAGTATATATGGAGGTCACTGTCCTTTATTGCCTTATGTTCACTGTCTTGAAAAATACTGTCTCGCATGTATGTCAGTTTCTTAGGTATTTCAGGAAGGTGGGTATATCTGATCCCTGTTATTCCATCTTGATCAGAATCATACATCTCTTTTCCTTTTGGCTTGATGAAATTGTTTGGATCCTTTAAAGAGGCATTCCTTTTGAATTCTGCTCCCAGAAATTGCCTTTACATGGCAGTCTCTGGGATACTTTCTCATTGGGTTGATAGCATTATCTTTCTCCTTTTCCTGTCCTCATTGTTTAGAGAAGAAAGTTTGGGCATAGCACTAAAAGTCTTGCTTCTGTTGTAACTGATGGCATAGGGTTCTCACGCTGAAAGCCTGTAGACTAAATCTAACCCAAAGATGTGTGTGTGTGTGCATGTGCATGTCTGTGTTTTGTCTGTGTGTCTATTTTTCCCTAAACAGTGCTTTAAAAAATTAATTGTTGTTGTTTTTTAAATTCATTTTTAACATTAAAGCACTGGAGTTTTCTGTAGATATCTGGATTTCTGGCTTCTCTTGAAAAGTCAGAAGACCTGACATCTTTGGCTCTTGTTTCTACATAGTAATACAACTCTTTGCTAAAATGCATTAGCCTTTGTCCATTTCTGAAGGGCCACACACTCTCCATCTTGACACAGGCCTCCTCCTTCATTTCTGTTACTTGGCTGCTCCTAAGAGGCATGAGGATCTCTGGTCTCTGCTGTAGAGGTCAAGGGCATCAACTCTGGAGTTTAAGGGCAGCTGGACCAAGTCCGTCCTCTGGCACTTTGCTGACTCGACTGTGATGCTTTCCCTACCTGGATCTCCAGACTCCACAGAAACACTTCTTGATTCTTCTACACTCCTTATATTACCCTCTACGATCTTACAGATTCTGGCTTTGCTGCCCTGTGGATTTTGCCCCAGGTCTTGTCTGTACTTTGACTACTGACCCCAGGATCAATCATCTTTTCTTTTACACGTTTCACATCCAAACTTCCTTTACAAAAGCTGTCTGATGGATTCAGTAAGCCATTAGTAACCCTTTCTGGCAAGAGCTTTGTACCAAGAGAACCTGAAATCCAGAAGTCACTATAGATGACCATTCATGGGTCAAGTGCCTATTTTGAGGTCAATCAGCTTTGTTCACAGTACCAAGGGTGATCTGATCAGCTTTCTTGAGAAGAGACTGGTTTGTCAGGTATTTAGAGTCATCAGGTAGCTTTCTCTATGCTACTGCAGCTAGTCACCTCAAATGCTACCTAGGACACAGCAAATGTTCACCACAATAACTTTACAATAATGATAACAAAAGTGGTGATAATTATAATAGTAATAGATACCCTTTGGCAAGCACTTACTGCTTTTCAGGTATCACGGGGGCTTCCCGTTTGGCTCGGACGGTAAAGAATCTGCCTGCAATTCAGGAGACTTAGGTTTGATTCCTGGATTGGGAAGATCTCCTGGAAAAGAAAATGGCAACCCACTCCAGTATCCTTGCCTGGAGAACTCCATGGACAGAGGAGCCTGGCGGGCTGCAGTTCATAGAGGCACAAAGAGTTGGATACGGCTGAATGACTAGCACTCACTCACTCTCTTTATACAAATGAGCTCATTTTATCCCAATGGTAACTCTAATCATTATGGATTTTATTTTCCCATTATAAGTGATGCTCTCAGAGAAGTTAAGGGGCTTTCCCAAGCTCTTGTTAGAGTCAGGAATGAAATCAGCACTAGACAGATCAGGTTCCAAAACTTTTTGCAATGAAGCCCAGAAAGAACACCAAGGACCATCAACAGGGGTGTGTGTTACTGGGAACAAAACCGTGGGGGTAGGACTTCTTAACTTCCTCATGTAGCGGGGGCCTCTTGGGGTAACTGGGAAGGGCTTGGAACCAAAAGTAGAAGGGACAGAAAGAGCAGAAAGAGCATTCAGTAGAATCAAGGTGGCTCCCAAGAAAGTTTCACGTCATGGAAAAACACAGCTTCTGGTACCAGCGGATGAGGGTCCCAGGCCTGTCATTTACATTCTGCACAACCTTATGAGAGTTCTTTAACCTCCACGAACCCTAGCATCCTTTCCATGAAACAGAGAGAATGCTGTCATGTTGCAGTGTTACAGGGCTCACTTAAGGTGGTGTATGTGGAAGTTTATCAGGGAGAGTCGTCAGTAACAATAAAACAATAATTTCCTTTGAAGGGCTGTTTGGAGGGTTGTGTTATTGTTAGTTGCTCACTTGTGTCCAGCTATTTGCAACCCAATGGATTGAAGCCTGCCAGGCTCCTCTGTCTGTAGGATTCTCCCGGCACAAATACTGGAGTGAGTAACCATTTTCTTCTTCAGGGGATCTTCCTGACCCAGGGATCAAAACTGAGTCTCCTGTGTTGCAGGCAGATTCTTTATCATTTGAGCCCTCAAAAGAGGGTAAGATGTGTCTGTTTTCTGGGACATAGTGAAAGTGAAAGTCACTCAGTCGTGTCAACTCTTTGTGACCCCATGGACTATACAGCCCGTGGAATTCTCCAGACCAGAATACTGGAGTGAGTAGCCTTTCCCTTCTCTAGGGGATCTTCCACCCAGGGATCAAACCCAGGTCTCCCACGCTGCAGGCGGATTCTTTACCAGCTGAGCCAACAGGGAAACCCAAGAATACAGGAGTGAGACATAGCAGACACCCAGTAAATGAAAGCTATTAGAGTTCCACAATCCTGTATCTGCAATTCCTTAACCTGAAATGGAAAATTTGGTGCCAAAATGAGTATGGAGACAAACCCTGACCTGAACTGGAAGGAGGCTACTTGTAAGTCTTACTACACCAGTTAGTATCAGGGCCCTGTGAAATACACAAAATAGGACATGTCCTATCCATAAGTCTGAACATTTCTGAATCCTGAAACTCCACTGGCCGAGAGGATTTTGGATAAGGGTCTGTGGACTGGTATTATTGTCATTATTATCTCGTGTCTCTTTCCTGTCTTTTGTCCCTGTAGGAATCATAGCCTGTCTTGTTTAGCTCCCCACCCCCACCCGCCACCAACCTTTAGCACTAGTGCCTGGGTCATGGTTGGTAATTTATAAATGTGTATTGATTAAACAAATGAAAGAAGGATAAGGTTCTTGGTGATGAAGAAAATAAAAATGAAGTTCCAAAAACTGATAGAGGAAGGATACACATGATTTTTCTCCCATCTTTTCTTTGGTCTTTTAATGGATTCTGAGCCTTTTGAAGGGCCACATCACTAACCAGTGGAGGGGGGAGGAAAGGCTGGAAGCAGCCCCAGAATCCTGAAAAGGCTGCTGGAGGAGCCGGGCTGGCAGCAGCTCCGTGCTTTGCGATTCTATCAGGGAGCACAAATGCCTTTTTTGGAGGGTTGCCTCAGACACGGCTAGTGTTACAGACCCTGCAACCGTAATGCAAGGAAAAGCTGGGAAAATCCCACAAAGTGAAATTGTATCTGCCTGTGGTCAAGTCGGGACTCCAAATTTGGACAGTGGAATTTGGTGGGAAAAATGGGAAAGGCATCAGGGGTTACACAGTGAACCTAAGATTTATCACTACGGCAGGCAGCTATTTCCAGAGAAACCAGCAAGGCAAGTTGTGGTCATATTTCTGTGAAGGAGCCGGGAGTGGGAGGGACCTGCAGCTCACTGCTGATGTGATCAACCTGTTAAACTCTTTGAACAAATGGAAAAATCAAAGTTGTTCCACAATGCCTTTCATATCACTGCACACCGGGATATATATGAACATTTCAAAAGCATGAAACCAATTGATTAGAACATAAAAACCCAGAGGCAGTCAAAGCAGTTGGACTAGATGCCAAAATCATGTTGCCAAGCTTCTGTTTAAAGCTATTTAAATGTATACCGAGGAGAGAGTCAGAGGCCAGAAGCAGCCAACTCAGGCCAGGGCTGGCTCTTAACTCACCTCCTGGGGCATCTTAGGTAGTGAGGCCATCAGACACCTGAAATATAGACCAACTCAGACCCCTCCAGCTTGTGATGTTAGGTAGCCCTCTGAGTCTCAGTTTTTCATCTGTAGAATAGATTTAATCTGTAGAATAGACAAAATCACTGCAGATGGTGACTCAGCCATGAAATTAAAAGATGCTTACTCCTTGGAAGAAAAGTTATG
>SJYX01021030.1:261692-300060 GCA_006410675.1 Oreotragus oreotragus | reverse complement strand
GCTATGGTTTTTCCAGTAGTCATGTATGGATGTGAGAGCTGGAATATAAAGAAAGCTGAGCACCGAAGAACTGATGCTTTTGAACTGTGGTGTTGGAGAAGACTCTTGAGAGTCCCTTGGACTGCAAGGAGATCCAACCAATCCAACCTAAAGGAGATCAGTCCTGAATATTCACTGGAAGGACTGATGTTGAAACTGAAACTCCAGTACTTTGGCCACCTGATGCGAAGAGCTGACTCATTTGAAAAGACCCTGATGCTGGGAAAAATTGAAGGCAGGAGGAGGAGGGGACGACAGAGGATGAGGTGGTTGGATGGCAACACCGACTCAATGGACATGAGTTTGAGCAAGCTCCAGGAGTTGGTGATGGAGAGGGAAGCCTGGTGTGCTTCAGTCCATGGGGTCACAAAGAGTCGAACACAACTGAGCAACTGAACTGAACTGAACCACTGACATCTAAGTGTCTAGCAGGGGTTCTTTTCATTTTTAGCAAATTTCTTTAAAAAAAAAAACTGAACATGATGTTATTGTAACAACTGACATTTTCCCAGGATGCTAACATGGAAATCTTTCTGAAACTCTTGATGGTAAAATGGGGATGTGAAATCTATTTCCAACCCCAGACAAATCCATGGCTGGAGCACACAAAGATGAAGACATCAGCCCCTAATGGCAAGGAGTTTTAGGTAATAAATTAAGACGTTCAGAAAGCATATCCAAGAGGACTGGGCTATTATAGAACCTAGATAGTGCTAATTTGGCTGGTGCTTCAGTTTCCAGAAATTTCTCTCCCCTGGTGAATGGAGTATGTGTGCATTTGAATCAATGAAATTACTCCAAGTTCTGAGTCTGGGTGACAAGACAGGAGCAGTGTGGTTGACAGAGGAACTGCCTGCTGGTAACCATGACAACATTTCAGCTTTGAATGCTTTGAAACCGAAGTGATGAGACAAGCAAGCAGAGATGTTTGGTAGAAATCTAGAATGTGGGACTGGCTTCCATGAGAAGCTGGTGAGAGAGGTGATCCAGGAGTTTAAGGAAATGTCCCTTGTTCCTCATCATCCCACCTAAACCTATGTGTACGTGATTTTTGAGGAGTCAGGAGACTCCTGCCACAGACTGTGTGTGTGTGTGTATGTGTGTGTGTGTGTAAAATTAGCCCCTTGGCATTGAGAGTTTAACGAGGAACAGTCAGAGCCCTGGGAAAGCTGGAACTGAGGCACAAGAGGAAGATGGTCAGAGCTCTGGTTAGCAAGGCGGCCGATGCTTTAGTGCACAAGAATCTGTGGCCCGGGAGACGGTGCCGGATGTAACCAGGGGGAGGTTTGCCACATGTAAGCATCGCGCCACTGTCAGCGGCGGAAACTGAACGGAGGGACGCAGCCCAGGGCTGCCTTTTGGGATGCAGCCCCTTAGAGCGAAGATTCGTAGCCTACCATCTACTGCCTGTGGGTGCATCCGAAGTCCGCGAGGGGGCGCTGCGCACTCATTTCCCCTCTGACTCCCTTTCGGCTTTGTTCTTACTGCCATCCGTGCTCTCAGTAGATGTCACTTCCTAATCCGTCTAGCCGCTTTGTAAAGCAGGGTTGGGTCTGCAAGGCCACCGCTGGGGAAGGACCGGGACCTGCTGACCACCCCACATCCCTACAGCCGCCCCAGCTCTTACAAGTGTTAGTCTCTCGGCTGTGTCCCACTCTGTGCCACCCCATGGACTGTAGCCCGCCAGGCTCCTCTGTTCATGGAATTCTCCAGGCAAGAATACTGGAATGGGTTGCCATTCCCTTCTCCAGGGTATTTTCCTGAGCCAGGGATCGAACCCAGGTCCCCTGCATTGCAGCCAAATTCTTTACCATCTGAGCCACCAGGGAAGCCCTCAGCTCTTACAGATGATACACAAATATTGAAGAGGCTATTCTGTGCAACATCTGTGTGCCTTTCCACCTCGGAAGAGAGCTTAAGAAGCATCGTGGACCCACAGGACTGAGTGCCCTGGAGGAGAGAGACTGGAGAGATCACATGACAGATGAAGAATGTCACAGTCCCAGGGAGGGAAGCCAGATGAGGTACTACAGGAATGAGACGCAGCTGAGGGATAAGAGAGAGGGCTAAGAAAGTTTCTCTGTGCTGCCCACAGTCAACCCAGGAAACCAAGAGAAGTATCGAAACAGGCTTAAAGAGATCAAATCATAAAATCTTTGGTTTGCTTCTCAGCCCCTTCCTCCAAGCAAAACAGCTGTGTAGTATTAACAAAGGGAGAGTATAACGTCTTTTCATAAACTACCCTTGCCTAGCCACAAAGATACTAACAAGACAGTAAAGCCATCTCAGTTCAGTTCAGTCGCTCAGTCAGGTCTGACTCTTTTCGACCCCATGGTGTTAGAAGCAAGATAGTTGTGAGCTTCTCAGGCCCTCGTGGACACCGTGCCAGTGCAGGGGACACCGGTCCAATCCCTGGTCCAGGAGACAGGATTCCCACATGCCCAGGGGCAACTGAGCCCATGTGCCACAACTACTGAGCCCTGTGCCTAGGGCAACGAGAGAAACCACCACTGTGAGCAGCCCCCACTCGCCCAGGGAGAGAAAGCCCACAAGCGCCAAAGAAGACTCAGTGCAGCCAAAAACAAACAAATACTTATTTTGGAGACTAAAGCTGGCCAAGTGCTTGCTCAATAACAAAAAAAAAGACTCAAGACAGTTGCTACCCTTGGAGGGGGTTTGGTGGTGGTGACTGGGGAAGGAGCACAGAGTGGCTTCTAGGTGTTTGATCAGGCTCCATTTCTTTATCTGGGGACTGATGACGCAGGTGGGATTGGTTTGTGAAAATTCATCAAGTTCTATTTTTATGATTAATGGGTTCTGTGTGTGGTGTAATTCAAGTTTTTTAAAGACTCAGATTTGATCACAATGTGGGTAAAATGCCAACATAGCATTTTAATTCATGGGAGGCTTAGGATTTTCTAAGTTCCTCATGCTTATCTTAGATTACATAACTAATTATTCTTTACACCAAGAACATAAAATTATGTAGATATAAACATGGCATCTCAACTGAATGCCATGACTAGTGTGATATGTAACATTTAGGCAACACTGCAAACGATGCGGAACCACAGAATTGCTCTGCTTGCAATACCTCAGTAAAAGTTCCGGTGTGTATTTAATATCAACAGTAATTAATTCATTATTTAATGTCAGTTTAAATAGTAATTCCCAGATCACTAGTGATCTTTAAGAGCTTAGACATAGTAAAGTAATTAATAAATTATTTTTGGTTATCTGAAATAAACTAAAGAAATTAAAAAGAATAGACAGCATCCAAGTTCTTGAAGGTGACACAATCCCTTTTACAACCAGTCACAAAAAAAAATCACAAAAGACCAAAGAAGTGTACAATTCCATATACACAAATGTCCAAAATAGGCGGATGTGTAGAGACCGAAATGGTGACACAGTTCTTTGAATGTACTAAAAGGCATTGACTTGCACACATTTTAAATGAATGAATCATGGGGTGCATTAATTATATTTCAATAAACTTATTAAAACGTTTTTTACATACTCTGGTCTGTATGGAATGTACTTTTTCATTAGATTCAAATTGTTAGAATAGAATCAATGTAGTAAAAAATGTCCTAAAGTACGTTTATTAGGCTAATTTTATTTTTAAAGCCAAAATTTTAAATAACAGTGTACCTATCATTTAGGCGGCATATTCAAAATATAGATGTATAGAGCTATATTAAAAGCTTATATCTGCAAGCTTATGTATAATAAATGAGCTTCCCTGATGGCTCAGCGGGAAAGAAGCTGCCTGCAATGCAGCAGATGCCGGAGATGTGGGTTGGATCCCTGGGCCAGAAAGATCCCCTGGAGGAGGAAGTAGCAACACAATACAATATTCTTGCCTGGGAAATCCCATGGAAACAGGAGCCTGGTGGGCCACAGTCCACACACAGGGTCGCAAAGAGTTGGATGAGGCCGAGTGCGTGCACGTGCACACACACGTATAATAAAGTACTGAAAAATCTAGCTTGATATAGGAATCACATGCCTGATCATGAGTATATGGTCTGTCCTTGACGTGAAGTAGTGAAATCGATTGGTATTTTTCTTTTGCATAGGTTTTAGAAGGTTTTTGCTGTAACTTCCCAAATGTATACTATGAAAAGAGTCTATTTTTTAAAAGTATTTGTTTATGGCTTCTCTGGGTCTTTGATGCTCAGTTCAGTCACTCAGTCGTGCCTGACTCTTTGAAACCCCATGGACTGCAGCACGCAATTAGAATTGGTTCTCCTTCTCACCAAAGTATGACTGAAAGATCCACACGTAAATCCAGTCAGGAGGGTCGTATTTAGAGATTGATTTCTTTTTATGAGTTTTTAAATTTCCCATGCATAAGAAACAAGCACTGCATTTTATATATGGAAATGATGCTACAAAGCCTTTCAGGGAAATGACTTACAGAATCACAAGCTTACATGTCATACAGGCTGCCACCACTAGGCAGGCCAGAAACATTGACAAACTTGAGCTGCAAAAGAGACGTGGAAACTGATGACCAAACCTGGTGAGGTGAATTAGAGGGTGCTTAGTTTCCTTCTCAGAGCAAACACACTGAGAAGGTCAGTATCAAGCACTTCTGGTGGAAGAAATGGAAACGCAACTCTACAGCTTTGTAACCATTTACAGGCAAAAGTTAACTTTCTGCTTCTAATCTTATGGATCTGATTTTGTTTACCACTCAGCAAGGAGGCTTTGCCCATTTATAGATGCCTCTTGTCACACTCCTGATTAAAACATGACACGTAGACTAGTACATACATAATTCAGGTTCATAAACTGCATTGGACAGCTACCACCAGACTCTTGAAACACCATACCGTATTTGTTTAGGAGCTCCTCTCAATTCCCCTACACTGCTGGTGCAGTCATTATGGAAACAGTGGAAATTCTTCAAAAATTTAAAAACAGAGTTTCCATATGATCCAGCAATCCCACTCTTGGGCATATCTATATACCCAGACAAAACTAGAATTCAAAAAGATACACGAACCCCTGTGTTCATAGAAGCAATACGAACAATAGCCAAAATATGGAAACAATTTAAGTGTCTGACAACAAACAGAGGAATGGATAAGAAAGATGTGGTACAAATATACAATGGAAAATGGAACTAAATGGATGTTGCATCCATTTGCAACAATATGGATGGACCTAGAGATTTTCACAGTAAGTGAAGTAAGTCAGAGAGAGAGAGAGACAAATATCATATAATATCACTTACACGTGGGATCTAATATATGACCCAGACGAACTGATCTATAAAACAGAAACAGCCTCACAGACATAGAGGACACTTGGATTCCCAAGCGGGGAAGAGGATTGGGAGAGGGATCAAGTGGGAATTTAGGGTTATCAGCTGCATTCTAGTGTCACATGATGGATAAGCAATGCTGTGCTACGGCATAAGCACAAGGAACTATACTCAGTACTCTGTGATAAGCTATAATGGAATATAATATGAAAAACATATGTATATAGAATCACTGTGCTATACAGCAGAAATTAACACAACATTGTAAATCAACTACATTTCAAGAAAACAACCAAAAATAAAAAGAAATTCCTTCCAAATATAGGAAGCTGGTTTAAAGGAATAATATTAAAGTGGATACAAATATTTCCATCAATGATTATATTTTGATATGACTACTTGCCTCCATTTTCTCAAAAAAGTAAAAAGTGATCAACTAGGTAAGAAACTTAATAGACATACAGTCTTTTTTTTTTTTTTTAACCAAGGCAGATCTTTAAAACTTATCTGAGCCCAAAGGAGGAGTTGTGCAAGAGAAGAATGGTCCCAAATATGATCCAGGATAGAATTTTTTTCTTTTTGAATGATTTAATTCATAACTTCCTTCTGGAAATAAATTAAAATTTCCAATTAAAAAAATTAGAAATTTTTCTGATAAACTTAAGGGGATTAAGACTTATTCTGGAAACCCTAGTCACTTCCCACACAACTGACATCAGTCAAAAGTCTTAGTGACTTTCTAATTGAACATGGTTTTGGTTTTGGTTTTAAATCTAGTCTCATAATGATTATCTAATTACTGACCAAAAGTACACCTCTAAACTGGGACTGCTGCTGCTAAGTCACTTCAGTCATGTTCGACTCTGTGCGACCCCATAGACAGCAGCCCACCAGGCTTCCCCATCCCTGGGATTCTCCAGGCAAGAACACTGGAGTGGGTTGCCATTTCCTTCTCCAATGCATGAAAGTGAAAAGTGAAAGTGAAGTCGCTCAGTCGCGTCTGACACTTAGCAACCCCATGGACTGCAGCCTACCAGGATCCTCCACCCGTGGGACTTTCCAGGCAAGAGGACTGGAGTGGATTGCCATTGCCTTCTCCAAACTGGGACTACCAGAGGCCTTTCCCCTGACAGCAAGATGGTGATAAAACTTTAACTATAGTCCTAACTAAGCAGTCTCAAGAGTTCTCAACTATATTCTACTTAGTTTCCTGAAAGAATGCTTACCTGCTTGTGAAGGTGAGAACCACAAAATTCAGACAAAGTAACACACAATGCTTATTGACCAAGTTGTTAGACATTTCTAGATCAGATTATTGAGCACCTGTCTACAAGATAAAACTATTCAGTGTTCTGTGCAGGGAAATGATTAAACTTCAAGTACCTCATATGATTAAAATGAAAGGTTGATAGACTTTGGCTTTATTCTACTCTTGGACTTTGATTTAGTCAGAAACTGAAGAAGATATTTGGTTATACTATAACCAGGAGCAAGAGTTCAATGACATAGTTAATTAAGGGTCAATGACATAGAAAGTTTCCAGTGTTATAGCTAAGGTAAAAGTGCTGGCTACAGAATGTCCTTTCTTGGAGAAAACATAAACTCTGTGCCATTGTTTCACACCAGTTTCTGCCCAAACTTCCAATACTTTGCAAATGTCCCTGAAATACTTCCAGGAAAACCTATGTCTGTTGAAAAACCATTTAATCACTGAGATGATTTTATTTCAGTGTAATGGTGGATTCCTTTTGGATACTGATCTTTTTTCTCAATCACCCTATTGCAGATGGAGGCATCAGGTCAGTGATTAAGCACCAATAGTTTTGGACATTTAATTGCTGTGTCTTTTCAGAAAATCTCCTCACTAAATCTACTACGGGTTTCCCTCCTCTGAGTTTAATATAAAAATTGGCTCTTAGAAGAAATATTGTTTCCAATTGTGCCATAATTTAACCTCTCCCTTGTTCTTGGACATTTAGATTTTAACAAACCTCTTTGAACAATGCTGCAGTGAACATCTTTATACATGTATCTCTACTGCATTACCTTGTGTGTTATCATTTCCCTCTGGATTTCATTTCATTTTCTGTGACGTTTACTGAGAAGAGAATGTGCTGCTTTGGGGGACTTGGAAAAATTAGTTTTAATGACTACATTGGCTTCTGAGTGTAAGCGATGTTTGTGAAAATGAAGGAAAGAACAAACAGCTAGTCAAGGGCGTGACCATCTCTTTTGGCTTCAGCTAATAATGAATGGCTCACCCCAAAGAACAGAACAGTCTGATATGAAAATATGGAGCGGTCTCCAGCACCTTGAAGCCTTTGCTGGCTTTCAGCCTTGGCAAGCATCACGTCTTTATGTGGGGAGGAAGAAGGAAGGAGGTTGAAAAGCAGAAAGATGTTCACCCCTAAGTCCCTGGAGCTCAGAGGAGGATCCTACCTGGCTCTTTAATTCGGGGCTCATATTGAAGTGCCATGAACTGAGGGATCAGGACCCTGGACAGCTCAGTTGGGGTTGCCCTACCTTCACTACCCTCGTTCTTAGGCAAAGGGTTCCCCTCTTCATATTGGGGTTTACCTGTTTATTTATTAAGCAGAAAAGCTAACTGGTTAGCCCCAGGTAAAAAACCTCCTGAGTTTAAAGGGCCTGGGTTTTGTCATGGTAATAATATCTAAAATACCTTTCCTTTTTACTCCTCTTTGAAGTTTATGTGTTTTGATAAGAAAAAGAAGTCCAAGGTCCAAGGACGTATGATTGGTCATAGTAAAAGTGAACTGGACTAGTACTGAATTCTTCTGATGCCATTGCATTCACTAATTAAGCAGTTACTGAGCATAAATAATGTATGTATTAGTTATAGTATAGACTAAGATTCTGTAACAGAGAGATCTCAAACACAGTGCCTCAAATCATACCAAAGTGTGCCTCTCTCACACATAACACTCCAGAGGCGGACAACTGATCCAGGGCAGGTAGGCTGCTCTTTTCCATGAGGTCATCCAGGGACCCAGGTCCTCCTAACTTGTTGTCTGGGTCCACAAACATTTCCTGTAAAGATCCAAATAGTAAATATTTTAGGCTTTGCAGGCTGTGCAATCTTTGTCACAACTGCCCAATTCTGCTAATGTAAAGTAAAAGCATATTGTTGTTTAGTCACTAAGGTTGTGTCCAACTCTTTTGCAACCCCATGGACTGTAGCCCACCAGGCTCCTCTGTCCAAGGGATTTTCCAGGCAAGAATACTGGAGGGGGTTGCCATTTCCTTCCCCAGGGGATCTTCCCGACCCACAGATCGAACCTAAGTCTCCTGCATTGCAGGTGGATTCTTTACCACTGAGACACNCCCCATGGACTGTAGCCCACCAGGCTCCTCTGTCCAAGGGATTTTCCAGGCAAGAATACTGGAGGGGGTTGCCATTTCCTTCCCCAGGGGATCTTCCCGACCCACAGATCGAACCTAAGTCTCCTGCATTGCAGGTGGATTCTTTACCACTGAGACACCTGGAAAGCCCAAAAGTAGCCATAGGCATTATATAAGCAAATGGGAATGCCCATGTTCCAGTGAAACTGTCCTTACAAAAGCAGCTTAGACTTGGCCCATGGGTTGTAACTTAATGACTCCTGCCTTTAGATGTTCTTTCCACCATCATATTCATGTTCCAGACAGAGAAAGGAAGTGGATGGGTTGAAATTTCTCTTACAAAAACAAAATCCATAGATCAAAAATAGTGTGGCATAGTTACACAATGGAATATGCTGAAAATAAGAATAAATAAACCACAACTACACACAACATGGATGAATACCACAATATAATGTTAAGCAAAAGAAGCCAGAAGATTACATATTGATCGATTCTATTCGATCTAACATATGGTATTAAAAGTCAAGATATGGTTGCCTTCGAGGGGCTGGGGTCAGGAACCAGAAGTGGACACAAGAAGGCTTCTAGCTTCTGACAGTATTCTGATGTAAGTTCCCACACGTGGGTAGATTCACACAGGAAAACCCACTAAACCACAGCTTAATATTTGCTTACCTTTCTGTGTATAGGTTACACATCAATTAGAAGGTTTACACAGGTTACAAAAAAAGAGTAATTCAAAAGTACTACACTACTGTCTCTCATCTCTTGTCCAAAACCGAATCAAAGGAGCACCCCACACTGCAAGGGATCTGGGAAACGTGGTCTCTAGCTGGGTGGCCATATGACTCTGAAATTCAGAGCGTTCTTTTATGAAAAGGAAGAAGGTAAGAATGTATTCTAGAGACAGTTAGATGGCTCTGTTGCAGTCTGTGCAGCCATCACTGGTCCATGACAGTTATCAGATCCCGCTGGGCATGACCCGTGAGGTTCCCCTGGCAACAAAGTTCCCTGGTTAGCCTGCTAGGGGAATGCCATCATCGTCTGTAATTCTCTGTGTTGTCTGGATTTACTCTGTCAGGTTGTTTGTCCATGATACTTGATAGGCACTTTTTTTTTTTTCTTTTTCCCCTTTTTCTTTTTCTCCTCGGAACTTGAACATCATAGGAAGCGCTGCATTAGCCATGAGGGAAATCTCAGAAACCTAAGCACTGATTTCTTTGAGCTTTTGAGCAGTTAAATTAGTAATTGGCTACCTTTCAAATTCTATATGAAAAAATGAGCCCTTATATATTTAAACCATTGAAACTGGGTCTTTGTTACCCGGAGCCAATCACAATTCTTAATTGATATGGAAAGCTTCCCTAACAAGATAATGTCTAAGCTGAGACTAGACAGATTATGAGGTGGCGGAAAGAGTAGCAGGAGAAAGTCCAAAGCCCTTCCTATTGCCTTCCACCACTAATTGCCCACCGTCTTCCAGGCAGGGAGACTACGGGCTGGAGAGGTCAAGAGAGTTCAAGGTAAGACTGATTTGTCCAGAGGTGACATTTGACACTATGCGGAAGGGAGGGCTTGGTAATGAACTCACATCTCTGTGAGTTCACAGAGTGTACTTCATGGCACTTATCACACAGCTATCAATTGCCTGATCCCTGGTGTGACCACAAGACTGCAGTCTCCATGAGGTCAGGGACAGTGCCTGTGATTGTTCACTAGTAGCATAAATCCTGGCACAGGGAAGACATGGAATAATAGTTATTGGATAAGTTATAGCAGAAAAAACTGAATGAGAGGAGGAAGAAAGACGCAGGCAGGAGAGCGGAAAGCCTTGGCTGGGGCAGGCACCTCTTGAAGGGGACACAATCCCAGCGACACTCCCCCAGGGCAGTTTCAGACGACTGTGGTCACGGGCCGCTTTAGGGACCCACACTGACATGCCTATCCAGCCTTTCTCTCTTGGCTACTTGATGGGCATGAGATTTGAGCCAGCATTCATTGTATTTCACCCTTGACCACAATAACTGATCCAAAATGTGGGTTTGTGACCCAGACCTGGATAATTAGGGTCCTGTCCCAGGAATTGAAACTGGAGTTGAGAAAAGAGACTCCTTCCCTCTCTGGCTGTGAGGGTGTGAGCCTGGATTTCCCACAATCTGGTCCAGCTGCCAGGAGATGGCCTGCCTGTAGGAAAGAACCTGATATCCAGAGAGAACAGGGAGAGACCAAGAGAGAGAAAGAGTGAAGAATCTTCAGGCTCCTGATTCCAGCTATCCCTAAGGTCGACTCCACTCTGCTCTTCCCAATTATATGAGCCAATGAATTCCTTTTAAATTCCTTTTGTGCTTAAGAAAGTTAGAATTGCGGTCCTTTTTTTTTCAAAATTTATGAGCTGCCTTTCTCTCCAAAATACATCCTGAATCTGAGCACTTCTCACCATCTCCGCTGCATTAACCTGGTCCAAACCACCACTGTCTCTTGCCTGGATGAATGCAACAGACTCCTATCTCCTCTCTTGCTCCCTGACAAACCACTGTCCACCCAGCAGGCCAACTGATCCTGGATAAATGTCAGTCCAAAGATGTCATCTCCAGTGATTTCTCTCTGCATCCATAGTCCTTATCCTGTTTTGCGGCATGATCTGCTTCTGTCTACCCTGTAACTATTCCGTGCCACCTCCCGTCATCANAATAGTGTGGCATAGTTACACAATGGAATATGCTGAAAATAAGAATAAATAAACCACAACTACACACAACATGGATGAATACCACAATATAATGTTAAGCAAAAGAAGCCAGAAGATTACATATTGATCGATTCTATTCGATCTAACATATGGTATTAAAAGTCAAGATATGGTTGCCTTCGAGGGGCTGGGGTCAGGAACCAGAAGTGGACACAAGAAGGCTTCTAGCTTCTGACAGTATTCTGATGTAAGTTCCCACACGTGGGTAGGTTCACACAGGAAAACCCACTAAACCACAGCTTAATATTTGCTTACCTTTCTGTGTATAGGTTACACATCAATTAGAAGGTTTACACAGGTTACAAAAAAAGAGTAATTCAAAAGTACTACACTACTGTCTCTCATCTCTTGTCCAAAACCGAATCAAAGGAGCACCCCACACTGCAAGGGATCTGGGAAACGTGGTCTCTAGCTGGGTGGCCATATGACTCTGAAATTCAGAGCATTCTTTTATGAAAAGGAAGAAGGTAAGAATGTATTCTAGAGACAGTTAGATGGCTCTGTTGCAGTCTGTGCAGCCATCACTGGTCCATGACAGTTATCAGATCCCGCTGGGCATGACCCGTGAGGTTCCCCTGGCAATAAAGTTCCCTGGTTAGCCTGCTAGGGGAATGCCATCATCGTCTGTAATTCTCTGTGTTGTCTGGATTTACTCTGTCAGGTTATTTGTCCATGATACTTGATAGGCACTTTTTTTTTTCTTTTTCCCCTTTTTCTTTTTCTCCTTGGAACTTGAACATCATAGGAAGCGCTGCATTAGCCATGAGGGAAATCTCAGAAACCTAAGCACTGATTTCTTTGAGCTTTTGAGCAGTTAAATTAGTAATTGGCTACCTTTCAAATTCTATATGAAAAAATGAGCCCTTATATATTTAAACCATTGAAATTGGGTCTTTGTTACCCGGAGCCAATCACAATTCTTAACTGATATGGAAAGCTTCCCTAACAAGATAATGTTTAAGCTAAGACTAGACAGATTATGAGGTGGCGGAAAGAGTAGCAGGAGAAAGTCCAAAGCCCTTCCTATTGCCTTCCACCACTAATTGCCCACCGTCTTCCAGGCAGGGAGACTACGGGCTGGAGAGGTCAAGAGAGTTCAAGGTAAGACTGATTTGTCCAGAGGTGACATTTGACGCTATGCGGAAGGGAGGGCTTGGTAATGAACTCACATCTCTGTGAGTTCACAGAGTGTACTTCATGGCACTTATCACACAGCTATCAATTGCCTGATCCCTGGTGTGACCACAAGACTGCAGTCTCCATGAGGTCAGGGACAGTGCCTGTGATTGTTCACTAGTAGCATAAATCCTGGCACAGGGAAGACATGGAATAATAGTTACTGGATAAGTTATAGCAGAAAAAACTGAATGAGAGGAGGAAGAAAGACGCAGGCAGGAGAGCGGAAAGCCTTGGCTGGGGCAGGCACCTCTTGAAGGGGACACAATCCCAGCGACACTCCCCCAGGGCAGTTTCAGACGACTGTGGTCACGGGCCGCTTTAGGGACCCACACTGACATGCCTATCCAGCCTTTCTCTCTTGGCTACTTGGGCATGAGATTTGAGCCAGCATTCATTGTACTTCACCCTTGACCACAATAACTGATCCAAAATGTGGGTTTGTGACCCAGACCTGGATAATTAGGGTCCTGTCCCAGGAATTGAAACTGGAGTTGAGAAAAGAGACTCCTTCCCTCTCTGGCTGTGAGGGTGTGAGCCTGGATTTCCCACAATCTGGTCCAGCTGCCAGGAGATGGCCTGCCTGTAGGAAAGAACCTGATATCCAGAGAGAACAGGGAGAGACCAAGAGAGAGAAAGAGTGAAGAATCTTCAGGCTCCTGATTCCAGCTATCCCTAAGGTCGACTCCACTCTGCTCTTCCCAATTATATGAGCCAATGAATTCCTTTTAAATTCCTTTTGTGCTTAAGAAAGTTAGAATTGCGGTCCTTTTTTTTTCAAAATTTATGAGCTGCCTTTCTCTCCAAAATACATCCTGAATCTGAGCACTTCTCACCATCTCCGCTGCATTAACCTGGTCCAAACCACCACTGTCTCTTGCCTGGATGAATGCAACAGGCTCCTATCTCCTCTCTTGCTCCCTGACAAACCACTGTCCACCCAGCAGGCCAACTGATCCTGGATAAATGTCAGTCCAAAGATGTCATCTCCAGTGATTTCTCTCTGCATCCATAGTCCTTATCCTGTTTTGCGGCATGATCTGCTTCTGTCTACCCTGTAACTATTCCGTGCCACCTCCCGTCATCACTGGGCTTCAGCTGCGTTGCCCTTTGTTGCGTGTTTCTCAGACTCGTGAACTTCATTATTTCTTCAGCACCTTTGCACCTGCTGCCTCAAGTCTTTGCATCATTAATTCTTCATCATTCAATTTTTAGTAACTTAATACAGTAATCATAGCCCCCCATCTATTTCTGTATCATTTTGCTGTTGAAGTTATTCACAGAAATTGACACTAGTTGAAATTATTTATGTTTTACTTACTTTTTTGGGGGACTGTCTGTCCCCTAGAGTATGAGCTTCAGGAGACTAGAGACCTTGCCTGTCTTGCTTCCTTGTGTCCACAGTAGGTGTTTGAGTAATATTTATTGAATGAATGAGTGACGGAATGAGGAGGAGCTGGAGTTCCGTTCAGGCCCTAGGTTCCCAGTGCACCTCCTTTTCTCTGTTGTCCATACCGCTGGCCAGTATTAACTCATAGAGGAGCTTGCACCTGTCATGTGACTTCTTTCAACTTCTTTTATCATTTGGGAAATGAGAACCCTACTCCTTGCTAAGCCAGCTCTAAAGGTTTTTGGAGATGCAAGGAGCTGATAAGTAGAAAAGCCCACTGATGATCAGAATTGAATGTGTCTGGCTTGGTGAGGGGACACCTCGCTCCTGCCTCCCCACCAAGCCTTTGCTGCTCAGCGCTGTTCAACCCGACTTGCTTCCTCCTCTCTGGGTCACCCACACAGCCTCACGTGTCTTGCCTCCCCACCCCCAGCCCTCCAAAGGTCTTATTTTATAGCTTCCTGTGAGGATATCACATGAGGCCATGACCCTCACTGTGAGAAAGCAGAGGCTGTAAAAGGCCAGCCTTGGCTCCCTGCTCGGTGGTTAAATATTGATAACACCAGGAAATAGAGGCCCAGAGTGGGCATACCACACATCCCCTGCAATGACGGCGCTCCAGACAGAGGGTCCTCCTCAGCCCGTCCCTCTGGGCTGGCAGGANGCAGAGGCTGTAAAAGGCCAGCCTTGGCTCCCTGCTCGGTGGTTAAATATTGATAACACCAGGAAATAGAGGCCCAGAGTGGGCATACCACACATCCCCTGCAATGACGGCGCTCCAGACAGAGGGTCCTCCTCAGCCCGTCCCTCTGGGCTGGCAGGAGGGTTTGGATGTTTTCCTGTTACTTGAGGCCAACAGATAAGAAGGAAAGTGTCGGGCTCCTGGTTCTTGCTGACTGTGAAAGTCAGATGGAGCCTGTTTGCCATCAGCGGCCACTCATTCAAGAGGTCAGTCACCCCGGAGTGACAAAGGAGGCTCCAGGCTTGGGCGTGTGCTAAATGCAGAGCTCCCAAATGGGCCCGGCTGCCACAGGCCCTGCCGCACTGCCACCCAGGTGACAGCTGTGCAGGAAGCTTAGGTGCAAAGACCAGCCAGTGTCCCCTGAAAGGAGGAGGAGGAAGAGAGAAATCAGTGCTGCTCCCGCCAGCAGACCAGACGAGTCCTCGGAACCCGGGACCCAGGGTGAGTGTCTTCAGCCTGCCGCGGGAACGGGGTGGCGGGTGCCAGGTCTTTGGCAGGAAACATGTCCAGGGGCAGGTGGTTAAGCTCTGATTAAAATGCAGGCATCTCATACTGAGTGAAGCAAGTCAGACAGAGGAGAAATATCCTGTGACATCCCTTATCTATGGAATCTGAAAAGAAATGATACAAATGAACTTACAAAACAGAAACAGGCTCACAGACTGAGGGAACAGAGCTTATGGCTGCCCGGGGGAGGGATCGTCAGGGAGTTTGGGATGGACACTGTACACACTGCTATGTTTAAATGCATAACCAGCAAAGCCCTACTGTTTAGCACAGGGAACTCTGCGCAATGTTATGTGACAGCATGGACGTTTGGGGGAGAGTGGATACATGTAGATGTATGGCTGAGTTCCTTCTCTGTTCACCTGAAACCGTCACAACATTGTTAATCAGCTATACTCCAATACAAAATTAACAGTTCAAAAGAAAAATAAAAAAGAAAAGATAAAAATATAAATCAAGCAGGAATCTCCTGGAGGGGCCTAAGAGTACATGACAACTAAATGCAATATGATATCCTGGATGGGAACCAGAAGCAGGAAAAAGATAATAACAGAAAAATGAAATGCAAGTAAATCATGACATTTAGCTAATAATTTTTTTAAAATTCAGAGATATTACTAATATGCTCTCTGTAGAAGAAAACTGGATAAGTGCTTTGAGAGGAATGTGTCCTTTGTTTCTGTGGCATTAACATAGAGAGGGCCAACGTGTAACCATCTTATCATTTTGTTTCACGTGTTGCTATGTTTTTATTATAACAATATTATGCATGTTTAAAACATACATTCCACTGTGGGTATCAGCCCACATGCAGATGTGTACACTTTTCTGATTAGTTCCAGTACCACACTGTCTTGATTCCTGGAGTTTTAAAGTGAGTCTGGAAGTTGGGGAGCATCAGTCCTCTAACTTTGTTCTTCTCCTTCAATGCCGTGTTGAGTATCCTGGGCCTTTTGCTTCTCCTTATAAACTTGAAATTCAGTTTGTCAATATCTATAAAATAACTTGCCGGGATTTTTATTTGGGTTGCCTGTATCTATAGATCACATTGGGAAGAACTGACATGTTGATTAGCTCCACTAATTAAACATCCAAAATTGGAATTTTTGTCCAGAAAGGTATAAATACAATTGACATATACTTTTTTTATTGAGGTATAGTTGATTTACAATATTACATGTTTCAGATGTATAACATAGTGATTCACAATTTTTAAATGTTACACTCCATTTATAGTTATTATAAACTATTGCCTGTATTCCTTATGCTGTACAATATATCCTTGTAGCTTATTTATTTTATACATAGTAGTCTGTATCTCTGAATCCTCTACCCCTCTTTCCCTCCCCATTCCCTCTTCTCACTAGTAACCACTAGTTTGTTCTCTATATATCTGTGAGTCTGTTTCTTTTCTGTTATATTCACTAGTTTATTTTTTAGATTCCATGTATAAGTGATACCATACAGTATTTGTCTTTCTTTGCCTGATTTATTTCACTTAGCCTAATACCTCCAAGCCCATCCATGTTGTTGCAAATGGCGATATTTCATTCTTTTTTATGACTGACTCCATTGTACGGATGTACCACAATTTCTTTTCTGTTATATTCACTAGTTTATTTTTTAGATTCCATGTATAAGTGATACCATACAGTATTTGTCTTTCTTTGCCTGATTTATTTCACTTAGCCTAATACCTCCAAGCCCATCCATGTTGTTGCAAATGGCGATATTTCATTCTTTTTTATGACTGACTCCATTGTACGGATGTACCACAACTTTATCCATTTCTCTGTCAATGGACATTTAGGTGGCTTCCGTATCTTGGCTATTATAAATAATGCTACTATGAACATCGGAGTGAATGTATCTTTTGAATTGGTGTTTTCATTTTCTTTGGCTAATATATGCATACATTTAAAATACACACAAATACACAAAATATGTGTTTAGAATATAAGTACAAAATATATACATTAAAAATGTAATTACATGTATCATTTTCACAAAGGTAGTAGGTACTCAGGAGAAATGTATACAGTACAGAAGTGTTCAAAGTGGATGTCCCAGGGGTCTAGACCCCTAGAGGGAGTTGGTGTTGGCATCTTGACCTCCATGTTCTTTCCTCTGTGAGTGTATGTTGGGGGAGGGGGTGGGTGTTCTGCATATGCAACAGGGGTCTGTGGCCAATATTACCAATTAATCCAGGCCTTCCTGCATCTGAGACTAGACAGAAGATCACAACCCTTAACAAGTGCTCTGGAGAAGTTGGAGCTGGAACACAAGCACATTGATTGGCCATCCCTTTAATTTGTCTTTCCATTATTCAGTATATATATCCTTCAAGTGAGTAAGTAGGTAGTGGGCATCTGAGTCCGTGAAACTCTTTAAAAAAAAAAAATCTTTATTTATTTTTCCCTGTCTATCTCTGTCTTGGCACATTAGTAGTGTAGTGGTGGTTTCGTTGCTAAGTTGTGTCCGACTCTTGTGACCCATGGACTGTAGCCCGCCAGGCTCCTCTGTTCATGGAATTACCCAGACAAGAATACTGGAATGGGTTGCCATTTCCTTCTCCAGGGGATCTTCCCAACTCAGGAGTCAGATCCGCATCTCCTGCACTGCAGGCAGATTCTTTACCATCGAGCCACCCAGGAAGACCTTGCCACGTGAATGATGACTCATATATGAAAAACTTGGCTCAGTATTATATTTGTACCAAAATATTTTCCTTCAAAATCTGTAGATGTTTGTTCAGTTTTCTCAGAGCATTTGGAGTTGGAGAAAACTCTGACGTCAGTCTTTTTATTAGTACCTTGTTTTTTTGCTTGGCTGCTTGCCATCCGGTTGTTTTTGGATATTCCTGGCTCAGCCTGCAAAGGCTATTTTGGATCGGACATCAAGAGTGGGGGGATTTTGAGATGGCCTCTAGCCTCTCGCCTCTTTGCCTTGTTGTCCTCTTAGCCCTATGACATGTTTTCATGATTGGTTTGTTCAAAACCCTTTACTTTGATCTCCACTTCTTTCCCCTTTTCCTCCCCTCTCCCTCCCATGCCCACCCCCGCACCAGAGATAATTATCTAATGTGTTGAATGTGTCTTTTTAAAAATGTGTCTTTGTAAAATGTGTATTGTTGTTTTGTATGCATGTATTTTGAATTTTCATAAATGGTGTTGCATGCTCCCTTATGATCCTTGGGGATACTTTCAGGATATGAATACGCTCAGGAGTAGAACTGCTGGGTCATGTGTACACTTACTTTGACTAATTTGCTCTCTAGATGGCTGCCCCAGCCTACACACNGCCTTAGAGATTCTGATGCAGAGGGTCTGCGGGGGAGGGGACCTGGGCACTGGCATTTTGTTAAACTCTCTGGATGAGTCCAGGACTAACTTTTGAAAGCTCCTTGAGGGCAGGAACTACATTTGACTCAACTTGGCTTCCCCAAGCAACTGGCACAGTGTCAGATTCTGGAAGTTATTCAACAAATACTTGGTTCACTCATTCCCATTCATTCATTCAATAATTACTATATCTTAGTAACTAGCAGTAACTTTTAAACAGTAATACTGAGAATCCCTCCTCAGATCTGTATCATGGTTTGCAACTTTGAAGGCACCTTCACATTCTCTCACTTGATCAAACCAGCCCTGTAAGGTGGGGCTGGCACAAGTTACTTATTCCCACTGTAGAGAATAAGCTCACTGAGGATCCATGGAAGGGTTGGCCTAACCTCCAAGCTCTTCTTCCTATGCTATATTTTATGTCATCTATGAATCCTCCTCATAGTTCTGCTATAAAGCCAGAAAGAAGTAACTCAGTTATTTCGTTCACATCAGTAACTAGTTCAGCCCTTCGTTCACATCAGTAATTAGTCATCACAAACTGCTACGGCTCAGTCATCATTTATTCCACAGAATAAGCCGAGCACGACTCTGTGCCAGGTTCTGTGCTGAGAATGGGGACCACAGGGCTGGACAAGAGAGAGTCAGCCCCGGTCTTATGGAGCTGACAGTTTGGAGGGGAGACAACTGTAGTTGAGAACGACAGGTGATGACTGTGGGATATATAGAGGTGGGATCTAGGGCCTTGAGGGCTGGGCTGACTAAGGGACAGCATGCCCCAAGCTCAAGGGAGGAGCAGGAGGGCCCAGGGGGCTGTAGTGTGGACTGTGGGGGCGGGAGGAAAGGGAGGTCAAGAGGCAGCAGGGCCAGAGTGTGCACGCCCTGGGGGCTCCCTAAGGAGTTTTCAGGTTCTGGCTCATGGGCACTGGGGAGCCAGAGAAGAGCTTTGTACAGGGACATGAAAGGTTTATGTTTTAGCGAGATCAGTCTGCGAGAAGGACCCAGAGGGGTAGTGCCACTGAGAAGGTCACTTTTCCTCTCTCAGACTGTCAGGAAGCATCCGCCTCAGCAGAGTCACCTCAGAGACAAGGCAGCTGTCCTCAGGAGCAGCGGACAGTCCGATGTTCCCCTGTGACCCAAACAGATTGTCTGGGCAGTCAGCTCAAACCCTGGCGGGGGTCTCCCCACTAGAAGATCTAGGGGTGGGGACTTGGAGTAGAACCACCTCAGAGGGTAGATGTTTGGGTAAGTTACTGGTAGGAAGGCTGGATCTTGAATGCCAGGTTCCAGAAGTGGGCAGTGGGGAGCCAGTGAAGGGACTTGAGCTGAGGACTCTGGAATCATGGCTGGTGTGTGCAGGCCAGTTTGGAGACCTAAGCACCTAGAGGCAGAAGGATTAGGTAGGAATTTCCTGCTACAGTCTGTCTAGGGATGGAGTGGAGTGAGGGTGGGGATGGGGTAATAAGGACTACACTAAGCAGGATGAAAAGTGTAGCTTGGTGAAAAGAACACAGGCCTGGGAGTCAGGAGAGAAATGCATGACCCAGGCACATGCTCCTCAGGCCCCTCTGAGGCACATTACGTCACAGGAGGAGCCACAGTAGCTGAGCTCACAGAGGGCACTGCGGGTTTGGTGAGATGATGCGTGGCGAAGTCTAAGGTGTTTCTCTGCCAGAAACCTATCAAACCATCTCAGCTTTCTCCCCAGATGGTTTCCAGAAATGTGTACTGGATTTACCCCCTCAAACTTGCTGACCCACTTGGGAGCCCCAACCACTGCTCCAACCACTTGGTACCCCCACACAGGGAACCCACATTCAATAATGTTTTCTCTCCTCCCAGAAATCGAAAGAAGCTGCCACCGGAAAAACAAACTCCAGAAGTCCTGTACTTGGCTGAGGGCGGAAACAAAGATGACAACAACCTGACCATCCTAACAGAGACTCTGCTCTCTGAAAAGCCGACCTTGGCCCAGGGAGAAATGGAGGCAAAATACAGGGATGTGCCGCTGGTCCGTCTTCCAGACCCTCAAGAATCTGAAAGCTAGTCAGGGTGCCGGGCAGTGCCCCCGGAGTGTTAGCAGACAGAGTGAGTGAACTGCATTCAAACTAAAGCCCTGTTTTGAAAAAAACAAACAAAATCTTTTTATTAAAATGCTTCTGGATGTAGGCAGTTGGATTTGCATTGTTTATTCAAATGGCGGTGGGCCACACATAAGTGGCTTGGAGTGAAAGTGCGAAATCCAGAGCCTGCCTGTGGATCAGTTAGCCTGGTCAGATTCCTTGCGTGGTCTTGAGGAGTTCCCAGCCTCCCTCTGGCCTTGGCTTCTGCATCTGTAGAATGTGGCTGAAGCCTGGGCTGGAGCTCCTGTTTTCAATCCAAGCTCCTGGAAGGGCTGAGTAAGGAAGGGGCAGGGTTCTGGGCTCAGAATTCATTTCCCCTCCCTTCCCTCCACCTGATCCACCAAGGAAGCCCTGGACAGAGGAGCCTGGTGGGCTACAGGCCATACAGTCGCACAGTCGGGCACGACTGAAGTGACTTAGCATGTATACACTCCCTTCCCTCCACTGCAGCCCTCTCCTTTACCTGCTGATCTGCCAAGGGTCCATGAAAGACTTCCTCTGGGCCAGGGGTCCTGCAGTAAACAGAGCTAGAAAACTATGAAACCCCCTGCCTCTGAGGCCTTTCTCTTACTAACCATGGGATCCCAAAGGAGTGTCTTGATCCCGTGTGTGAGCCACAGTGTTGCAGTACAAGCTGGGGTGGCAACCCCAAATAATTTATGAAAAATTGATGAACCCAAAATGCTGTAGGTTCTGTCTTACAAAAGGGGACTTTGAACACACAGACCCGTTGCCAAAGATCCTAGGTCCTACCATCCCGGACTAGAGACAGAATACACAGAACACTTTCTCCTTACTGGATGCCTGGTACACCCAGGGTGGACTCCCTGGAGTCCTGGCTTATTGTCACTGGAGAGGACGACTTTGTTCTGCAGTTTTGATCAGTCACCTTGAGAAGGCTGGTCCTGAGGTCTGTGGACAGAGTCCTTGACTTAAGGCTGCAAAATACAGGGGCCCTGCCTCCCGGTGAAACACCCCGGAGGCTCCCTGCACTGGCCAGCCTGCAGCACTTTCCCTTCACCTTCACTGAGAGGCAAAGCGCTGGAAACACCCCTTCCCCAGACACCTTTGCTTCTCACAGGCTGAGTAGGATTTCTCAACTAGATTTTACTTGAATAAACTGTGGGGTTTGTGGCCTGGGGGTTCTGCGAGGTCAGAAGACAAGGGGAGGGTCAGGCTCCAGCCCTCCAAAACCTGCCCCTGCCCTGCCCTGCCCTGCCCTAACTGAACTGAACTGAACTGATATCTTAGTAAGTTTATCTTGTCTGAAAACATAAATCCCACTCTATTTATTCAGATCATTTATTATTATTATCTTGTTCTAGACTTTAAAAATGTTCTTCAAGGGACTTCCCTGGTGGTCCAGGAGTTAAGAACTCCATGTTTCCACTGCAGGGGGCACAGGTTCGATCTCTGTTCGGGTAACTAAGATCCTGCATGCTCTGCAGCACAGCCCACCCCGCCAAAAAAAATTCTTCATATGCTGCTGTGCTACTGTGGGGTGCTGGGATGCTACTGTGAATGATCTTATTTTTATTTAATTTTCCAGTTTCACTAATAATGGGAGAAATACTATTTCGAGCTTGTATACAGCAACTTCAGTGAATGCGTCTATTAGTTCTATTGTTTATTTTTCTAGGTATTAATAGATGATCTTGTCATCTGAAAATTATGAGTTTTAACTCTTTCTTATCAAGTCTTACACTTCCTTTTCTTTCCTTATAGCACTTGTTAGGACCTCTAGGACTATATTAAACTGTAATTGTCCAAATTTAACCAGCAGCTACCTTTGTCTGGCACTTCACCATTCTCCACTCTGGGTCCTGGGTATGTTGATATCCAGGAGAGAGATGGTGATAGGCCCAGCCTTCATCACGTGGGGGAGACAGGCACCTGTGATTGGCCAGTACAGGAAACTCCGCTGCTAAAGAAACTTGGTGAAGGAGTGGGGTGGACTGCAGAAGCTGGAGGGGATGCTGGGCAGGCAAGAACTGGAGAGACCCTGCAAGGGTCAGTCCCACAGCCCATAGTGGCTCAGTCCTCCCCACACCCCGCATTAGTGCTCCTCCCCACGTGTAATGAGTTTTAATAAAGATTTGAGTGGCTCCCACTTCTATGATCTCTCCTGCTTCAGGCCCCACCTGCTCCGGGAGTTCCAGCTATTTCAGTCCTGTAACTTTGGGCCCAGGGAAGGGCAGGGTTTGGGCCCAGGGTTTGGGCAGGGAGGGGAGAGTAAGTTGGGTTGGGATATCCATTCATGCTCCATTCTTCGTTTCCAGGAGTCTTCAGGCCTTTGTCAAGGATCATAACCTTAATAGGCCAGGAGAGCAGCTGCGAGCGAAGGGGTCTGAGAACTTCCTTGTCAGAAACATATCCCAACCAGGAGCAAGGGCATGAACTACAGCGAGGGGCTAACTGGAGCCCCACCCATCACCGAGGTGCCTCTGGAGCTGCTGGAAGAAATGCTCTGGCTTTTCCGGGTAGAGGATGGTAAGCGGCGGGGATGGGTGGTGGGGGTGCACTCTCCTGGCTGAAGCCCCTGTCGTGGTCCCCTCCTCCATGGCAGGCTGCACTTTTCCTCCAGGGCAAGAACTGGGGCTGAGGGTCTCACTACCCAGAGGGGCCTGGCTAAACTGCGCTCTCCTTTCCTCAGGGCTGGTCACTCAGGTACTCACCCATCCTGTCATTCACAAATATTTATTAAGTTCCTTCTGTGCACCAGGGACCGTTCTCAGCATGGGGGTTACAGAAGTGGAAACACACAACAATCTCTGCCCTCATAGAGCATTCCTTCTAGTGAAAAAGGAAAACCAACAAATGACTAAAATGCATAGCCTGCTGGTGAAATGAGTAATGCTGCTGCTGCTGCTAAGTCACTTCAGTCGTGGCCGACTCTGTGTGACCCCATAGACGGCAGCCCACCAGGCTCCCCCATCCCTGGGATTCTCCAGGCAAGAACACTGGAGTGGGTTGCCATTTCCTTCTCCAATGCATGAAAGAGAAAAGTGAAAGCGAAGTCGCTCAGTCTGTCCGACTGTTAGCGACCCCATGGACTGCAGCCCACCAGGCTACTCCGTCCATTGGATTTTCCAGGCAAGAGTACTGGGGTGGGATGCCATTGCCTTCCCCGGAAATGAGTAATAAGGAGAAAATTTAAGCCAAGAAAGGAATAGGAAGTGTGCAGCCAGGGAATGTAATGTGGTCAAGAAAGGCCTCGCTCAGAAGCTGATGTTTGAATAAAGGCTTGCAGGAGGTGACAGAATTAGCCATGCAGATTATGTGGGGAAAGGCGTTCCTGGTAGAGGTAACAGTAGATGCAAAAACTCTGAAGCGAGATGCTGCCTCATCTGGGTACGGTGTGGACAGATCCTGATTATCCAAACTCAGATGAGCGACTTTATGTATTATCTGCAGGCAGCTTGTCAAATCTAATTTAACTGCCACCCTTTCTTCCCTCCCTCCCTCACTTCTTTCCTCCCTCCCTTGCTTCCTTCTTCCCTTCCTCCCTCTCCTCACTTCCTCCCTCCCTTCCTCTTTCCCTTGTACTGCACTTGGCCAGCCCCTAGCAAAACTCTGAAGATGGTGAAGTTTACCTTCACTACACACCTCCTTTCCCCACTATTATTATCCCACTGCAGTGCTGTCTCCCCCAGGTAGAGAGAACTTCTTTGGAGCAAAGATCTCTTCTCCCCCTGTCCCCTACTTTGGACCAGAAGTTCCCTGGCTCATCTTCAGCTTGGTTAGTCTCTCTCCGCAATATGTGGCCCATAGCAGGGGGAAGCTGATGCCGTGAGTTGGTCTGTTAGGGGCCTGAGGGGCACCCAGCCTGTCCTCAAGGCTCCATCCTGTGTGTCCCTCCCCAGCAACTCCTTGGAATAGTTCCATGTTCGTCCTGGCGGCCTTGGTGGTCATAATAAGCTTCATCCTCTTGGGAAGGAACATCCAGGCAAACAGGTGAGGAGCTGGTCTAGGGGTGGTCTCTGGAGGGTGGAGAAATCTAAAGAGGGGTCATCTAGAGACCTTGGTGGTCCACCCTTTGGGCCAGCAAAATGCAGCCTGTAGGGTTTTGTTCGTTTGAAAACCCAAAGCTCCAGAAAAGCTAGCAGCTGTCCCTGATGACCATTCTCTGGCCAGCAAGCAGGGCGGGGGCTGGTGTGTCTCAGAAATCAGGATCCCTGGCTCAGGAGTCATACAGGCTGGGTTCAGATTCCAGTTCTGCCACTCACTAGCTGGGCAAGACACTCAGTACCTCCAGGCTGGCTTCTCCTATAAATGGCAACCGTGATGGATTCTTTCCTCCTAGGATTGTGGGGAGTGCTCAGTGGGGGCTTTTGCAGAATTAGGGATGTGGTTACATGGGAAAAACTTGTGCTACTCCAAGGCCAAATGCAGGGCATGGATAGAGACCTGAGATCACTTGGGGCTCCTGGGTAATTCTGACATTTTTATAACAGCATTACTCCTTAACCCTGGATGAACAAATCACCTGCGGAAGAATGTTAAACACAGAAACCTGTGCCTCACCTTAGAGATTCTGATGCAGAGGGTCTGCGGGGGAGGGGACCTGGGCACTGGCATTTTGTTAAACTCTCTGGATGAGTCCAGGACTAACTTTTGAAAGCTCCTTGAGGGCAGGAACTACATTTGACTCAACTTGGCTTCCCCAAGCAACTGGCACAGTGTCAGATTCTGGAAGTTATTCAACAAATACTTGGTTCACTCATTCCCATTCATTCATTCAATAATTACTATATCTTAGTAACTAGCAGTAACTTTTAAACAGTAATACTGAGAATCCCTCCTCAGATCTGTATCATGGTTTGCAACTTTGAAGGCACCTTCACATTCTCTCACTTGATCAAACCAGCCCTGTAAGGTGGGGCTGGCACAAGTTACTTATTCCCACTGTAGAGAATAAGCTCACTGAGGATCCATGGAAGGGTTGGCCTAACCTCCAAGCTCTTCTTCCTATGCTATATTTTATGTCATCTATGAATCCTCCTCATAGTTCTGCTATAAAGCCAGAAAGAAGTAACTCAGTTATTTCGTTCACATCAGTAACTAGTTCAGCCCTTCGTTCACATCAGTAATTAGTCATCACAAACTGCTACGGCTCAGTCATCATTTATTCCACAGAATAAGCCGAGCACGACTCTGTGCCAGGTTCTGTGCTGAGAATGGGGACCACAGGGCTGGACAAGAGAGAGTCAGCCCCGGTCTTATGGAGCTGACAGTTTGGAGGGGAGACAACTGTAGTTGAGAACGACAGGTGATGACTGTGGGATATATAGAGGTGGGATCTAGGGCCTTGAGGGCTGGGCTGACTAAGGGACAGCATGCCCCAAGCTCAAGGGAGGAGCAGGAGGGCCCAGGGGGCTGTAGTGTGGACTGTGGGGGCGGGAGGAAAGGGAGGTCAAGAGGCAGCAGGGCCAGAGTGTGCACGCCCTGGGGGCTCCCTAAGGAGTTTTCAGGTTCTGGCTCATGGGCACTGGGGAGCCAGAGAAGAGCTTTGTACAGGGACATGAAAGGTTTATGTTTTAGCGAGATCAGTCTGCGAGAAGGACCCAGAGGGGTAGTGCCACTGAGAAGGTCACTTTTCCTCTCTCAGACTGTCAGGAAGCATCCGCCTCAGCAGAGTCACCTCAGAGACAAGGCAGCTGTCCTCAGGAGCAGCGGACAGTCCGATGTTCCCCTGTGACCCAAACAGATTGTCTGGGCAGTCAGCTCAAACCCTGGCGGGGGTCTCCCCACTAGAAGATCTAGGGGTGGGGACTTGGAGTAGAACCACCTCAGAGGGTAGATGTTTGGGTAAGTTACTGGTAGGAAGGCTGGATCTTGAATGCCAGGTTCCAGAAGTGGGCAGTGGGGAGCCAGTGAAGGGACTTGAGCTGAGGACTCTGGAATCATGGCTGGTGTGTGCAGGCCAGTTTGGAGACCTAAGCACCTAGAGGCAGAAGGATTAGGTAGGAATTTCCTGCTACAGTCTGTCTAGGGATGGAGTGGAGTGAGGGTGGGGATGGGGTAATAAGGACTACACTAAGCAGGATGAAAAGTGTAGCTTGGTGAAAAGAACACAGGCCTGGGAGTCAGGAGAGAAATGCACGACCCAGGCCCATGCTCCTCAGGCCCCTCTGAGGCATATTACGTCACAGGAGGAGCCACAGTAGCTGAGCTCACAGAGGGCACTGCGGGTTTGGTGAGATGATGCGTGGCGAAGTCTAAGGTGTTTCTCTGCCAGAAACCTATCAAACCATCTCAGCTTTCTCCCCAGACTGTTTCCAGAAATGTGTACTGGATTTACCCCCTCAAACTTGCTGACCCACTTGGGAGCCCCAACCACTGCTCCAACCACTTGGTACCCCCACACAGGGAACCCACATTCAATAATGTTTTCTCTCCTCCCAGAAATCGAAAGAAGCTGCCACCGGAAAAACAAACTCCAGAAGTCCTGTACTTGGCTGAGGGCGGAAACAAAGATGACAACAACCTGACCATCCTAACAGAGACTCTGCTCTCTGAAAAGCCGACTTTGGCCCAGGGAGAAATGGAGGCAAAATACAGGGATGTGCCGCTGGTCCGTCTTCCAGACCCCCAAGAATCTGAAAGCTAATCAGGGTGCAGGGCAGTGCCCCCGGAGTGTTAGCAGACAGAGTGAGTGAACTGCATTCAAACTAAAGCCCTGTTTTGAAAAAAACAAACGAAATCTTTTTATTAAAATGCTTCTGGATGTAGGCAGTTGGATTTGCATGGTTTATTCAAATGGCGGTGGGCCACACATAAGTGGCTTGGAGTGAAAGTNAGGATTTCTCAACTAGATTTTACTTGAATAAACTGTGGGGTTTGTGGCCTGGGGGTTCTGCGAGGTCAGAAGACAAGGGGAGGGTCAGGCTCCAGCCCTCCAAAACCTGCCCCTGCCCTGCCCTGCCCTGCCCTGCCCGTCCACCAGGAAGTGCTGGGACTTCAGGGTGGGCTGCTCTCAAGCCTCAGGAAGGCCTCATGAAGCTGTCCACCCTGGGCCATCCCCTGGGGGCCACATCAGGCCTGGCTGTAGCTGGAGCAGGAAAGGGGGTGATGGCACCATGAAGCATGTTGCCATTTTCTGCCGTTTCCGGCTGACCCCAGGTCTCCACGTTGTCAGAGTGGTGTTTCCTTCAGGGTGAGGGATACAGTGGTTACCACGGAAACTAAGGCCTGGAGGGAACAGGTGCAGCATTCCTGTCTGTCCCTTCGGCTCCTACAGTGATCCGGGTGTTGGGGACACTGTCTGGCGCTGGAGGAGGGTTCAGCGATCCACTGGACGGTGAGGGCCACTATTCCACTATTCCATCAGAAGGAAAGCCGGTGGTGAGAAGCCAGCCCCTGCCAGGTGACGGCCCAGTGCCGAGCCTGGGATCCTGAGCAGGGGCCCTCAGAAGATCTTGAAGCCCTTCAATAGTGTCAGGGTGGGCGCCTTGCGCTTGCTCTGAGCCCGGGATGACTTCACAGTGACCAGCTTGGCCTGTGCCACAGCAGGCATCTCCTTCAGGCTGGTGGTAGAGAGTGTGTTGAAGGTGCAGCTGGCCAGCCCATGGCGGGCCGCGAGCGGGGCCTGGTGACGCACAGCTCGCTCCTCCGAGGTGAAGAGAGGCCTAGCCAGGGAGTTCTTCTCCAGCTCCCGCCGCGCCTCCCGTACTGCCTCATGGAAGACGTGCTGCACGTGCTCAAAGTCCAGGCAGGCAGAAACCTCGAAAAACAGGCACCCGAACCTGCCCGCCAAGGCGGCGCCCTCTGCCTGGGTGACCTGCCTGGCGAAGAAGCAGGGGGAGTCAGGGTCAGGAGCATCCGAGTCAGGCAGGCCCGGCCCTGCTCCCGGCTCCTCACTTATCAGCTCCATGACCTGGAGCCATCTTCATCTCTCTGAGGCTCAGTTTACTCATCAGTAAAACGGGAGAATGACAGCTGCCTCTCAGGGTTGTTAGGATTAAGCAAGCCGATTTGTGTCAAGGGCCTAGCACAGTCCCTGCTCAGTAAATGGCAGCTGATGTCACCTAAGCCAGAATGTCAGAACGAGATTGAGGGGAAAGGAGAAGCTGGCCCAAAGTCCCTGGCTAGACTTTGTCTGTGGCCAGAGGAAGATGGCCGCTCTCAGCCCCATGTCTCCTCAGCTCATTTCCTTGGTCAGGAAATGAGCCGCCATCAGCCCTGGGGTGTGGATTAAGCTCTAGAGAGAGATGGTGGTTTGGTCAGAAGCATGTGAGACCACGGTGTCTACAGAGGCCTGGTGGGCTATGGTCGTGACTCAGGACGCCTGTGGTTGGCAGAGCTCTCAGGGCTCATGGCAACTTTTGCTGCCTGCCCAAGAGCAAGGGTGAAAACACAAGAGAGAGAGCAGCACCTATTCCCACTTTATCCTATTCCACCTCCCATGACGGTGGGATTACGTATTTGTAACCACCTCCCATGACGGTGGGATTACGTATTTGTAACCACCTCTCATGATGGTGGGATCAAGTATTTGCAACCATCTCTCATGAACTGTATAAAAGGTCAAAAAACTATGATACCACAAGATGAGTCCCTCAGGTCTTAAAGTGCCCAATATGCTACTGGGGAAGAGTGGAAAAGAATTACCGATATCCCCAGAATGAATGAAGCAACCTGGACAAAGCAGATATGACGCTCAGTTGTGGATGTGTCCGGTGACGAAAGTAAAATCCGATGCTGCGAAGAACAGTATTGTATAGGAACCTGGAATGTTAGTTAGGTCCATGAATCGTGGAAAATTGGACATGGTCAAGCAGGAGATGGTAAGAATAAACATTTACATCCTAGGNAAAGCAGATATGACGCTCAGTTGTGGATGTGTCCGGTGACGAAAGTAAAATCCGATGCTGCGAAGAACAGTATTGTATAGGAACCTGGAATGTTAGTTAGGTCCATGAATCGTGGAAAATTGGACATGGTCAAGCAGGAGATGGTAAGAATAAACATTTACATCCTAGGAATCAGCAAACTAAAATGGATGGGAATGGGCGAATTCAGATAACCATTGTATCTACTACTGTTGGCAAGAATCCCATAAAAGAAATGGAGTAGCCCTCATAATCAACAAAAGAGTCTGAAATACAGTACTTGGGTGCAACCTCCAAAATGACAGAATGATCTCGGTTCATTTCAAGGCAAGCCCTTCAACATCACAATAATCCAAGCCTAGGCCCCTACCACTGATGCCGAAGAAGCTGAAGTTGATCATTTCTATGAAGACCCAGAAGGCCTCCTAAACTAACACCTAGAAAATATGTTCTATTCATCATCAGGGATTGGAATGCGAAACTAGGTAGTCAAGATATACCTGGAGTAACAGGCAAGTTTGGCCTTGGAGAACAAAATGAAGCAGGGCAAAGGCTAACTGAATTCTGCCAAGAGAATGCATCAGTTATAGCAAATACTGTTTCAACAACACAAGACATGACTTTATACATGGACATCACCAAATGGTCAATACCAAAATCAAATCAATTACATTCTTTGTAGCCGAAGATGGAGAAGCTGTACACAGTCAGCAAAAAACAAGACCTGGAGCTAACTGTGGCTCAGATTACCAGCTTTTTATAGCAAACTTCAGGCCTAAACTAAAGAAAACTGGAAAAAACACGAGGCCAGTCAGATATGACTTAAATCAAATCCTATATGCATTCGCAGTAGCGGTAACGAATAGATTCAAGGGACTAGATCTAGATAACACTGTGCCTGAAAAACTATGGACAGAGGTCCGTAATATTGTACAGGAGGCAGTGAATAAAACCGTCCCAAAGAAAAAGAAAAGCAAGAAGGCAAAGTGATTATCTAAGGAGGCTTTAGGAATAGCGGAAGAACGAAGAGAAGCAAAAAGCAAGGGAGAGAGATACATCCAAGTAAACTCAGAATTTCAAAGAATAGCTGGAAGAGACAAGAAGGCCTGCTTCAATGAACAGGGTTTAACAATTGAAGAAAACAACAAAAGGGGAAAGACTAGAGATCTCTACAGGAAAACTAGAAACATCAAGGGAGTTTCCCACCCAAAGAATCAAGACAGGAGAGGGAAACATCAACAACCTCAGATATGCAGATGATACCACTCTAATAGCAGAAAGCAAAGAGGAATTAAAGAGCCTCTTGATGAGGGTGAAGGAGGACAGTGAAAGAGCCAGCTTAAGATTAATATTAAAAACACTAAGATCATGGCATCCGCCCCTCTTACTGCAAGGCAAATAGAAGGGGGAAAGGTGAAAGCAGTGACAAGATTTCCTCTTCTTGGGCTCCAAAATCACTGTGGACGGTGACTGCAGCCATGAAATCAGAAGATGCCTGCTTCTTGGCAGGAAAGTGATGATAAACCTGGACAGTATGTTGAAAAGAAGAGACTTTACTCTGCCAACAAAGGTCGGTATAGGTCCTTTATCAAGGCTATGGTTTTCCCAGTGGTCACATACAGTTGTGAGAGCTGGACCGTAAAGAAAGAAGAACACCAAAGAATTGATGCCTTGGAACTGTGGGGCTGGAGAAGACTCCTGAAAGTCCCGTGGACAGAAAGGAGATCAAACCAGTCAATCTTAAGGGAGATCAACCCTGAATATTCACTGGAAAGACTGATGCTGAAGCTCCAGTATTTTGGTCATCTGCTGTGAACAGACAACTCATTGGAAAAGTCCCTGATGCTGGGAAAGAATGAGGGCAGGAGAAGGCGGTTTCAGAGGATGAGATGGCTGGACGGCATCACCAATGCAATGAACATGAACTTGGGCAAACTCCAGAAGATGGTGAGGGACAGGGAGGCATGCTGCAGTTCATGGGGTCTCAAAGAGTCAGACACAACTGGATGACTGAACAACTCGTAATGGTGGAATCAAGTATTTGTAACCACCTCTCATGATGGTGGGATCAAGTATTTGTAACTTTCAGGCACGTCCTGAAAGCATGGACATCAGGTGAGAGAAAAATACTGGCCCTTTGGTAGACCAGATGTCCAGAAGAGATGCAGCCGGGGCAGCCCCTGAGGGCTGGGGATCAAGGTTTCAGTGGCTGAATCCCACTGCTGAGCAGCCTCACCCACCATCCCTGAGGACAATGGCACAGACTGTGAGGCTGGAGGAGAACTCAGGGCAAGTATGGAGGGAAATCTAGCAGAAGCAAGGGCCAGGAGCAGGTTAGTCCATCAGACAGGGAGAGTGTCTAGGACAAAAAGGGTCAGGGCACAGCACAGAATCCATTCCCCACCCAAGGCTGGTATCCTGTCAGTTCAGTTTCCTGAGGAGCTTTTGAAAGAATACTTGGTATTACATGCATTTGTGGTGAACTTGAATCTGAAACTTTGTCATTGTGGGGCTTGAATAATGAGCTTTCAGAAACAACAACCCCATGTGCGCAGGCATGTGTGAATGGCTGACCCAGCATGTAACATTATTACCCTTTTTGCTTATTTTGGCATAGCCTAGCAAAAATGGTATCAGTGGTTTGGGAACCACTGCCCTAACCCACATTTTACCCTTCAGCTGCAAGACAATCATGGGAGACACTGGCCACTGCTCATCAAAAGTTAGATTGACTGTGCCTGTCAAATGCTGACCTACCAACATTAGGACTCAACCAAAGAAGGAAATAGGGATAAATCATCATGACTCCTTCTTAGGAAACTGAGGCTGCTTTGCTCTTTGCTCCCAAACCACCTTCAGACAATCCCTTGGGCAAATATTGGGACCAAAATAGTGGCCTAGTTTTTTCCTTCATATTTAAAACTGGTTTATTCTCAAGCCAGTCTTCTGATTCCTCCTCTAGGTTCTGGGGGCCCTTTGACTCCACAAAGACTACCTTTTGGCTTTAAGTTCACACAACTTCCCTCATTCCCTGAGAGAATTTGTCTGGGTGTGAGGGCATGCCTGCCTTTGAAGGCTCCTCCTGTGAATCTCCTTCATGAGACCACACCTCTTTTCCCCACTGCCCATCAGCCCTGATCTATATCAAGCATCCCCTCCTTTCTAACACCAGTCAATGGGCCTTTGGCATCTGAGAAGCAGGGGTGACTGGCCTTGAGGAGGGAGGGGTGGGAGGAAGGCCAGCCTACCTCCCAGGTAGATTGGCCACAAGGGATGGACGTCCGAGCTGGAGAAGGCCAGTGGGGTCACTCATCAGGTGAAGGCGTCATAGTCTGAGACACCTCAGGGGCCAGGCAGGCAACTTGAATGTGTGGGGAGGAGTAAGCCACGGGGACTGTGAGGCCTGTGGTCAGCTGGAGGGCACACACCCCACCCTAAAGCATTCCAATTCCAGGTCTTTTAAAACACTGTGCTGGCCAAACAAAATATGACTGCAGTACTCAGTGGTCATCTGCCCCCGGCCCAGTCTGTGGCCTTTGATTGAAGTCCAGCCCTTTCTAAGAGACTCCTGCCCTCGGCACAGCCAACGGTGGGAGTGAGCCTGGGGACCTCACTTGGGGGAGGCGAGAGTTGGCTGAACCAGAGCAGACCGGCCTGACTAGGCTGCCTTTCAGAGCCTCTCTCTCTGGAACTGGAACTGGGCCCTGGATGACCAGCCAGCTGCAGGGAGTGGAAACAGAAGGTCATACAGTCTCAGGCAAGAAAGGGTGAAGCCAAGAGAGATCTCAGAGCCCCGGGAAGATGGAAGGAGTGGCCTCTCTTCCGACCTTCAGGGTCCAGCCCCTGTGCAGCCTGGATGCCTTTCCCTTCCTGCCCGGCACTGCCTGGAAGACCTGCCCACCCTGTACCCTTACGACATGCCTTCCACCTACAGCAGAGGAGATCACGCTTCCTAGCAGCCAAATAATCCCCAAAGATGACATCGCCTGGATGAGGAAAGCGAGCTCTGGGCTGTGGGACGAAGTGTGTGCTCACCTGTACTGGGCCATGTCCAGCTTGTTGCCCAACAGCAGAGCCGGGAAGCTGCGTTGTGTCTCCTTTGCGTGCAAAGCGAGCAGCTCCAGGTAGCTCCTGCTGCCCTCGAAGCTCTGGCGGCTATCAACGCTGTACACCACCAGGAAGGCGTGGGCCCAGTTCAGGTAGCGCTCACAGTTTCTGGGGGTGTCCTGGGACAAAGCAGGCAGCCTCAGTCAGGGGCAGAACAGGCGGGGGTAAAGGACTTCACCTGAGCTGCCTCTCCCCGCCTCCCTGCTCCCCGGGTCTTTGTACATTGTTCCCCAGCAGGGCCCGTGTCAAAGGGGCACTTGAGTGTGGATTTGGCTTGATGTGAAAGGAGACATTGTCTCTGAGCCTCACTCCCACCACCCAACCACAGACTGGGAGACCTTGGTCTCTGGGGCACGGAGCCAAGACTCTGGCATGGCCCCCAGTGAGACCTGGCTGTGCCTGGGCACTGGTGGTTTGGGGTCAGGTTCATGGTGCCCCTTTAGCTTCTGAGAAGAACTGGCATCGGGCCTTGGTAGGGGGTGGTGAGAGCATAGGAAGATGTATGTACTGGGCAGGGAGTGGGAGTTGGGGTCAGAGGAGCATCTGTAAACACGTGTGCACCTGTGAACACAGGCACCAAACCCCGGAGCACAGCAATCATCAGTTCTCCCCAGGCCCTGTCCTATCCCTTCTCATCTGGCAAATCAATAGATTTAGGCCCAGAGAGGTCAGCACCTCAGGGACACACAACAGATTGGAGCTGAAAAGGTCTACAGATTCCCATCTGAGGGCCCCGCTCTGGTAACAGGACTCCTCCAGAGGCTGCATGGATTCTCAGCTCCTCAGGGGTAATGGGGGGTGGGTGGGGGGTTAATGTTACCAGGTCTGCAGTGTCCATGACCCTCAGGTGGACAGGCTGGTGGTCCACGGTCTCCTCAGAGCTGTAGGTGTCCTCTGTAACAGACGGTCAGCCCAGTCAGAGGCAGGCCGGCCACTCCAGGGTGAGCTAGGTCTGACTCCCAGCTTGCCTTTCTGCTAGACCCTGTGCACCCCTGGGGGGCTGCTCTGGGGCTGGCGGAGCTGGGACCACAGGAGAGGACCTTGGCTCTCACCCACAGAGGACACGGGGCAGACCCTCCCGCCAGGGAGATGCTGCTGCACCTGTCAGGGCTCAGAGCATCAGAGGTCACTCACAGAACACACCACAGAGGGCAGGACTGTGTGCTGGGTCCACCCACCACGCCTGCAGAAGGAGGTGTGCGGCTCCTGGGCCCAGTGAGCAGCAGGCCTCGGGAACTACACTGCTAGCCCCTTCCTCCTGATCCCCAAGCTTCTCCGCTCTCTTCTCTTAGTTCAGCACCTTGCCCACAGGAAGCCCCTCAAGGACGGTCAGGACAGTCCTCTCGCACTCAGTAGGGGAAGGGACATGAAAGGAGAAACACACAACGTGACTGAGGCTGGGGAGTCAGATCTTGTTTAGAAGTTCCAAGGAAGTTTTACACATAATCTTTGTCAAAATAAATGCAGAGGAATCTAGTAGAGTTGAAAGTTTTAGGTTGGAGATATGGAAATCAAACCCCATGTCAGCGACTTTTAAGCTGTGTGGCTTGCCCAAGTCTTTTCAACATTTTGAGGCTCTGTTTTCTAATTTTAAAATAAGGATAACGTGGGACTTCCCTGGTGGTCCAGTGGCTAGGGGACCTGGGTTTGACCCTTGGTCAGGAAACTAGATCCCACATGCCACATCTAACACCTGACTCAGCCAAATAAAAAATTTTGAAAGTGAATAGGGATAACGTGACAGAGAAGGTGATGGCACCCCACTCCAGTACTCTTGCCTGGAGAATCCGATGGACAGAGGAGCCTGGTGGGCTGCAGTCCATGGGGTCTCCAAGAGTCGGACACGACTGAAGTGACTTAGCAGCAGCAGCAGCAGCAGCAGCAGCAGCAGGGATAATATGATAACACTGGCTAACAGTTTTCAAGTTTCAACTTTGTGTCAGGCACTCTGCTAAAGGCTTGTCCCTGCACCATCTCAAAGGACTGTGGAAGGACTGGATGGGCCCCTAGGCACATACCTGGCCCTCCACAATGCCTGAAAAGGATGCTGGGGACATGATGCTCCAAAGTTTCCAGGGCAGGTTCACATTCCTAGGTGATTTTTTTTTAACTTTTTATTTTGAAATAATTTTAGACTCATGTAGAAATTGCAAAACAGTACACAGAGTTCCTGTGTACCCTATCCCGCACCTCTCTCCCCCCACACTGTTAGCCCCTTACATAACCATAGTACAAGGATCAAAACTAGGAAACTGACTTTGGTGCCATACTATGAGCCGAACCACTGATCTTATTTGGATTTCAAATTAGTTTTTACATATATTTTTTCAAAGTTCTCATGACCTCAAACCTGAGAAACAGTCAAGTGGCAGGGCCTGCAAAGAGGACCTCACTGTTACAGGCAATTTCTCTCCCCACCCCCAAATTTCCCCTGTGCCACTGGCCCACATGTGGGGTGCACTTGGCCCTCACCTTTCCCTGGGGGGCCCTGGACCCCCAAATTACCCCAAAGAAGAACACTCTGTGCAGAACTGGGGTCCTCTCTGCCTTGTTGGCAGAATCCACTGTGAGAATAGTTCCCCCCAACTCTGGCGGAATTCACAAACACTTCTCTCCGAGGGTCACTGGCAGACAAGCCAGGCCTGGACACACGCCAGGCCCACTAGCAGCCAGCAGAAATCGCAGACAGCTCCCATCCCCAGCCTGCTGTGGGGACTTGGATAAATAGCCGCTCTTATTCAAAGACAAAAAAAAAAAATCTAATGGAAAATATGCCCCAAATGTTTAACTATATTTGGTGCAAGAAGAGTGGATGCCTACGTCTCGTTCAGATTTGTCTTTATTTTCCTGCCAGAGTTGTCTCATGGGTGCCTTTTAGGTGCTTCCCAAGTCCTGGGCCCAAGGAGGCACCGTTGCTGTGCCCAGCCTGGGGGGAAATATTAGCCCAGGCTTGGCCTACTGTAGCCCCGTGCAACACGACAGCCTTTTGAGATTCCTGTTAGCTCTGCTGAAGAGAGATGACAAGGAGGTGGAGACCCAGAGGAGGGAACTCGGTCACAGGCACACAGCACCCTACCAGAAAGAACATGAACTCAGGGCTCCACACTGAGAACCTCTCGCGCCCTCTGTTCAGTGGGCCCGCCAGTCCTCCAGCTCTGACTGGGCTGCAACTGAGGAACATTCATGGGCGAGTGAAGAAGGCTCAGAGGTCATGAGATCATCTTACCCAGCTCCCTCGCTCCCTTGCAAGTGAGGTGACTCCAGGGGCTGGGGGTGGGGTAGGGGCTCCTTTTCAAGATATGGTCACGTCCTGCCTTCCTGTCACAAATTCCCTGCCCTCAGGACATTCTGGAGTCCTTTAATATCGGGGCTTCATGTCTCCTAGGGTTCCCCAAGTGGCACTCGCGGTAAAGAACCTGCCTGCCACTGCAGGAGAAATGAGACACATAAGTGACGCAGAAGATTCCCCTGGAGAAGGAAATGGCAACCCACTCCAGTGTTCTTGCCTGGAGGATCCCATGGATAGAGGAGCCTGGTGAGCTACAGTCCACGGGGTCACAGAGTCCGACACAACTGAAGTGAATGAGCACAGAGCACAACTCCCAGTTCTAAATGAGCTTCTGAGGACTCTAATGCTGGGGGAAGTTTCTTTCCCCCAAGTGTTTTTACTGGAGGATCCCATGGATAGAGGAGCCTGGTGAGCTACAGTCCACGGGGTCACAGAGTCCGACACAACTGAAGTGAATGAGCACAGAGCACAACTCCCAGTTCTAAATGAGCTTCTGAGGACTCTAATGCTGGGGGAAGTTTCTTTCCCCCAAGTGTTTTTCTCTCATCTACACTGAGAATTTTTAACGCACCACCAAAAGAGCTCTTCTCAGAGTATGTATAGGATGATACTTCCGAAATGGTACCTGTATCCTTGTTGGAGCAGGCTGGAGCGGGAAGAGAGGTAAGAAGCTGTCATTCTGCCCTAGGCGAACCAGCTAAGATTCCCCCAGTCCCTCTGTGAGAAGAGGGTGTTCTGGAGACCCTGCTCCCTTCCTGGAGTGCTCAGCATAGGCACTGAATCTCTTGGTTCCAGTAGCTCCCAACCCATAATAAGGCACAACTCACACACAGAATACAGTCTATTAGTCCTATTACAAGGCACAACTTATCAGTACTATTAATTATTATTACAAGGCACAACTTATTATTATTAGTCCCATAACAAGGCACAACTCACACACAGAGCACAGTCTATTAGTCCGATCTTCCAGATGGGGAAACTGAGGCTCAGAGACCCCACAGGCTTCTGACTTCAGGCCCTCGATAGCATACCACTCATGCATGCTCAGTCATGTCTCTTTTTGACCCCATGGACTGTAGCCCGCCAGGTTTCTCTGTCCATGGGGATTCTCTAGGCAAGGATACTGGAGTGGGTTGCCATGTCCTCCTCCAGGGGATCTTCCCAACCCAGGAATCAAACCTATATCTCTTTACCTACTGAGCCACCTAGGAAGTCCTCAATAGCATAAGGATACCCTTAACGGAGGACAACTGGAGTGGTGTTTTATCTTCCTTTACACCTGAAGTTCTCCATGATCTTAGGCAAAACACTGAGTCCTCTCTGCCTCAGTTTCTTTACCTGTACAATGGGGACAATAATGGGTCTGGACTTCTCTGGTGGCTCAAATGGTAAAGAATCTGCCTGCAAAGTGGGAGGCCTAGTTTGATCCCTGG
>SJYX01021030.1:236566-260219 GCA_006410675.1 Oreotragus oreotragus | reverse complement strand
GGGATTGAACCCAGGTCTCCAGCATTCCAGGCAGATGCCTAACCTCTGAGCCACCAGGGAAGCCCATAGGAGGTCTTTAGGAGAAGGCAATGGCACCCCACTCCAGCACTCTTGCCTGGAAAATCCCATGGATGGAGGAGCCTGGTAGGCTACAGTCCATGGGGTTGCTGAGAGTCAGAAACGACTGAGTGACTTCACTTTCTCTTTTCACCTTCATGCATTGGAGAAGGAAATGGCAACCCACTCCAGTGTTCTTGCCTGGAGAATCCCAGGGGCAGGGGAGCCTCGTGGGCTGCCGTCTATGGGGTTGCACCGAGTCGGACACGACTGAAGCAACTTAGCAGCAGCAGCAGCAGCAGCAGGAGGTCTTTAAAGGGTGATCCTAAAACCCAGTTTCAAATCCCATGTTTAATATCATCTATGTTGTGCCTACACTGCACTCCAAGCTGGAAACAGTAATGAACAACATAGGTATCCACCCCCAAGAGGCCTCTTTGGGCTCAAGCTCTTAGAAGGTATTTGAAAAGATGGAAGGGTGGTTTTACATCTCCACATGGCTAACTCTCCCTTAGATGCTCAGACCTTTCTGCACAGAAGAGGATCTGGCCAGAGAGTCCCCGCTATTGCTGGAACCAGCCATGGGATAGTGGTTGGAATGTTTAGACAGTGGACAGGCTCCCCAAGGAGCAGCACTGGCCTCCCAATGGCTGACAGGAGAGCGTCCAGCCGTCTCTCCAGCTCAGATGCTCTGAGGGCGGGGTGAGAGACCAAAGGCTGAGTTGACTAACCACTGCGCAGCTGCCACCCCCTCAGCCATCTGACTTCATACTCCCCCACCTGCTCAGAACTCCAAAACTGCTCAGTCAGGAGGCTCAAACTACCACTGTGCTAGGCGCCCCTGGTGGGACCCTGCCTGAAGTGTATGAACTGGGGGACAGAAGGAGAAAGACTGGAGGTGGGTTGTCAAATAAAATACAAGATGACCAGTTAAATTTGAATTTCAGATAAACAGCTAATAGTTATAAGTATGCCCCATACTTATATTGAGGCAGGCAGAATCTGTCTTCTGAGGCACTGTCCTTGGGCATCTACATTTTTCCTTCCCAGACTTCCTTGCTGTGTGACTTTTCTCCCTCCCTCTCCCCTCAGTGACCAACTTCAAGTCTGGCCTCTCCCAGTACCACCCCCTGCCACCCACAATTGCGTCCTGTGTTGCACTCCGGAGGGCACTGACCTCCACTAATCAATGGGCTCCCCTCAGACTTACTGATGACCTTGGCCCAGAAAGTTCCTTGGGTCTACTTCCTCCACTGCAGCGGAGGGGTGTGTCAAAGCGCAGGTGGTCACCCCAAACTCTGGGGAATAAGTCCCCTTAGGGACTGTCAGCAAGTTGCCTGCCCTGCACTCCTGACTTAGCCAGGGACCCCTTTTGCTTTCTGTTTGACACCCTGGGGTTTTATGTAAGACCTCCTTGGAAGAAGAGATTCTGCTGATTAAGGAATAAATTCTAAAAGCCATTGGACCAAATGGCCATGACGTCACCTTCCTGGCCTGACACTGGGAGTCAATATCCCAGCCTGGACTGAGGGGCTGATGGACACCTAGGGGCTAAAGAGCTCTCTCCTTTTGGTGTCACAGGGGCATTCCACCAGAGACCTGCTGTGAGCGGTGCTTCACTGTGGAGGTTTCAATGGGTGGGACCCCAAGGGTCCTCCCAGAGCCTTGGATTTCCTCAGAGGGCCTTCGAGAGTTCCACAAAAGCTTATTCAATTCTCATGAATGGGGAAAATAATCTAAGACTGCAGTCCCCATTTCCAAAAAGCAGAGAGCATCCAGACACCCCATTTTTCTCAGTGGAAAGTTGGCCATAAAGAAATGCTATAAATGTGAACTTAAATTACGTTTATACTAATGAAATTGTGTATTTAGATACTGGGGTTCCATTAAGCAGTTATTTGAGGAAAGCATTCTGCTGCTAAAATTAATTTTCAGAAACACTGATTTGATTAACTTGGGGGAATCTCAGCCACCAAAGATGGGAAGCCATCTGAGAAGGAAGAAGGAAGGAGAAGAAAATATGCATTTAGTGTCTTCTGTGGGTCAAGCCCTAGGCTAGATCTTTTACATATATTATTTCTTTAATCCTCACAGTAATTCTCTGAGATAGCTATTTTTGTGCCCATTTTACAGATAAGGAAACAAAAGTTCAGAGAGGTTAGGTGACTGCTTCAAAGGTGCACAGCCAGTAAGTGACAGAGCCAGGATTCAAACTCAGGATTCAAAAGGGACACCAGGGCATCCCTTTTCCCAATATACCATGAGAGAGCCACCAAACAAGACTAGTTTTCTTGTGTGGTTAAAAAACTGGTTTAGAACCCAGTATCACTAGGAATTTTCCAAATGTCTTGTCTAGCTTTTCTGGAAAAGTACACTGAATGACGATCTGGAAGAATAACACTTAATGGATGTGGATGTTCTGCAATGTTTGATTTTTTTTTTTTTTCAAGTCTCATCATACCTAATATTTTAGGCAAATCAAATTCTCTCAGATCTCTTAATTGGGCTAACCCCCAAGCTATCTGGGGTGTGCTGTGGAAGGGTACATTTCTGGAACGTAAAATATTTTGCCCATGGCCTGGGTTATGCTGATGGCTCCTCCCCTGGGCCCCTAGATGCGTGGTTCTGGTCAGGCCTGGACCTACCACAGTGTATGTGGGTGTGCAGGGGAGAGTCCAATGGGACACAGCCAGAGGAACAGGGAGGAGTGGATGGGTCCTTACCCAAGTTGGGGTCATATTCGCTGATAAACCTCCTGGTCAGAAACTTCACGGTCAGGGCTGCAAGAAGTAGAAAGAAGTTGGCTTAGTATCCCCATTGTGTCTGGCTGCTGGACACTGGAGGCTGCTCCTCTCATTTTAGAGAAGACTTTTCTAGGTGCTGTAACCCCTCTGCTCTCTGGGGGAATGTGGCTGGGGAGCTGGTTCGAGGCTCAGATGAAGCCAGAAATATGGGGAATATGTCCTTCCTGGTTGCATTTTGGGGGGGATAGGGGGAGGCAGCAAGAAAAGAAATGAGAGGCAAGGGGTGTTTATGTTTATGAAGATCCTAATTAAGGCATCTGGACCCATCAACCCATTACCATAGGGTCAGCCTAGTGAGATTGAAACTGAAGAGAGAGATCCCCTTCAGAGATGAGGCACAGAGATTCTGAAGTATGGGGGCATTTATCCCAGTCTTGGCTATAAGCCAAAGAGAGAGTCAAGTTGAGCTGATCAATGGGTAATCTCTGGGAGGGGTATGAACCCTCTGAGTCCCAGGTAAACACGCTCTGGTCCTTAGTCCTCAAGTCTCGCCTCTAAGGCCTCCACACTCATCATGCAAGTCTCACAGAACATAAAACCCAGGGAAGTTGTCTCCAGGTGGAATGCATTCACAAGACTGATTTTGTTCAGAACTTTAGCCACGTAAAGCAAAGGGCTGGCTCAATACTATACTGGACTCTTAAAAAGAAGCACAATATTTTAAGGAAAATCCTTAAAATTCTATCCCAGGATTCCTACAGGGTCAGTTTGCAAACTAATTATCCAGGGAACACATATTTTAACATTTAAATTCCTTCATTCATGCAGTCACTGGCTAATGTACCAGTGACAGAGCTGCGGATAACAGTTTGATTTTCTAAGGGACGAGGGGAAGTCTTTTCTGTAGGACAGCGTGATTCAGAATCCCCACTCTGAGTCAGCGGGCTGGCTTCAAAAGTGGAAAGGAGGCCCCTGGTGACTCTCAAAGAAGGAGTCCATGATGGCCATTTACTAATGTCTGTAACTGGAAGACAGGCAGTGGAGAAGCCCCCTGGCCCTCCCACCTTCAGCTGCCTGGGACTTAGAGTGGCAGAGAGGGCTGTGAACCCTTTTTCTGGATCTTTGCCTACAGTGACACCCCCACCACCTGAGCTCCAGCTGGGTGCTAGCTACCAGAAGTAATGAAGGCTGTTCAGTGTTGCTAGCAATGGCCTGAGTAGAAATCCAAGAGCTTTGTTCATCAAGGCTCCGTCCAAGGCACCTGAGATTACAGTCCAATGTGTTCCCAGAAAGTCAGGATAAGGGTCTGGCTTGAAACAAATACATTTGAAAAGAATTCACACTTTGTTCCAGAATTGCAGGGAACTGAGGTGGGGAGTGGGGAGTGGCACTCTTCCCCTGGGAAACCCCCAAAGTCAGTGCCTTTTATCACCTCCCTTCAGGGGTTTGGGGCCCCTTCACCCCTGGCCAAAATCAAGAAGCAGCAAGGCTGCGACGAAGCTAATAGGGGCACGGGGCTGGGAATCAGTGCCTCTCAGATCCCTTTGGGGCCAGTCACCAGGGCTGTCTGCTGGCCCGGAAGAGGGGACGGAGGGTGGTGGTACAGGGCGCGGAGACCAGCAGGGGACCCGGGACGCGAGAGGAGACAGCTGGGATCACAGACAAGGAGGGCACAGTCAGTGGGGAGACACAGAGGGACAGGCAGGCAGGAGCCCAAGACAGCTGAGACACGGAGGAGGTGAAAACAAAGCAAGAGGGAGAGCCAGGCAGCAGAGAAACTGAGGCAAAGAGGAAAATCACGGTGTCTCAGCCAGCTCACCTGGGCGCAGAAAGCCCCAGAGACAGTGGGAGAGCCTGCCTGCACACCCCGAGCTCCCGCTTCTCTCCACCGCTCCCCGTGTCTCCCGTCCCCGCCGAACCCCTTCCCTTCCGCCCGCACCCCACTCACCGGACTTGCCCGCCCCGCGGCGCCCCAGGATGGCCAAGTTGACCTCGAGGGGCGCGCTCTGCGGCCCGCCGCCCGCGCGGGGCTTCCCGAACACCGAGGCCATGGCGACGCTGCGGAGAGCCGCGGGTCCCGCCTCAGGGCCGCGAGCAGCGTGCCCGCCCGTCGGGGCCTCGGGAGCGAGTGGCGGGCCCCCTGGCACTCGCGGGCCCGGCGGCGTCGGCGTCCGCTTCCCGGGCCCGGCGCCCAGCGGGCGGCGTTCCCGCGGCCCCGCCAGACCCGGCGGGGAGGAGCGGCGGGGGCGGGGGTGCCGGCGGGCGGGGCCGCCCCGAGCGCCGCCGACTCCTTGTAAGGGCCGAGGAGACCCCTGCGGGGCGCGCTCACCCTGCTCCCCGCCCGCCGCGCGCCCCGCGGCTGCGCTGGGCCTCGAAGGCTGGGAGCCGGCACGGCCCGCAGCGCCCCCCGGGACCCGACGGGAAAGGGCAAGGACCGGAGAGAGGGAGGAACGGGGTAGAGGGACTGGGGGAAGGATGTTTCCAGCCTGGTCTGAATCTCCAGTCAGTCACTTCCCATCAGTGAGAAGATCCACCCCTCCCTTTGTCTTGCCCATCGGCCCCGCCTCCTCCTCCGGGAAGCCTGCCGGGTTCAAATCCAAGCCATGTGCTTTCTCTGGATCGCAAGCCCGCTCAGCCTTGGCACTCAGCTTCCCCAACCACATTACAGTCCCCTTCGATGTGGGACCTGCAGAACCCATAAATGACCCTGGTTTCTGGGAAGGGAGCGAGGGATCTCCTTACTAAGATTTCAGGGCCAACCTGGGCCCAGCTTCAAGAAACCTAACCCAGCCGGGATTACGGTTTTCTCCCTGATGGGAGCTTGTGAGTGGCCTAGCATGCAAAGGGGGCATTTATTTGTTCTAAAACCTGGATGGATGAACCTGGTAGGGATCAACTGTCATTGCCCTTGAAACCCAGGGAAAAATCTGGACCTGCTGGAGAAAGGGCAAAGGACCAACATGAGGAATCTGGACATTTAGGATCTAGTGCCAGATCTTAAATGGGTGACCTTAGGCAAGTCATCTTACTTCTTAGGGCTTTGGTGACCCCATCTATGGGCTTCTCTGGTAGCTTAGTGGGAAAGAATCCGCCTGCAATGCCGGAGTCTCAGGAGACGCAGGTTAGATCCCTGGGTTGGGAAGATTCCCTGGAGGAGTGCATGGCAACCCACTCCAATAGTCTTGCCTGGAGAATCTCAAGGACAGAGGAGCCTGGTGGGCTACAGTCCAAAGAGTCAAACACAACCTAAATGACTCACACTCATACACACACACACACACCCCCATCTATAATGCTAAAGGGGGAAATGAATCCAAAATTCCATGAGTGATTCAGGCCCAATGAAGAGTGACAAAAATCAACCCTGAGTTCCAGGTCTAAGGACTTTCTAGAACCCTGTGGGATCTCTCTTTTGAAATACACCCCAGACCAAAGTGGGGAAAGATGTGGGCATCTCGAGAGACTTCTCATTGCAACCCGTCCTCCTCCAACCCCAACCCCCCTATCCTCCCACAGCTAATCTACCCATCTACGCACAGAAGAAACCAGGCAAGTCCAGGTCAGCAGATGGAGGGACTAGAGTCAGCGCCTGAAGGTAACAACTTCTTTTCAGCCAAGAGAGAAAATTATTTTCCAGGACAGGACATAAATAGTGACTCCGCCTAATTGTTTCTGGGAGATCATGGTAAAGCAGCTGTGTTATTAAGACTCTAAGGTGTTAGGAGGAATTTGTTTAGATTACACCCACAGGCCAGAATCGCTCACACAGCTAATGGCCTTTGAGTTGTAGAAGGAGAAAATGTGGGAGGCAAGTTCTGGCCACATCCGCGGGCTGGCTCAGGGAGGACAGACTTGTTCTGGGTGGGGTTATGGGGAGACTCGGTCTCACGGGAGGACTGCTGGAGAGAGGGCAAGCTGTGGACCCCCAGAGGCACAACAGGGAATAAACCTGGGCTCTGCTACTTCTCTACTTGTGATTTTGGGGAAGTTACTTTTCTTATCTTTAAGACTCAGACCAACTAGTAGATGGGAGCTTCAAGACAGCAGGTTCCAGCTCAGTGATTTTGTGAACTCTAACTACCTGAGCTGTCCATAATTAGAAGGGACTACTGTCTTTGGAGATCCAACCAATCTATTCTGAAGGAGATTAGTCCTGGGATTTCTTTGGAAGGAATGATGCTAAAGCTGAAACTCCAGTACTTTGGCCACCTCATGCGAAGAGTTGACTCACTGGAAAAGACTCTGATGCTGGGAGGGATTGGGGGCAGGAGGAGAAGGGGACAACAGAGGATGAGATGGCTGGATGGCATCACTGACTCGATGGACGTGAGTGAGTGAACTCTGGGAGCTGGTGATGGAAAGGGAGGCCTGGTGTGCTGCGTTTCGTGGGGTCGCAAAAAGTCGGACACAACTGAGCGACTGAACTGAACTGTCTTTGGAGGAAATGAACCTCCTGACACTAAAGGCAAATGGGGGTGAGATTTCAAGGTGTTATAAGGCAGGGGTCCCCAACATCTGGGATCTAATGCCTGATGATCTGAGGTGGAGCTGATGTAATCATAATAGAAATAAACTGCACAATAAATGTAGTACACTTGAATCATCCTGAAACCATCCCATCCCCCGGTCTGTGGGAAAAAATTATCTTCCACAAAACCAGTCCCTGGTGCCAAAAATATTGGGGACTGCTGTTGTAAGAAGATACCACAATGATTTGCAAGATGGGATGAGATGATCCTTAATCCCTTTCTAGTTCAGAGATTATTTGAACTGGTTGCCAGCTGGTTGTTCCTCCGCTATGACTGCTAAGTGCCCAAAGTCTGCCCCTCCTATGAGGTTTAGGAGGAAAACAGTTGCCCACCTCACAGCTGCAACCACTCCCATTCTCCATCCTCAGCCTCTTCATCTGTGGGCTGCTTGTTCAGTGCCCAGAAGTGCCCACTTGGACCAGAAAGGCCCTTGGAATCATCATTTACTGTCAAACCATGGAATAAGCTGGGCCTCAGTTCATTATCTTTTTTTTTTTAAAGAATATTACTCTCTGCATGTTTCTTCTCACACATCACTATTTTCTCAAACACTACCAGCAGTTCCAAAATCTATCCAAAAATACAGTCAAGGGACTCCCTGGTGGTCCAGTGGTTAAGACTCTGCCCTTCCACTGCCGGAGGCACACGTTCGATCCCTGATTGAGGAACTAGAGTGTGATATCTCGTAGCCAAAATAAAACAACCAAACCAAACAAAACAACCAAAAATACAATCAAGTAATTATGGAAATTTGACACAGGAAATATGAAGTACTGGATCAGACCCATCAGGTTGAAATATAAAAATTTCAACATTTTCCATCTATGTCATTCCCTGGAGGGTAGAATTTATTGAATAGGAATATTCACTATTTGTATATGCAAATACCATCACCAAATTATTAACCTATCTTGGGGATTTTATAAAAATCTATGAACAATGTTGAACCAAAAGGACTCTTTGAGTTAAAGGATTTGAAATACATGTGTTTGGAATGCCTATCAATGAGAAATTATCATTGATTTTCAAATGGTCTTCTTGGTCTATTTTTCAAAGACCCCAAAACTTGTACAGAATTCCCAGAGCTGCAATATAATTAAATATCTATTAGACTAAGGCAATATGTTAATAATCTCCTATAATTATTCACAATACACTTTCTGTTTTTATCATCTGTTCCTCATTATCATCCTAAGAGATGGTTATCACACCCATTTCATAGTGGAAGAATTACAGAGACACCTCATCTTTAAAATAGGGATAATATTAAGTATTAGATGAGATAACATGAGAATGTTCCACCCAGAGCTTGGCCCATAGCCCCAAACAGCAAATGATAGTTTCCTGAACTCACCCAGATACAAATAACTCACACTTCTTACCCAACTACTGAGAACTCAAAACTGTTTAATGACCAGAAGTTTGGGCACTTTAGGTTAAGAGAGAGGTGATTCTACTAGAACCAGTATCCCACCCCTCCTTATCACCACCTCCCCACCTTTGAGGCTCTTATAAGGGGCCCTCAGGCACTCAAAATGCAGAGGATTTGGCTCCTCCCCCAGCAGTGGGCTCAATAGATGCGCAGTAGATGTCTCCAGAGTGCATGAGTCCCATCTAGACAGGTCTGAACACGTAGGACTAAGTCTTGCCGTTGCTACACACCCCACCCCTAGAAGCCATTCCATATATAAAGCTAACATTTTTGGCTCCCTTTGAGATGTCACTCATTCCCTGGAGGCACAATATGATAACCTCTTCTGTGATTTTTCAATTATAAAGTCAGATGGGAAAACTGAACAAAACCTTAGAAGTCAGATACAGGTTCCACTTTACAAAGAACCGAGGCCTGGACAACTTGCGTAGCTTTTGCAAGTCAGAGACAATACCAGCATCGAAACCCAGCGGGAATCCTGACTCCTAGTACAGTGCTCTTCTTCAAGTACAGGCAAGCACATCACTACCCTGTGTGCAGAAACATCACTATGCGTGGCAAAGGCCAGGACTCACTCATCAGGCAGGAAGGCCATGAGGTCACAATTGGAAACGACTTCAGTCTCATACGGTTCAACCCCTTCATTTATGGTGGAGGATCAAAGGGAATTGCCCAGCACAGGAGGAGCTGAGCCCAGTCCTCCACCAGCCTGCAGGATCTCCTGGGTCAGGGGTTGTGTCTCCTCCACCAGACTGGGGACTTCTCCTCAGGTTAGGGCCCAGTTACTGCAGGGAAAGAGATAAACAAGGCAGGGTGCACTCTGGAAAAGCTCAGAGTCTGACACAGAGCCCCATTGCTTGCTCCCACCCCCAACCTCACAAAGTAGAGAGGGAGGTTGGTGTGGGGTCGCGCAGGGCCTGGGAATTCCGTGGGCTGTCCACAGCCATGACAGTTCCTTGTCCTCTCCAAGTCCCAGAGGGACCTTTGTCCGGGTGGAGGAAACTCTCACCAGCTGCAGAAAACACCCCACTGGGGCCTCGGGCACGGAGCCAGAGTGCAGATCCTGGATCTAGTCTCGGAATCAAGACCCCCACCTTGGGTGGCCTCCCCCTCACTTCCCTTCCTGGCTGTAAGGGTGGGGGTTGGGTGTGCGTGCCAGTGCCCAACTCGCTGGACTTGTGGAAAAACTGGGCTTGTGGGCAAACTTCAGCCTGGAGGGGCTTGTGCTCTCAGGAGAGGTACAAGCGGGGTTCCGCGTGTCTGCCAGTTACTAGGTGCCTGGAATCAGACATCTGGGGAGGGAACTGTGGCCCTTTGTTTGAGCCTGGCAGGAGGCAGCAGTCACCCTTCCCAAAGACAAGGCTACTGCAGGTGAGGAGGGGCAGTTTGGCCCGGGGCCTGGAGTCAAGTGGACGGGCTTCAGTCCATCCCACATCTTCAGTCATAACCAAGGAAAGGCCCATTGCATCTCTAGGCCTCCCTTTCCTCATCCATGAAATGGGAACAGAGACATTCTTCCTGTCCTGGAGGCCACCAGCAAGGTCAGAGTCAGGCCTGGGCACTGCAGAGCCCACTTTCCTTCAAGAGGCTGACTGTCATGCCTATAGCCAACATCCAGCCCCAGGGAAGGAGAAAAGCTGACAAAGGGCCTGGTATAGTATCCATGGGGACTCTGGCCCACCCCTTCTATCTCCTCCTCCTCTTCCTGTCAGCTCTCTGGGGCAGAGAGTCTTGGCTATTTCTGGCTGCTGCCTCCAGGCTTCAGGCTTCCCAGGCTCACACAAGTGGTCCCCATACCCCCCTGCTTTGATGGGTTGAACTGGGCTGAGAGTTCCCTGGCAAGAACGGCACACTTGTGTTGGATCTACAGATTGATACGTAAGGATCTATGCATGCGTGTGTCTTGGAGGGAGGGAAGTTCCCCAGCGCCCCTCGCAAGTACAGCTTTATCACTGTGAGTCACCGAGCCACTCCATCCTCCTGAAGACCTGCAGCTGAAAATCTCCTGAGGGCCAGATACATCCTACACAGGGCTGGGCCTCAGTTAACCCACTTGTAGCACAAAGTAGCAGAGAAGTTGACCACTAAGCTCCCTCCGGCTGACATTTTAGAATCCAGAGTCTTAGCTGGTAACCCAGGAAAGTTCCAGGCAAGATGCATAGCAGGAGGCCTGGGGCTCTCTGCTACCAGCTACGCAACCCTGGGCAATTCCCTTTCTGAGGTTCCCCTGGCGGCCCAGGTGGTAAAGAATCTGCCTGCAACGCAGAAAACCCGAGTTGGATCCTTGGGTCAGGAAGATCCCTTTCAGAAGGGAATGGCCACCCACTCCAGTATTCTTGCCTGGAGAATTCCATGAACAGAGGAGCTTGGTGGGCTATAGTCCAGGATGTTGCAAAGGGTCAGACACCACTCAGCAACTAACACTTTCACTTTCACACTGTAAATGAAGGGGTTGAATCATAGGAGACCGAAATTCCTTCCAACTGTGACCTCCTGGCACAAAGTGATTGCCCAGCATTTGCAGCAGAGAGAGGACAGAGAGCACAATGGTTAGGGACGTAGGCTCTGGGATCACACTGGGTGCCCTCCAGTCCTAGCTGTGCTGCCCTCTGGCCACGTCACCTCGGCCAGGTGAGCAAACCTCTTGGTGACTCTGTCTCCTCATCTGTGATTTTAATAATATTTGACTCATGTGTGCTGTAAGCAATAAATGGATAACATCTATCAACTGAGGGAAAATAACAGTATCTACTCATCAGATTGTTGTAAGGATTATAGAAACTAAAGTGCTCACACAAAGGCCTGCAGTGCAGTTTAAGGCTTCACTTAAACAGAAGAAGCCTGTCTCCTTCCCATCCGCAGACAAAGAGTCCCCTTAGCAGCACCACTTTTGTTTTCCCCAAGACCTGAGCTATACAGCAATGGATGAGTAGGGAGTACCAAGTGGGGAGTAGACATCAGCTTCCCATTCCCATCCCCAATCAGAGACTACTTCCACACTCAAGGGACTTACTGAACGTTCACCTGTTACCCATCCATTTTACAGAGTAGGAAATCAAGGCTCAAAAAGAGACTGGACTAGCCGGATTCAGGGGCAGAGGCCCAGGGCAAAGGAGAATCTGCCCTGGACCCCAGGCTGGCCCTGGACAGACTCTACCTCTGTCTGTCCGTCTGGCCCCCAAGTACCCCTGCCCCACCCACCAAGGGGTGGGCCAAGTATTAATCTCTTCCTTGCACTTTCCCAGCTGAATGACCTTGAAAAGCCGTATAAATTCTCCGACCTTCATTCTGAACACTTTAGATATTGTCCAAATACCGTGCAACAGGTGTTAATTATTGGCCCCATTTTGAGGAAGCAGAAGGTCAGAGTTAGGGTATCTGCACAAGGGGTTACAGCTGATTTAGTGCAGGTTAAATGGGATATCTTTGTAAACTGTCCTCACGGTGCCCTAAGGCCCGTAGGTGCCCACTATACGGTCACTATTATTATTATTATTTATCACACGGAAGTGAGTGACCCGGCAGGTGTCCAGATGCCCTCCGGGCCCTCGGCCATCCAGCCCGCTGGCCACCACATCACATGAGCCCTACTATCTTTAGCCAGGGAGATATTTATATCCCCCGGGGGAAGTTTCTGTCGCTGCGGGGGAGCCCCAGTGTGGGTGGCCGCTGCGTCCAGGCCCCCGGAAACGGCCTCTGCCCCTCGAGCCCGCCATGCCGCAGGGCCCAGAGACCCCGGTGCAGGTGTGGGTGGGCAGCCAACTCTTCCAGGCAGACCGGGCCCTGCTAGTGGAGCACTGCGGCTTCTTCCGCGGCCTCTTCCGCTCGGGCATGCGGGAGGCGCGCGCTGCCGAGGTGCACCTGGGCGCGCTGAGCCCGGACGGCTTCCGCACCACGCTGCGGGTGCTGCGCGGAGAGCGTCCAGCGCTGGCGGCTGCCGACGAGCTGCTGCAGGCCGTGGAGTGCGCCGCCTTCCTGCAGGCGCCGGCGCTGGCGCGCTTCCTAGAGCACAGCCTCACGTCGGAGAACTGCGCGCTGCTGTGCGACGCGGCCGCAGCCTTCGGCCTGCACGACGTCTTCCACAGCGCCGCGCTCTTCATCCGCGACGGCGCCCGCGAGCTGGCGGCCGAGCTGGCGCTGCCCGAGGCCCGCACCTACGTGGCAGCTCTGCGGCCCAGCAGCTACGTGGCCGTGAGCACACATGCGCCGGCGCCCGGCTTCCTGGAGGACCCTTCGCGCACCATGTGCTACCTGGATGAGGAGGAGGACACCTGGCGGACGCTGGCCGCGCTGCCCCTGGAGGCCAGCACGCTCCTGGCCGGCGTGGCCACGCTGGGCAACAAGCTCTACATTGTGGGGGGGGTGCGGGGCCCCAACAAGGAGGTGGTGGACCTGGGCTTCTGCTACGACCCCGACGGCGGAACGTGGCGCGAGTTCCCCAGCCCGCACCAGCCGCGCTACGACACGGCGCTGGCCGGCTTCGAGGGCCACCTCTACGCCATCGGGGGCGAGTTCCAGCGGACAGCTATGAGCTCAGTGGAGCGCTACGACCCGGCCTCGGGCTGCTGGCGCTTCATGGCCGACTTGCCGCAGCCAGCTGCCGGCGTACCCTGCGCACACGCCCGCGGCCGCCTCTTCGTGTGTCTGTGGCAGCCGGCAGACACGACGGCCGTAGTGGAGTACGCTGTGCGGGCTGATGAGTGGCTGCCCGTGGCCGAGCTGCGGCGCCCGCAGAGCTATGGCCACTGCATGGTGGCCCACCGCGACAGCCTCTACGTGGTGCGCAACGGACCTAAGGATGACTTCCTGCACTGCGCCATCGACTGCCTCAACCTAGCCACGGGCCAGTGGACAGCGCTGCCCGGTCAGTTCGTCAACAGCAAAGGCGCGCTCTTCACTGCCGTGGTGCGCGGTGACACCGTCTATACGGTCAACCGCGTGTTCACCCTGCTGTATGCCATCGAGGGCGGCTCCTGGCGGCTGCTTAGGGAGAAGGCCGGTTTCCCACGGCCCGGTTCCTTGCAGACCTTTCTCCTGAGGCTGCCTCCCGGTGCCCGCGGGCCTGTGGCCTCGACAACACCAGAACTCTGATCCTTAGGCTGGACTTTCGGACTAGATGCCCAGAGTCTTCTGTGAGCTATGGCTGAGGCTATGAGAGTGACCTTAGGAGCTGCCGAGAACGTCAGGCTCTGGTTGAGGTGTCCAGGGTCTTGTGACTTCTGGTTGTGTGAAGGTATCCAAGAATCTCAGGAAGCATTGACTCGGGATCTCAACCCTCAAATTACTTGGGCTCTCTTGAGAGCTGGTGGGTCACAATGTCAATGGAAGGGATGGGGGATAGGATTTCAATAATCCAGGCTTGTGTGTGAAAGGGCCAGTAATTGAGGACCGGCTCGGAGTGGGTTAAGTGATGTTAATGAAACTGCCAGTCAAGTAAGAATTAGGCACCTACTGTGTGCTCAGCATGGCACTGGGCCTAATGTGACTGTAGTTACCAGACAGGGGTTCAAAAGCTTAGAGTCTAGCCCAGAACAACAAAGCGTTTACATGCACTTGTCTTGATCCACAGAGGGCTGAAGGCAACTTAGAAAAACAAACAAGAAACAAACCCTGCAATATAATAAAACAAAGTACTGAAGCAATCAGGACAAAGGGAAATACGGAGAGGGAAAATATGTTATTCCAGGCAGGAGGGTAGTAAACAAACTGTATTAAGACGGACAGGATAATTAGCTTCTAAAGGGGGAGATTCAGAAGAGGAGAGACAGGGAAAGCTGGACAGATGGGAAGAGTCTGTGAGCCCTGCCTTTGAGGCAGAGCAGCTGTAGATGGAGGCCTCTGGGGAGGCATCGAGGCTGGCCTGGCCTGTGGAGAGAGAAACTGAGCTGCACCTGGAGTGAGACCTGTGAGGGAGAACGGGATCCCCGCACCATTTAATGGGATGTGGGCCCACAGGGGAGAACCCAGTCGGAGGTCTCTTGCCCACTGCCTTTTTTGTCATCACCCCAGGGCAGTGGACTGTTAATTTTCATGACTTTAGGTTACTCAAAGTATGAGCCCAATTTAGAGCAGGTCTGATGGTGGCTCTGCTGGTAAAGAATCCACCTGCCAATGCAGGAGACATGGGTTCGATCTCTGGGCCAGGAAGATCCCCTGGAGAAGGAAATGGCAACCCACTCCAGTATTCTTGCTTGGGAAATCCCATGGACAGAGGAGCCTGGTGAGCTACAGTCCATAGGGTTGCAAAAGAGTCAGATAGGACTTAGTAAATAAACAAACAGCCTCCATTGCTGCCATTCCCTGAACCTGGAATGCCTTTCTCTCTCTGTTGCCTCTGTACCTACCTCCTCTGTGCAGGGTTGGCTGTTCCCAACCTTGACTGCCTGCATTGCTCACTGGACCCCTGGCTGACATCATTGTCTGTGTGTATGTGCACATTTGTGCAGCTGTGCACATATGCAGATAGCAAGAACACAGATCTTATTGTGCTGTCAGCTGAGCCGGGGCACTTTCCTACCTGCAGAATCAAATGATGAGGTCCTACAAATGAACACATCTATGAAACAGAAGCAGGCTCACAGACATCGAGAAGGGCTTGGGGTTGCCAAGGAAGAGGAGGGCTTGGGAGAGAAGGATTGAAAGTCTGGGTTTAGTAGATACAAACTATTATATACAAAATGGATAAGCAACAAGATCCTACTTACGTATAGCACAGAGAATTATATCCAATATCCTGTGATAAACCATAATGGAAAAGAATAAGAAAAATATATATATATAGATACATATATGAGTCACTTTGCTGTACACCAGAAATTAACACAATATTGTAAATAGTTCAATAAATTTTTTTAAAAAAAAGAAAAACACGAGGTCCTAAAAGACCCCAGGCTATAGCGACCGCAAGTTAGGGATCTGGTGCTGACCTCTGGTGTTAGGACTCCTCTCTCCTTTAGCATACCCCTACGCTGGTCTCTGGTCAGATGCCCAGCTCAGTCGTCCAGCTGCTCCATGCCCCTGGGCAGACTTCTTTGAGTGGTCCTAAATGGTCTCCATCCTCCAAGATGCAAGGCCTGTGGGAAATCCTGGCCTCATCACAAATGGCGAGTACAGCATCAGCCGGACACCTCCTGGGCATGGAGCCTAGTGTCTGGGTTGCCCCTTGCTGCTTTTCCCCTGAACTATGTCCCAAACCCTGGAGAACATGGACCTAGAAGCCTGGGACCTTTCAGGCCTGGATTAACCTAATCTGATGAGTCACAATAATAAATCCTGACTTTTACATCCTGTGAATGATGTGCAGAGTACTTTCTCATCTGTCTTCCCATTCTAGCCCTGCCTTAGCCTGAGAGTTGGGTACCCTCTCCCAACTGATGAGATATGTGAGGTTCAGTGACCAAGTGGCTGGCCCATGCCACAGAGCCTCTTACTTTTTTGTTCTATCAAAGTGTAATTTTATTCACATGTCAAAGATTTATCTAACTCATTAATGAGGCGACCAAAAAATAGTAAGGCTGGTTCAGTGGTCCATTTGAGAGGCAAAAGGCCTGTATATTTTGTTGGAAAAGATACACCAAAATAAGTTTGCTAAGGTAGAGGTGAAGCTGGTTAATATCTTATAGGGAAATAATACCATAAATTTTGTGGTTCTCTACTGGGCTAAATTCCTTTTCATATTTACGTACATGCACATACATACTTGTATATGCAGCTACAAGTTAGCATGTAACTCTACAAAGTCAGGACCCTAATCAGTAGTAAACTGTTGGGACTTTTCCGGTGGCCCAGTGGTTAAGAATCTGCCTTGCAATGCTGGGGACACAGGTTTGATCCCTGGTCAGGGAACTAGGGTCCCACATGCTGCAGAGCAACTAAACCTGCACTGCAACGAAAAATCCCATGTGACACAACTAAGACCTGATGCAGCCAAATAAACAGTTTTTAAAAACAGTAAATTGTAGAACAAAGGTACAGTCCCTTGCCAAGTCACTTCAGTCATGTCCGACCCTTTGCAACCCTATGGACCGTACGTCGCCTACCAGGCTCCTCTGTCCTTGGGATTCTCCGGGCAAGAACACTGGAGTGGATTGCCATGCCCTCCTCCAGAGGATCTTCCCAACCCAGGGAGAATTAAATAACTCTGAGTGCTTCAACCCTGCCTCAGAACGACACTGAAAGGACACACAGTCCTCTTTTTGCCTATTTCCAAGTTACGGATAATTTTTCTTAAAGCGCAGAACACTCTCCTCCTTGCTCACTCCTCCTGACTGATGCTGAACACACTTCCGGTCTCCAGGCCCACCAGCTCCTCGGCTCTCAGCCCACAGACCTTCGTCAGCTTCTGCAGCCAACCACATGAACCAGCCCAGACCGGCCTGCTGGCTCCAGGGTTCAGCTGTCGGTTGGTCCAGAGCAGCCCTTACTGAGATGCCTCTTGTTTGTAATAATAACAGTATTCACAGAGAGTTTTCCCACAGTAGACTTATTTAAGCTTTGCAAGAATTTTAAGTGGTAGGCAGCTGGGCAACATCCGCACTCCCTTCTTAAAGATAAAGTTAAAAAAAAAAAAAAAACACTAAAGGTCACGGGGACTGGAAGAGGCCTGAGTAGGAAGTAGCAGATCCTGGCTTTGACCCCAGGGCTGTGTGCTGTTTTCTGTTGCTGCCTCCCCTCCCTGTTCCACTGACATATTGGGATGGACAGAGTGGTTCTGCCACTCTCAGTTACACTCCCCTCCCTGTTACCCTTCTCACTGCACCTCTTCTCTCGCTATTCATCTGTGCCCCTGGACTCAGCCCTTTCTCTCTAACCCCTGAGATAGGAAAATTAACTGTCCTGGGTTCTCTTGCCTTAGGATCTACCTGGGAGGTGAATGGCCCCCTTCAAAAGAGTGTTAATTAATTAACGAAAGGGTGTTAATGACTGATGAAGACCCGGGGGCGGGCATCGACACATTGACAGATACTCCCTCAGTATGGGGTGGTTTTAATAATCCAGCCCATCTCCTCTTCTGGCCTCACAGGTCAGGCTCCATCATTTCTTCCTACAGCCTGCGCCCTTGGCAAAGATGGTTACCATGTGTGGCTTGCAGAAAGCAGAAGTCTGGGAGGAGATAGGGTAGGGGATCCTGAAAGAACTTCGCCTTTCACACAGTCACACAGTCAGTAAAGTGGAAGAGCAAGGACCTGTGACCAGGATTTAGGATTCTCAACCTCTCATGCCCTGGCATCCAAACTGCATGTAGGTGCCTGGGGAAGCAGGGCAGGTGCAGGAAGGCAAGTTACAGAGATATTAGGAGCCCAGAAGGCTGAGTTTGAAATCTCTCTGTGCCCACCCAGAGGGACACTCTAAGTTTTGTCCTTCCAGAGAGATCTACACACACAGACACACACACACACACACACACACACACACAGAGCTTAATTCAGTAAGGTGCATTTCCCTGAACTTCCATGAGAGCCCTGTAGCCCCATTCCCTGGAGCTCTCTCCTGTCTTCTGTAAACTTTCTCCTTGACCCTGACGCTGGATGCCCTGCACCCCAAGCGTTCCTCTCCCTGGGAATTTTCTGGTTTGCTTACATAGCCTGCCTGACAGAGGCAAGAGGACTCACCAGCCCTTCCCACACTCCATCCAGGGCCTGCTTCCCAGCTGGCCACTCCAGCGTGCTCACGTGGGCAGAGCTGTCCTGATGACCCACCAGCCATAAACTGTTGCTTCTCTGTGTGTCTCATCTCTCTTGAGTGAGAGCCAAGTCCGTTCCAGACCCCCTGTCCCACTTCCTCCCGATTTCATCCTTCATCTCCTGAAGCTGAGCTCCATGAGGACAGAGATTCATGTCTGTTTGTTCACTGCTGTATCACCAGGACAGTGAATAGAACATAGTAGGGGCTTAATAAATATCAATATTGAATGAATGAATGGTGCTCAATGGATATCAAAAGAATAAATGACTCCATCACATGATCAAGCAATCAGAGGGAAAACCCACAGAGAGAGGCTGTCAGATTTCAGAGGAGAGGGGTACATTTTTGGCAGGGGGTAGCGTGGGCAGGTGACTAGGGGAGAGCTTCATGATGAGGTCATGTGCTGTGGGGTGCCCAGCACACCATGGGAAGAGTGGGATCTGAAAACGGCAGCAGCCCAGAGGCTCGTGGAGGGGAGGTGACGGGAATGAAAGCGCTAATCATCCCATGAAGAATTGCTCCTCTTGGCAGTGGAATACACACAGGGCTGGTCTGTTTATTTTCCTTTGGCCCCAAGCAGCTGGACCTCTTTTTCATCCTAATTGCTTTGCTTCAAGTTGCTGTCACTTCCCAGGAACGGTGGCAAGTTAACTGTGCTGGTGGGAGGCACAGCTGTAGGCAGACAGGCTATGTCTGAGCAGGCTCATTGTGGGCATGGGATGCAGGACCCCCTTGGAGGGGTTCTCCTGGGTCTCTTCCCAGCAATGTCCCTGCAAGCCCCTGCCCCGGCTGGAATGGGGATTCTCTCTCTGGCATCTTAGCAATTAGCAAAAGGTGAAGAGGTCTTTCTGTCAGGTCACAGGGTCTTAGAACAGAAAGGAAAGGGAAGTTGGCAAGGGCAGGGCACATAGCTTGTGTGGAGACACACAGCAATGCAGTGGACCACTCCGACCCACATCTCTAGACTCTTCTTCCCGTCACACCATGCTGCATCTCTTGTGTTGCCTGCCAGGGCACCCATGAGGGAGGTCTCCAGAATGACCCATCCAGTCTGCCCTCCCTGATTCCGGACCTCCATCCTCACTTTTCCAGGAAATATAATCCTCTTGTGTCACATTCTTTTAGCACTCTGCTTTATTCAGCAGATAGAGATAAAGGGCTTGATCTGTAATGGTGGTATCTGAGCACCTGGGCCCTTCACATTACACGCACACACACACACATGATTTTGACAACTCTAAGGGTGGTCTTATGACACTGGCCCACTATGCTTTTTTTCTCAAGTAACATATTTTCATTCTAGCTGGGGCCTTCTGTGGATAGTCCTAGCTCCATAGTCCTGATTAGCAGAGGAAATTTCAGGGGCTCAAAGAGGGAGTGAGCATTGGCCTGGGGTGGAGACAAGAGGCTGAGGCTCTGCAGAGGGCCAGCTCTGCCCAGAGCAGGCAGCTGGTTTCAAGGTCAAGGCCCAGCTCTGCTTTCTGACCACGGTAAAATTCCTTAACCTTTCTGAAATTAAGATGTCTCAACTCTAAACAGGGAGGATAATTCCTTCCCTGGAGGGTGGTTATGAGAGTGGAATGAGGACCTAGAAGCCAGCACAGGTTATGCTCACCATCCGTGTTCCTTTCTCCTCCCTCCCCTTCTCCACTGAGACCCTTTCTGTGAGGCAGGCCAAGGGTGGGATGAACACAGTCCTATGGTCCAGGCATGTATTCCTCGGTGAAGAGGCTGTATGGCAGCGTGGGTAAGCGTCGGCTTCAGCCTCAGTGGAGCTGGGTTCACATTCCAGCTCCACTGCTTGCCAGCTGTGTCATCCATATGCAAACTCCATCTGTTCATAAAATGTCGAGGGTAATGAGGCTCATTGTACCCAGAGTTGTTGTGCAAGTAGATCCTGTGAAGCACCTGTATCTCTCCCAGGAGGGGGGGAGGTTGGAGTCTGGGTGCGAACAGCCTTGTGGGTCTGAGATTGTGGGTCTCATTCTGTAGGAAGAGGGAGCCACAGCACGTGTCTGGGGTGATTAATACGGAAAATGGATGCCATGCTTCTCAGATTCCAAGAGCAAGCCCCTCAGCTGTCCCGCCTGCCCTGCAGAGCACTCTCCTGTCCCTGTCCCTGTCCCTGTCCCTGTCCTGGGAGGGTGCCCTCTGTGTTGTACTATCTGACTCCAGTGGGGACAGCAGCAGCAGGTGAGGGGCAGAGGGGAGCAGGAGTCTGGGACTTCACTGCTGCTCCCTCCCTGCCCAGCTGCTTTGCACCTACTTCTTTCCTCCACTGACCAGAGCCACAGCCCCTGTCAGGGGGCCCGTCCCTTGCAGCCCTCTCAGTCTCTTGGTTGCGGTGGCCACCTCTCCCCTCCCCCTGCAGGCCTGGCAATGGCGAGAGCCCCACTGGCGCTAGCCCTGCACCAGCCCCATAGCAGTAACCTCTGTCCTTGGTAAACAGCCTCTTCGCTCAAGTCTCCTCTAGTGACCTGATTTGACTGGCCATCTCTTTCCTGCCAAGATGCATGCGCTGTCCCCTCTGGCACTCGTCTCTCTGGGCGTCGGTCATCAAGCGCCTTGGTTTGCAACAGCAAAGGATCCAGGCTTACCTCGTGCTATTGTGCTTTGCTTTATCGTGCTTTGCCAATGATGCTTTTTTTTTTACAAATTGAAGGTCTGTGGCAACCTTGCACTGAGCAAGTGTTGCTGCCATTTTTATTTTTTAAAATCTAGTTTATTGACTTATATTTTGGTTGTGGTGGGTCTTTGTTGCTGTGCCCAGGCTCTCTCTAGTTGCGGTGCTTGGCTGTGGTGGGTCTTGTTGCTGCGCCCAGGCTCTCTCTAGTTGCGGTGCTTGGCTGTGGTGGGTCTTGTTGCTGCGCCCAGGCTCTCTCTAGCTGTGGTGCTTGGCTGCGGTGGGTCTTGTTGCTGCGCCCAGGCTCTCTCTAGCTGTGGTGCAGGGGCTTCTTGTTGCAGTGGCTTTTTGGTTGCAGACCACAGGCTCTAGGTGCAGAGGCTTCAGTAGCTCAAGCACTCAGAATCAGTGGTTGCAGCTTGCAGGCTCAGTAGCTATGGTACATGGGCTTAGTGGCATGTGGGACCAGGGATCGAACCAGTGCCCCCTGCACTGCAAGGCACATTCTCAACCACTGGACCACCAGGGAAGCCCGGGCACAGTTTTTCCAACAAGCACTTGCTCACTTTGTCTGTTTGGCAATTTTGCAGTATTTCAAACATTTTCATTGTTACTTTATTTGTTATGGTGATCAGACGTCACTGTGGTAATTGTTTGGGGACGCCTTGAGCTGCACACATAAAAGACGGTGAACTTAATAAATTGTTGAAATGACAAGAAAGTATTGAGACTGTTACATAAACTTAGCTGGTAAAGCAATGGCACGGTTTGAGAGGACTGACTCCAGTGTTGAAAGATGTTCTATTGTGGGTGAAATGCTGTCAAAGAGCTCTGCGTACAACAGACAAATCATTCATAAAAGGAAGTCAATCAATGTGGCAAACTTCATTGTTGCATTATATTAAGAAATTTGCCCAGCCTCCCTAACATTCAGCCACCACCACCCTGATCAATCAGCAGGCATCAACACAAGGCAAGGCCCCTACCACCGCAGAAAAAAAGATTATGACTCGCTGAAGGCTTAGAAGATGGTTAGCATTTTCAGCAACAAAAGCTTTTAAAATTAAGGTCACTATACTGTTTGTTTGTTTTTTTTTTTTCAGTGATCCAACAGATGTTGGCAATTTGGTCTCTGGTTCCTCTGCCTTTTCTAAATTCAGCTTGAACATCTGGAAGTTCATGGTTCATGTACTGTTGAAGCCTGGCTTGGAGAATTTTGAGCATTATTTTGCTAGCGTGTGAGATAAGTGCAATTGTACGGTAGTTCGAACATTCTTTGGCATTACCTTTCTTTGGAATTGGAATGAAAACTGACCTTTTCCAGTCCTGTGGCCACTGCTGAGCTTTCCAAATTTGCTGGCATATTGAGTACAGCACTTTCACAGCATCATCTTTTAGGGTTTGAAAGAGCTCAAATGGAATTCCATCACCTCCACTAACTTTGTTCATAGTGATGCTTCCTAAGGCCCACTTGACTTCACATTCCAGGATATCTGGCTCTAGGTGAGTGATCACACCATCATGATTATCTGGGTCGTGAAGATCCTTTTTGTATAGATCTTTTGCATATTCTTGCCACCTCTTCTTAATATCTTCTGCTTCTGTTAGGTCCATACAATTTCTGTCATTTATTGTCCCCATCGTTGCATGAAATGTTCCCTTGGTAACTCTAATTTTCTTGAAGAGATCTCTAGTCTTTCCCATTCTATTGTTTTCCTCTATTTCTTTGCATTGATCACTAAGGAAGGCTTTCTTATCTCTCCTTGCTATTCTCTGAAACTCTGCATTCATATGGGTATATCTTTCCTTTTCTCCTTTGCCTTTAGCTATATTCTGCTTTATTTATTTAAAACTTCTGCTTTATTGACTATACCAAAGCCTTTGACTGTGCAGGTCACAACAAACTGTGGAAAATTCTTCAAGAGATGGGAATACCAGACCACCTGACCTGCCTCCTGAGAAATCTGTATGCAGGTCAAGAAGCAACAGTTAGAACTGGACAGGGAACAACAGATTGGTTCCAAATCGGGAAAGGAGTACATCAAAGCTGTATATTGTTACCCTGCTTATTTAACTTATATGCAGAGTACATCATGCAAAATGCAGGGCTGGATAAAGCACAGCTGGAATCAAGACTGCTGGGAGAAATATTAATAACCTCAGATATGCAGATGACACCACCCTTATGGCAGAAAGTAAAGAAGAACTAAAGAGCCTCTTGATGAAAGTGAAAGAGGAGAGTGAAAAAGCTGTCTTAAAACTCAACATTCAAAAGACGAAGATCATGGCATCTGGTCCCATCACTTCATGGCAAATAGATGGGAAACAATGGAAATAGTGAGTGACTGTATTTGGGGGGGCTCCAAAATCACTGTAGATGGTCGATGCAGCCATGAAATTGAAAGACGCTTGCTCCTTGGAAAGAAAGCTATGATCACCTAGACAGCATATTAAAAAGCAGAGACATTACTTTGCCAACAAAGGTCCATCTAGTCAAAGCTATGGTTCTTCCAATAGTCATGTATGAATGTGAGAGTTGGACTATAAAGAAAGCTGAGCACCAAAGAACTGATGCTTTTGAACA
>SJYX01021030.1:149208-218531 GCA_006410675.1 Oreotragus oreotragus | reverse complement strand
AGGTTACCAATGCGGGGGGGGGGGTGAGAGGGAGGGCAAAGCTAATTTGAATCTTCAGAAACATAAAATACAAGGCACAGCATGACTAAATATATGCCTGAAAACAGTCAGAGGACATGTCACGGCCGACCTTGTATATTAGGTGAACTACCCAGTGCTAAGTACTTCAGTTGTGTCCAACCATTTGTGACCCTCGGCTGTAGCCCATCAGGCTCCTCTGTCAATGGGATTCTCTAGGCAAGCATACTAGAGGGGCTTGCCATGCCCTTCCTACAGAGGATCTTCTGACCCCGGGAGTGAACCCATGTCTCTTACATCTCCTGCATTGGCAGGTGGATTCTTTACCACTAGCACCACCTGGGAAGCCCAAAGTATTCAGTAATTGATTTTAAAAAATATCCCTGAATACTTTTAAGCAAAGGCATAATGTTGTTAAGCTTCACTTGAAAAAGAACTTTTAAGCTACGAATTTGATGAGAGCAATATGTGAACCGTGAACTCCCTGATGTTCAAGCTGGTTTTAGAACAGGAAGAGGAACCAGAGATCAAATTGACAACATCTGCTGGATCATGAAAAAAGCAAGAGAGTTCCAGAAAAACATCTATTTCTGCTTTATTGACTATGCCAAAGCCTTTGACTGTGTGGATCACAATCAACTGTGGAAAATTCTGAAAGAGATGGGAATACCAGACCACCTGACCTGCCTCTTGAGAAACCTGTATGCAGGTCAGGAAGCAACAGTTAGAACTGCACATGGAACAACAGACTGGTTCCAAATAGGAAAAGGAGTACGTCAAGGCTGTATTACCCAGGTAGGCCCAGCATAATCACAAAGGTCCTTATGAGAAGGAGGCAGAAGGGTCAGCTAGTTAGAGGGCATACGTCTCCCTCGGAAGGGAACACACAAAGAACTTGGGGTTTCAGCCTGAAATAGTTTCTGAGGGCCTCCCCACCCACACTGCACCCTCCCCATCAGTCACGTTCTGCAAACTGCTGGCATGGGGTCTCCGAGGCAGTATTGTGGGGACACAGAAGAGGAGGGAGAGCTTACTTCATTCTGCACCTTTGGGTCAGAATGGTCCCCTTGGGGGACTCCACCATCGCCTGGCTTCCTCTCCAAGGGTCATGTCGTCTAGACTCTGGCTTCAGATGGCTGAATGTGCCATCTGCTGCTGTTTCAAGGGGCCACCAATGACCCTTTCTATTCATTGTAGAGATTGTTTCTCTCCCACAATCCTCTGCTCTGGCCCTCTTCTTAAATCCTGCTAAGAGGCTAAGTCACTGAGGGAGAAGTTCTCCCGGCTTTTCTGAGTTTGATTATAAATGCTGGAGATTTTTTAACCATAACAATAATGGGAAGGATGACAGAATAAAGGTAGTAGTGATTATAGAACAAAGTAGGGCATAAATATGAATAAATAAGTAAATAAGCTACTAGATACCATGTCATAAGCTTCCTGTACATTTTCCTGTTTCATCATTCTAATTGGGAAGTTTTAGTATCCACATTTTATGGGTAAGGAACTGAGGCACAGAGAGGTTAAGACCTTCAAAAGTTCACACAGCTAGTTAGTAACAGGGCTGCATTTTCAGCCCAAATTTGACTTCGGAGCCCATACCTTTAACTATGACACTATTCTACCTCCTAAAACATAATGTAAACTAACAATGTGCCCACTGACGTTTCATTTGTAATCAAACCATAGTTTCTAGGGATGGGAAGGTTTGGGGCAGATGGGAGAAGGATGGGGGAGTAACACAGGGGAAGGCAGTGCGATGTGGGGGAGGGGCTGGCCAACTGGTCGCCTCTAATCAAGGGAGCTGAATAAAGCAGCAGACTAAGGCAGATTACCTCAATCAAAACAGAAATAACTTTGGATATAACACCGCATCTTAGAACTGAATTTTAAATTTCCTGTCTTTTCCAAATGCAGTTTTTTTTTTTTTACTAACTTTATGCCATCTCACGGATTTCTCAAATAGTTTTATATTGCCTGCAAGTTATTTAAAGCAAAATTTTAAGGGCAAAGAATATTTTTAATGTAATTTTTAGTTGGCAGGCCTTGAGGCTTAGTGGAAAGTACTCAGGGACTGGATGGGCCTCAGAAGACCCAGGTTCTGTTTAGGCCTGTGTAGGCCTGCTAAGGTCCTCACTGCATGTTCAAACAAGATTTTATTTGTCTTTTCACAGGCCTCAGCCCTAGGTCCAGCCCTGTTTGTTGGGTGGAGGGGGCTGAGAGATTTCAGTTCTGCACTAATTGCTCCAGGTCAGTGCTCAGGGCAACTGGGAAGGACAGAGGCAACAGCATACTGTCCTCTGACCTCTACTTGCCTGTCATGGGCAGCCCCAGCAATCTGTCCCCTCAGTCCCTAGGGACCTCCAGAAGATAGGCCTGGGATGACTGAAGACAACTCTGGTCCCAATCCCCAAGTCAGGGAAAACTGACACAGGGTCACAGACTGTGAAAGCAGAAGCCAGACACACTAGCCATGGGCCCACTACATTGACTAAAAATCCCCCAAGATATTGGCATAAAAACAGACACACAGATCAATGGAACAGACTAGAGAGCCGGGAAATAAACCCACACATATATGTGGTCAGTTAATTTACAATCAAGGAGCCAAGAATATACAATGAGGAAAAGACAGTCAGTTTCTTCAAAGACACCCTTATGATACCACTCTTATAGCAGAAAGTGAAGAGGAACTAAAGAGCCTGTTGATGAAGGTGAAAGAGAAGAGTAAAAAGCTGGCTTAAAACTGAACAGTCAAAAAATGAAGATCACAGCATCTGGTTCCATCCCTTCATGGCAAACAGATGGGGAAACAATGGAAACAGTGACAGACTTCACCTTTTTGGGCTTCAAAATCACTACAGATGGTGACTGCAGCCATGAAATTAAAAGATGCTTGCTCCTTGCAAGAAAAGCTATATCAAATCTAAACAGCATATTAAAAAGCAGAGACATTCTTTGCCAACAAAGGTCCGTCTAGTCAAAGCTATGGTTTTTCCAGTAGTCATGTATGGATGTGAGAGTTGGACCATAAAGAAGGCTGAGCAGTTAAGAACTGATGCTTTTGAACTATGGTGTTGGATAAGACTCTTGAGAGTCCCTTGGACTGCAAGGAGATCCAACCAGTCCATCCTAAAGGAAATCAGTCCTGAATATTCATTGGAAGGACTGATGCTGAAGCTGAAGCTCCAATACTTTGGCTACCTGACTCATTGGAAAAGACCCTGATGCTGGGAAAGATTGAGGGCAGGAGGAGAAGGGAACAACAGACGACAAGACGGTTGGATGGCATCACCTACTCAATGGACATGGGTTTGAGCAAGCTCCAGGAGTTGGTGACGGACAGGGAAGCCTGGTGTGCTGCACTCCATGGGGTCACAAAGAGTCAGACATGACTGAGCAACTGAACAGCAACAGCTCTTCAGTGGATGGTGCTGTGAAAACCGGGTTGCTGCTGCTGCTGCTGAGGCGCTTCAGTCGTGTCCAGCTCTGTGCGACCCCATAGCCGGCAGCCCACCAGGCTCCCCCATCCCTGAGATTCTCCAGGCAAGAACACTGGAGGGGGTGTTCCTTCTCCAATACATGAAAGTGAAAAGTAAAAGTGAAGTCGCTCAGTCGTGTCGGACTCTTCGCAACCCCATGGACTGCAGCCCCCAGGCTCCTCCTTCCATGGGATTTTCCAGGCAAGAGTACTGGAGTGGGGTGCCATCGCCTTCTCCATGAAAACTGGGCAGCTGTATGCAAAAGAATAAAACCCCACCACTACCTCACACCACACACAAAAATTAACTCAAAGGAATTAAAGACTTGAATGTTGGATATGAAACCATGAAACTCCCAGAAGAAAACATAGGCAGTAAGCTCCTTGACGTCAGTCTGGGTGAGGACTTTTTAAATCCAACACCCAAAGCAAATGCAACAAAAGCAAAAGTAAGCAAGTGGGACTACATCAAACTGTTATAAAAAGCTCTGTACAGCAAAGGAAGCCATCAACAGAGGGAAAAGGCGACCTACATAATGAGAGACAATATTTGCAAATCATATATCTGATGAGGAGCTAATATCCAAAATAGATAAAGAATTCATTCAGGGACGTCCCCTGTGGTCCAGTGGTTAAGATTTTGAGCTTCCACCACAGAGGGTACGGATGGATCCCTAGTTGGGGAGTTAAGATCCTGCATGCTCCATGGCATGGATAATAAAAAATTAAAAATTATTTTTAGAAAAAGAACTCATACAAGTCAGCAGCAAAAAAAAAAAAAAAAAAACCTACACAATCTGATTTTAAAATGGAAAGATCTAAATAGAGTTTTTCCCAAAGAAGACATACAGAAGGCCAATATGTATATGAAAACATCATTATTAGGAAAATGTAAATCAAAACCACAATGAGATGCCATCTCACATCTATCAGAATGACTAGTATCAAAACGACAAGAAATCACAAGTGTTTGTGAAGATATGGAGAAAAGGGAACCCTCGTGCACATTGTGGGAACAGAAGTTGGTGCAGCCATTATGGAAAACAGGAAGACGGTGTAGAGGCTCCTCCAAAAATTAAACATAGAGCTACCATATGAGCCAGCAATTCCACTTCTGGATATTATCTGAAGAAAATGAAAACACTGACTTGAAAAGGTATATCTGCACCCCAAAGGTTCACTGCCACATTATTAGAAACCACCAAGACAATAGCAACAGCCTGAGTGCCTACTGACAGGCGCATGGGTAAAGAGACTCTGGTGTGGATGCAATGGATATTATTCGGCCGGAAGGAAGAATGAGATCTTGCCGTTTGAGACAACATGGATGGGCCTGGAGGGCATTATGCTGCGTGGGACAAATCGGACACAGAAAGACAAATGCTGTATGATCTTTCTTATACGTGGACTACGAAACAAAGACAAGCTCACAGACACAAAGAACAGACAGTGGTCGCCAGAGGCGGGGGATGGGAGAGGGGGAATGAATGAAGAGGGTCAACAATATAACCAAAACAGCGATTTAAAAAATAAGAAGGAAAATGAAAGACTCTCCAGAGAGCTTCTTATAAAAACAAATCAGATTCCTGCGGGCTGCCAAGATGGACTTTCTGAATCAGATTATCCAGGAGTGGGGCTTTGGACATTTTAACAAACTCCCCAGGGCACTCTTATGGAGAGCAGTCAGGTCCAGTCACTCCACTTTCCCTGGGGAAACTTAAGCCCAAACAGGCCTTGAGCCAGTCATCAGCAGAACCAAAATCAGAATTAGGTCCTCTCACAATTAGATATCCTTTCCACACCAAGACCAGAAACCAGGACCCAAAGAACTACACAATATTTATTTGTTTTAATTTTCTTAAAGTTACTAATGCCCATAGTTTAAAGAATCAAATACAGATCATTTTACAAGGCTTATATGAAAACACGCAGTTCATCACCTACGCACCCCATCTGGCCCTCCTCACAAGGAACCACTTTCACCTCTTTAAGCTGCTGCTTCTGATACTGAAGGAAACTGGAATGTCATCCCAAAATATGCCTCTTTGACATAATTGTGCTCAGTTGCATCCAACTCTTTGTGGGCCCACAGCCCACCAGTCTCCTCTGTCCACAGGAATTCTCCAGATAAGAATATTGGATCAGGTTGCCATTTCCTCTTCCAGGGGGTCTTCCCAACCCAGGGATTGAACCTGTGTCTCCTGCGTCTCCTACATTGTCAGGTGGATTCTTTACCACTAAGCCATCTGGGAAACCCTTGACATAACTGAGCTGAAGGCAATTAAGCAGAAAATGCAAGAAAAGTTCTCTCTTCCCTTGCCCTCTTTTCTGCCTTGAGGCAGGATATACATTCTTTTCTGAAGACAGATTCTTGTCAGCCCAGCAGTGCACCAGGGAACCTGCAAATAAATCTTACTCCCTTAGTTCCCTTCATATATTTACCTCCCTGCAGTTTGCCACCCTTGGAAGCCTGAAACTGTTTTCCTTTGTCCTGTCATTTCTCTACAAATGTACTGTTGTTTGTTGAAAATGCTATATAAAGTGAAAGTCACTTAATCGTGTCCAACTCTTTGCAACCCCATGGACTATACAGTCCATGGAATTCTCCAGGCCAGAATACTGGAGTAGGCAGCCTTTCCCTTCTCCAGGGGATCTTCCCCAGCCAGAGTTCTAAACTGCTATCTTGGGTTACTTTTCATTGAGTTTTCTTGGGCACGATGCGTGCCACCTGCATTAATACATTTTGGTTTTCCTCTTGTTAATCTGTCTTTTTGTTAAAGAGCCCCTATGAAGTTCTCAGAGGTAAAGTTTTGCCTCCTCTACAGTATTTACTCCCACTCTCGGCATCGTGTGCATTTTTACAGTAAGCAAGCCCTGCTTTGTTATTCTCATGCAGTCTTCATGCTACAGTCAGGATGGATTGTCAGGTCTGGGTCAGGACCAGGATGCCAGACACTGCTAGGTGCCCTAGGGGTCACTGGGCACAGGCCACCAGCTCCTCCAGGGCTTGCTCACGGTGGTTGCCATGGACCAGGAGCACTTCCTTGATGCGGTCCTGCTGGAAGCCCATGTCGCTGAACTGCTCCGAGAGGCGCAGGAACTCCCCTGCCTGAGGAAGAGGAGGCAGAGAGGGCATGGGGGCCGCTGGGAGGCTGGGCCTCTGGCCTGGGCAGTCCCCTCCCAAGTACCCACTCCACATACCCCCAGAAAGCCGTGACCCCACAGGCCAGGTGAGCCTGGTCCTGGCCAGCACCTATGGTTCTCCTGTATCTCAATGTCAGGAGGTGACATGGGCTCAAACCTCACTTCCTGTGCCACGGAAGGAGGCCCCAGCCCGGCTGCTGGCTCTCTCTGTCTTGGCTTTACTTCCCCTCTCCCACTCCCTCCTGACTCCCTGTGCTCATGCCCTGCACTGGGGCAGGAGGAGAAGGCCGCACACTGGTGCCCAGAGGATGCACAGCATAGGGTCGCTGTCCAGGGCCCAAACCCTCACACAGCACAGCCTCTGCCTGCCTCCTCTGACCCCACTGCTCAAAACTTCAAAACTTCTCTGCTTCTCCCTCAACCCCTCGGCATCCCTCCCACCCCACCATCCCTCCCACAGTCTCCGGGAAGTCTGCTCTGCCTTGACCAACTGCTGACTCTGGACAGGTCACATTCACTGGGCACTCAGAATGTCCTCCTAACTGGGGCCACAACCTCAAGCCTTCTGGGTTTCTAGGTAAGTGGCAAACTCCCTGAAGAGAGTTCAAGCATCATCGTGCTACCTGCCTGACTCCTGTCTGTGTCCGACAAAGAGAAGCCAGTCAATATTTGCTGTGCTGATGCAGCTATAAAGCTCTGCCCAGGTGGTGTTAGTGGTAAAGAACCCTCCTGCCAATGCAAGAGATGTAAGAGATGCAGGTCCAATCCCTGGGTTGGGAAGATCCCCTGGAGGAGTGCATGGCAATCCACTCCAGTATTCTTGCCTGGAGAATCCCATGGACAGAGGAGCCTGGCGGGCTGCAGTCCACGGGGTTGCACAGAGTCGGACACAACTGAAGCGAGTTGGCACAAAGCTCTGCTCCGTTTCCTCCCCACCCCTTCCCCTTGGGTGCTCTTGGCTTCTCCGTGGCTCAGCTCCCTAGGCTGTCTCCTCCCCGGGGCTCAGCAAGCAGGCTGTCTCCTGAGGCCCCCAGGCGGTCTCTGGTGCTGGCCGGCCGCTGCACGCCAGGCCTGCATGGGTGCCCCACCCGCCCCTTGCTGGCCCGGGCAAGAGGCTCTGCTGACCTGCCTCTCGGAGAACTGGAACATCTCCATGGCCTCATCCACCAGCCCCTCCTCGTAGCCCTGTCGCAGCAGCCGGTCACAGGCGCTGAGGTAGCTGAGAAACTGGGCAGGAAGGGCACAGAGGGACGGACAGTAAGAGCAATGCCCAGGACAGCAGGCGCAGTGGAGGAGGCACCCAAGGGCCTCAGGAGGGCTCAGCTCAGGGCCAGGCTGACTGGGCAACCAGCCATACACAGCATGGGCCCAGAGATCCATGAGCCAGCGGAAGAGGGTCAGAGGCCTCCCCAGGGACAGGTGGACAGCAAAGCCTCACCAGCTGTCCAAGCTGGGGGCTGGAGGCCAGGAAGAGAACTGCCGGGGTGGGTCAAGGTGTTCCCAGAACCTAAGTGGGGAACAGGCCAGGCCTCAAACACAGGTGTCTACCTAACATGCACCCAGCCTGCTCACCCTCCCTGGTGAGCACCCACCTGTGTGAGGATGCCTCCTTTTCCACCCACCCTGTGCACCCTCACTCCCCCTCCAGACACATAATATCTTTGCGATCCAGGACTCCACGGGCCCCACCCCAGAGCAGTGTTGCGCCAAGGCTGGAAGGGGAGGGGACAGCCAAGGGCCCACAGGGCTGAGCACCTCTTCCAGCCACTCCCTGCTTATTCACCAGGGGCTGCTTTTGCCCTCAGCATTCTGCCTTCCAACCCCACTTTCAAAGACCTGCTCGCTCTGCCAGCAGCCTTGGCTGCTTCCCTCGGCACCCCCAGACTCCTGCCCATCTGGCTCCAAGGCCAAGGCCAGCCTCACTCCTCTGCCCTGGGCAGGCTCTCCCTACCCCCACTCCCACCTCCGTCTCCACCAGGTGTCTCCACAGCACTCAAGGCTCCCCCGCACCTACAGCTCTGTAACTGCCTAGTACCTTTCTCAGCTTTCTCACCCGCCAAGTTTTTGTCCCACAGGAGGACATCACTAGGTCCCAGCCCCACCACCGCAGGCAGGCAGAAGGAGCTCAGTAAATGTGAGCTGTGTTTATAAACTAAATTAAGAACTCCCTTCCGGGAGCTCATAGCTCCTTGGGGGAGATAAACCAGATACAGGAAAACACGAGTGCCAGGCAAATCAAAGCAGGATTTACAGGGAATTGGTGCCAAATGAGGGCTCCAGACGATTAAAGTACGGGTACGAGTGGAGGAGAAGCGAGCCGGATTTCTGCAGACCTTCGGAACGGAGCAGAAAACAGACCACGTAGACCGATGGCTTTCAGACTGTTCCAGCCTGGGAAGCACCAGGGCCTCAACAGTAACAGGTGGAGGCTGCAGTTGCTCTGGGAGAGCTGGGGGCAAGAGGTAGAGGGAGCCCAGAGCGGGGCCCCCACCCCAGGAACCTTGCTCTAGGCACATTTTGCAAACCAACCAACTCAGCTCTCCTGGCACAGCTGAGGGAACTGAGGTCCAGGCAGAGTGGACCAGGGTCCCAGGACTAGGGCCCAGACCACCTGACTTCTTGGCCAGTGCCTTGTCCATGGGTCCCGCCGCTAGAGGAGGAACTTTGAGCTGGCTTGCAGGTAGACAGAGTTTCCAAAGGTCTGTTCATCTACAGCAAGAGTTCTCAGCCTCAGTGCCGACTGTAGCTACCTGGGAGCTTAAAAACTACGGTGCCTCAACAATAAATTCTGGAGAGGGTATGGAGAAGGTAGCCCTCCTCCATTGTTGGTGGGAATGTAAATTGGTAGAGACACTGTGGAGAACAGTATGGAGATTCCTTAAAAAACTAAAAATAGAGCTGCCATATGACCGTGCAATCCCATTCTTGGGCATATATCCAGAGAAAAATGTGGTCAAAAAGGATACCTGCCCTCCAGTGTTCATTGCAGCACTGTTTACAGTGGCCAAGACATGACAGCAACCTAAATGTCCACTGACAGAGGAATGGGTAAAAAAGATGTGGTACATATACACAATAGAATATTACTCGGCCATTAAAAAGAATGAAATAATGCCATTTGCAGCACCATGGATGGAACTAGAGATTGTCATACGGTGAAGTAAGTTAGAGAGAGAAGGAGCAACATCCTATGACATCCCTTATATGTGAAATCTGAAAAAAAGATGATAACAAATGAACTTACAAGACAGACTCACAGCCTTAGAGTATGAACTTACAGTTACTAGAGGGGCAGAAGCATGGAGGAAGGAATAGTTAGGGAGTTTGGGGATGGTCATACTGATGTATTTAAAACGGATAACCAACAAAAACCTACTGTATAGCACATGGAATTCTGCTCAATGTTAGGTGGCAGCCTGGATGGGAGGGGATTAGGTGGGAGAATGGGTGCATGTATATGTACAACCGAGTCCCTTTGCTATCCACCTGAAATTATTATAACACTGTTAATCAGCTATACTCCAATACAAAATAAAAAGTTAGCAAAACAAAACAATAGCAACAAAACACTGGTGTCTCTGTGCTGCTGCTGCCAAGTCGCTTCAGTCGTGTCCGACTCTGTGTGACCCCATAGACGGCAGCCCACCAGGCTCCCCCGTCCCTGGGATTCTCCAGGCAAGAACACTGGAGTGGGTTGCCATTTCCTTCTCCAATGCGTGAAAGTGAAGTTGCTCAGTCGTGTCTGACTCCTAGCAACCCCATGGACTGCAGCCTACCAGGCTCCTCTGTCCACAGGATTTTCCAGGCAAGGGTACTGAAGGTGTCTCTGTATCACTACCCATATCCTGCTGATGATGGTCATGTCCAGAGACCCTGATATGACTGGTAGTGGGGAAGCCTGGCACTGGGATTTTTACAGCTCTCCAGGTGATTCTTGTGTGCAGCCAAGGTGAAGGGTCTCTGACTCAGTCCAACCCAGTAGACCCAAGCCAGGCTGCATATCAGAACCATCTGCAGATCTTTTAAAATGATAGGCCCCTGGGCCCACTCCAGATCTACTGACCCTGCAGAGTAGGTTCCAAGAATCTGCATTTGTAAGGATTCTGTTGCTTGGTCAGTAACTAGGCCTAGCTCAGCCTCCAGGGTGACTGAGGATGTTACCTTCAGACCCCAGGATGGGAACCCCAGAAGGCACTGGTCATAAACATATTCTCCTCCATTCTATGAATGGGGAAAATGAGGCTCAGAGAGGGGCCATGATGTGTCTAGAGTTTAAGGATAAGCCTGGGTCTGGCCAATGGACCCTCAAAAGCGCTACCCATGCCTGTCCTGCAGGCAGTCAGTGGGCACACTGATCCTGGGGCAGGAAGGAAGGAGTGATGGACAAAGCTTAGGTTTTGTATTTCGTCCTCTCTCCCTAGTTTTTCCAAGTGCCCTGTTTCCATCACCTGATGCCCACCCTCCTGGACCATCTGCTGTTCATCTCTGACCAAAGACGATTTACTGTTGTATTTGTCTTTCATGGGGAGAAGGGCTGTGAACCCAAAAGAGATGTTCAGTTAATGGTGGAACTTCACAGAACAGAGAGGAACACTAACGTGGTCGGGGAGATCAAGATAAAGTCATCCAATGGCCCTCAGGCCCACACCTTAGGGCCTGGCCCCTGAATGCTCACTGGGAGAAGGCCCACCAGGCAAGTGGTCAGTCTATGTCTGGAAACACAGTGTTCCTGATGCAGTGAGATTCTTCCAGCCCACCCAAAGGGAAGCCAATGCCCTGTGCTGCCCCCAGCTAATCTTCAGGTCCCCACAGTGATGACCTGGGACCTCAGCCTTGTCACAGGGTCTGGAGGAGTTGGGGAGGCATGTCAGAGTCCCCACCATGGGCCTGGCCCCTCACAGTGCTTCTGGACTGCTTCTTGGCCAAGGTCCTGGCTTTTCAGCTGCAGCTGAAAGTGGAGGCAACTTTAAATCTACTCTTAAATTTCAGATCAACCTAAGGTGCTTCCCCGGAAGATTTTCACACAGAAAATGAGAGGAAAGCACAGTGTCACAAAATTCAGAGCCACACCAGCCTGGCATCCACCCTGGTGGCACCACTGACTAGTTATGTGAACCTCCCTGACCTCAGTTTCCTCATCTGCAAATTGGGAACAGTAAAAGCAACCTTGCAGAAATGAGAAGACCTAAATGAACACTCTCAGATTGAGGGACTAGCACAGAGGTGCTCGGTAAATATCAGCAGCACCCCTGCCATCTCCTCCATCATGTTAGCCACCATATGTGGGGCTCACCATGTTGAAAGCTTTCCTCTAGGACTGATGAACCGAGTAGAGCGGGAGCAGGAGAGGGTGGGAAAGAGGACCCAGTACCTTCCCACCTCCTCAACCTGCAGCAGCACATCCTGATCTGGCTCCTGTTTGAGCCACTCTCCCTCCGTCACTCCCTCACCCAGGAGCAGGCAGCTCCAGACCTCAGGGACTCAACATATGGCCACCATCAGTGACTAGGGAGAGGGTCTTCAAGTCCTCTGATGTTGGTGGGACAGAGACAGGAGAAAGAAATATATGCCATTCAATACCTGTGGCTCAGCTTTCCAACCACAAATAACCCTGGTGCATAGAAAACAACGCAAAAAGGGACGCAACATTCAGCTGGGGGAAGGGGTTCAGACGATTATATTCAATGCCCACTTCCTGCCCCTGTTCACAGTCCTTTCATGCCTCCCTTCTGCTGTGGGGTCTTTGAGAAAACTCTCAGGCTAGCCTTCAAGGCACCCTTAATCTTCCCTCTATTCCCCTTCCTGTCCTATCTCCCACCAGCCTGTGTCATATATTCAGTGAGACTGTTGAATCAGGGCCTCCCAAGTCCTTCCTGTCTCTGCCTCTCAGCTGATACTGTTCCTCCTGCCTGGAAGATCATCCTTCTCCTTTCTTCAAATTCAGGTCTTATCCACCCTTAAACTCCAGCTCAAGGCTTTATACCTTCATGAAGCCTTTCTCAATTACTGAAACCTCCCCATGGTAGATTAAGAACAGTCATATACAGCTTTGCAGCTTTGCAGCTTTTCCCATCAAGAGGTAGAGTCTATTTTTCTACCCTTTTAATCTGATCTGGTCTATGACATGCTTTGGCCAACAGTATAAGGCAGAAGTGACTATAATTTCAACCTCAAGAGACTTTGCATCTTCCACTTCTGTACTCTTGGGAACACGTGGGCTAGCTTGCTGGAGACATGTGGTCCAGTTGACAAGTTTCACCAACCACTGGACTGTGATCAAGGTCATCCTAGACTATTCATCTCTAGCTGGGTCACCAAACTGTAGCCACACGAGAGACCCTAGGTGAGACCTGCAAAAGAACTTCCTTGCTGACTCCACCCACACTGGCAACCCAGAGGCTCATGAGCGAACACATGGTTGTAGTATTAAGTCACTAAGTGTTGGGGTGACCGTCACATGGCAATTGATAACCAAAACCCCCCTGAATCATTCCTGCTCCTTCTGCTCCCAGGCATCTTCTCACCACACCTCTCTTGGCAGTTCAGGGGTTCTCACTCTCCTGCAGGTGTTCTCATATCCTTAGCTTGTATTGGGGGGGTTAAGACTTGCTCCCAAATATTAGAGCAGCTTGGGGTGCTACCTATCCTTGTTATTACTGGTGTCCACTCTTCTTCTATTAGGAGTAGAGGACTTAAAAATGGAACCTGGTGTGGTAGACTCTGAGATGCCCCTTCCAGATACACCTTCCTNATATCCTTAGCTTGTATTGGGGGGGTTAAGACTTGCTCCCAAATATTAGAGCAGCTTGGGGTGCTACCTATCCTTGTTATCACTGGTGTCCACTCTTCTTCTATTAGGAGTAGAGGACTTAAAAATGGAACCTGGTGTGGTAGACTCTGAGATGCCCCTTCCAGATACACCTTCCTTGAAGGTCTTATTGCAGATGGTGGTAGCGGTGGTAGAAACCATCAGCTATCTGTCCCTTCAGGGAATGCCTTAGCTGCAGGGATCACCTCTCTCAAGTCACCCTCTTTCTACCTCTGGTGACTCATGAAGGCAGAGGTATGAAGGCCTGACCATCTCATCCCCCATTAGGACAACTCCAAAGGGCCATACATGCTTCAGAGCTATGGAGGTGGCCGTCACTGGGTCTATAAAGTTCAACCTCTCCCTCTACTCATCCCTGTTTCTGTCCTCTCCCTTCCCCAGAAGTTGTTCCCAAGGGTCTCCTTAATAAATCTCCATATGCCAAACCCCACTGGAGTCTGAAAACCCAACCCACAACACTGGCTTCTCCATAGCTCCTAGCTGCATCTAAACACCAAGGAAGCGTCCAGCAAATACTTATGACTAGATTGATGGTTGGGTAAATGGAAAGAGAGAGTGATGGATATGGGTGTGGATTAACTGTTAAGGGAAGTGGTCAGAGCTGTGCTATCCAATATGGTAGCTGTATGTGGTCTTTAATTTTTAATTTCATTTAATTATAAGTAATAACAATTTTCAGTCATACTAGCCACATTCAAATAACCACATATAGCTAGTGTTTACTATATTGGACAACACAGGAATAAGACATCTCTCTTGTTGCAGAAAGTGTTATTGGGCAGCTCTGGAAAGGTTTGTGACTGCCCAANTTTAATTATAAGTAATAACAATTTTCAGTCATACTAGCCACATTCAAATAACCACATATAGCTAGTGTTTACTATATTGGACAACACAGGAATAAGACATCTCTCTTGTTGCAGAAAGTGTTATTGGGCAGCTCTGGAAAGGTTTGTGACTGCCCAAAGCTTCAGTCTTACTTTTGGGGCAGAGACTTGGACAGGAGTAGAATATTGAGACTCCCCAAGTAGGCATGGGGAGTCTTGCTAAACTCCCATGGAGATGGTAACCTTAGGACCTAGAATATTGATCAAAACCCCCAATAATTAATTCGAAGCTGAAATTCTGCCTCCAAAGAGAAACACAAAATAACTTCAAGGTGAAGATAAAAACGATGTGGGCACTGACCCGACTCCAGTTCCACAGCCCCCCAGCTCTGGGTCCCCCACTCACCTGGCCCAGGCTCTGCCGCCCCGTCTTCTGGAGAGCCACGATGGCCCTGTGCAAGGGGTAACCCAGGGCAACCACCGGCCCGATGAGGTCTTGCTCCTCCTGGCTCAGGGCAGACAGCAAGTCAGCAGAATCTGGTTGCGATCTGTGGGCAGCACGAGGCTGGGGCACCTGTCCAGGAGGTGGAAGGCAGGTGTACGGGCTGAGGGACTGAAACACAGACAAGCTTCAAGTGTCAGTTACCACTGGAGGGGACACCTGGCTGGGCAAGACATTTTTAAAGGTGCCTTCGCTACAGAGCACAGGGGCTAATATTGTTAGGATCTTGGAGTACTGCAGAACTGGGTTCAAATCCCAGCTTTCTACTGTTTACTCAGGTGGTTGTTTAGTTGCTAAGTCATGTCCAACTCTTTGCGACCCCACAGACTGAAGCCCACCAAGCTCCTCTGCCCATGAGAGTTCACAGGCAAGAATACTGGAGTGGGTTGCCATTTACTTCTCTGAGGGATCTTCCTAACCCAGGGACCGAACCTGAGTCTCCTGCATTGCAGGTGGATTCTTTACCACTAAGCCACCAGGGAAGCCAGTTTATTCATGTGTAAAACGGATGCAATCATACCAGATACCTCATAGGACTGTTACAAGGCTTAAATAAGACAAGGTGAGAAAAGTGACTAGCAAAGGGTTTGGCTACAGAAACTGCCAGCAGATGATAATATTTACTGCTTAGAACAAGCCTGTGAGAGAAGTACGACAGGCTCATTCTATTTTATACTGAAGTCAAGGTTCAGAGAAGCTGGCAAATGACCTGGCAAACAGCACACTTTTGGGACCTGTGCCCTACTCAGAATCAACGCAGGGTTCTCGACCCCATACCTTAGGGAGTAGGGGAGCAGGACTGAGCTTCCTAGCCAGAACTTCCTTCTTGAGTCTGGCTGGACTGGGGCTTGGCTAGGCAAGGAGCAGGATAGGAAATGGGTACAGCTGTGGTGCTGGAGAAACCCACAGAGGCCTTGGACTAAGGAGGGTGGCTTGAAGGCATTTCAGTAGGTTTGGCTGGCATCATCCCTAGCCCGTTCCCCACGAAGAAGCATCCAGCTGCTAACCCTGTCCCCTCCTCCAGCGGGAAAGCCTAGGTGCTGCCCTAACTCCAGGAGCAGAGTGCATGTGACACGTGAATTCCCTACATGTCCTCGTCTTCTCAGCGGTTTCCCTGCCATGACGCCACCTTAGGATCTACTCTTTACTCCTAGAGTGAAAACCATGCAAGTCTTAGGATTTGAGTCTACACTTGTGACCTTGAAAAAGATTCTTAGGTGCTCTCTGCCCCAGTTTCCTCCTCTACAGAAGGTGTCCCATCTGCCCCCATCTCTCCCCACCCCACCCTGCTACAGAGTTGTTGCTAGAGTTAAATTTAACTGGGATCAGGGAAGAGCCCTCCTAGCATCAGCATCTAGCCCGTGGCGTGGCTGTGGCCTGTACTGTTTATATAACCTCTTCTCTGTTTGCTGTAAATAACTGTGTGCAGGGTTGCTGTACAGGTAGAGAAGGCTCAGAGCAGTTCAGTGACTTGCCTAAGCTCACACAGCACTGAGTGGGAAAAGCCAGACTTTGAGTCTGTCTTTTGGACTTACTTTCACCTTGGCCTTAATCTGTTGCATCTCCTGGCCTGACTGTGGAATTGCTCAGGGGCAGAAAGCTGTGCCTAAATGTCACCTCTTGCTGCTAATCTAACCTAACACATCTGTTCCAGACCTAGATTGTATGGAGTCTGACATTTATACAATGTAGACTACTTAAAGGAAAAAGACACAGGAGCATAAACATTATGCATAAAACTGTGCACAAATCCTTGGAAGGGCTTCCAGGTGGCTCAGAGGTGAAGAATGCTCCTGCCAGTTCAGGAACCTCAGGAGATTCAAATTTGATCCTTGGGTCAGGAAGATCCCCTGGAGGAGGAAATGGCAACCCACTCCAATATTCCTGTTGGGATTAAACCCAGGGACAGAGGAGACTGGCAGGTTACAGTCCGTGCACGCACGCTTGCTAAGTGGTGTCCAACTCTTTGCGACCCTATGAACTGTAGTCCGCCAGGCTCCTCTGTCCATGGGATTCTCCAGGCAAGAATACTGGAGTGGGTATCATATTGCTATGCCCTTCTCCAGGGGAATCTTCCCAAACCAGAGATAGAACCCATGTCTCTTACATCTCAGGCGTGTTCTTTACCACTAGCACCACCTGGGAGGCCCCAGGCTACAGTCTGTACGTTCACTGTACGTTCACATCTGCTCCCAGTTCTTGGAGCACATCCTTTGTCCTGAAGCCGTCCCAGCCTGCAGCAGCCTCCATCTCTCCCTCAGTACCTGATCCCTCCCACTGGGCAGTGCTGCCGTGTCTCACACTTCCTCGCCAGTCTCCTCGTCACATGCTTTAGACTTTGTCTCTTCCAATCCAGTCTCTTGCAAGAAGTAACTGCGCTGTGACTATCCCTTGATTGAACTCACCCAATCCTTGAGCAGTGGGAAGCCCTAGATCTGAGCCACACTGATTGATTCAAGGGACATTCACTGAGCTCCCCCTGTGGGCCAAGTGTGCTCTGGGTGCCTTGGAAACAAATGCAATCCAATCACTGCCCTAAGAGATGTCATATTCCTCTGGAAGAGACAGGTCCTGGGTAATTACAATTATCCTAACAGGTGCCCTTATAGAAGCAAAGAAGGAGACACAGCGAGAAAAGAGGAAGGGGACCTCGAAGCAGGTAATACTCTAGGCACAGGGCTGCAGGAAGGACAGCGTGGTACAGGGCCAGGTGAGAGCTGGTAGGGAGGAGTGTCCAACCAGGCAGGAGACCAGATGTGGGGGCTTCGCTCCTGAGTTGTGGCCTTGGCCAAGGGGACAGGTTCCTTACCGCAACTGTGGGCTTGTGGCTCCGCAGCGGGGGCACGGCGCCGGCCGTGGAGGGCCGCGGGGGCAGCGTAAGGGTGCTAGGGAGCGACGGCTTGGGGCCCAAGGGGGGCGTGCGGGTGCTGGGGAGAGAGGCCTCGGGAACAGGGGACTGCGGGTTCTGCGTGGGAGCACTGCGGGGTGGAGGCGCCGGGCCCAGGGGCGGCGCAGGGCCGGGGCAGAGGCTCAGAGCTCGGTGGCGGAGGCGGTGCAGGAGGCTGCGGGGGTGGGAGGCGAGCCTGCCCTCGGAAAGCCGCCGCCTAGCCCCAGCCAGCTCCGACCTCACGCCGCGCAGCATGTCCAGCGAGCACCGGTGTTGGCCCAGGCGGGGGCTCGCCGCGGAGCTGGGCTGGGGGCTGCAGGGCTCCGGGTCTTCCTCCACGGCAGAGGAGGCTGCTTCCTCATCCTGGTCCTCCTCCTCCTCTTCTTCCTCCTCCTCCTCAGGCTGCTCCTGGGATCCGGCCGCCGGATCTTCAACTTCGACAGGCACGGGTTCCAGCCCTTGCTCCGGGCTGGCCAGCAAGAGCCAGGCCGGAGGGGCGGAAGCTGCCCCCGGAGCATCGCATTGGACTGGACAAGGTCCCTGGATGACAGCCTCCACCCAGAAGAGCGTCCTCCTCTCCAGGCTGAAGTCGTGCTGCGGATACAAGGCCAGGGGAGGCTCCGCCAGGCAAACCAGGGTCTGGGGGCACACCCCTACCTCCTGGCCCCCGGGGAACCTGTTCAACGATACACTTTCCAGACCTAGACAGCTTCTGATTCTAAGCCCCAGGCATTCATCGCAGGCCAGCCTCACCCTCGGTTTTAGCTAGCATTGGAGTGGATGGCTGTCAATAACAATTTAATAGCAAACTCTGTAGACAGGACAACGTGAGGAATGGGTTAACAGAATGAAAGCCTAAGTCCCTTTGCCATTCAGCATATAATTGAACAACAGTGGCCTAAACAGTTTCTCCAGGGGACTTCTCTGGTGGTCCAAAGATTGAGAATCTGCCTTCCAGTGCAGGGGATGAGGGTCAGATCCCTGGTGGGAGAAGTAGGATCCCACGTGCCAGTGGGGGCAACTCGGCCTCTCCACCACGACTAGAGAAGCCGGGGCACCCGCAACGACTGAGCGCGCAGGCTGCAGAGCCTGCACCACTAGAAAGCCCATGCTTGCAGCAACTAGAGAGCCCACACACGACCCAACAAAGACCCAGTGCAGCCTAAAAGCTTTTTTAATTTCAACAAAACTTTTCCTTCACCAAGAAGCTTTCACTTGAGCTCAGCACCATTTGCCACCGAGCAGCCGGCCTTGGAGGCGGGCCCAGACACACAAACCTCTGCAGGGAGTAGTGCTTGCCCCACCCTATGTGCTGCCTTCCAGCTTACTTGGGGGCCCAAGAAATGTAAAAATCATTCTTTTTTTTTTTTTCTCCTGAACTCTACTTAGTTGGTCCTAATGTTATTCCCATTTCCAGATTATCAAAAGGAGGCTCAGGAAATTTAGTTTGCTCAAGGTCAGATCAGTGGTGAGTAGATGAGCTGGGATTCCTGTCCATCTGACTGATCAAGCCACCTAAAAACTAAATGTGGAGCCCACATAAATAATTTAAATTGAGAGTTTATGTGAAGCAAAAATAAAATATTCCCCTTAACTACTATCAAAATAAAGAACTGGAAATATAAAACTCCATTAAAAAATATAAATATTCTTAAAAGGCAACTTCAGCGCTCTGTGATGGCCAGGTAAGCCTGGCGGAGTGGGGGCGGGGTGGATGTGGGAGGCAGAAAGGCAGACAGGAACACCCTCTCCCCTCACTCCACTCCTGACATGACCCTAAGTTGGGGAGAAGAACAGAATTTAGCTGTTCTAAGTGTGGTTCCCCGACTGAGGTCAGGGAGTGTATCTTATTTCTCTCTGTTCTTGGGGCCCAGGGCGGTTCTGGCTCTGAGAGGATATTTGTAAGAGTGTACAGAATAAATGATTAGAAAAAGAGACTGGAGCAAAATGAATGAGTTGGGAAGGACAGAGGAGGTGGTAAGACCACTTCAGAGCTGAAGAGACCGTCATAGAGGGAAAGAGACTGAGAGATAATGAAACAGACGGTGGAACTTAGGGGATAAAAGGATCCAAAGACCCAATTAAAAATACCAGCACTTGCGATTGGTGGAACCTAAGCAAGATGATTCTAAAGTCCATATGAAAAATAAACAAATAATAGCCAAGGGCTTCCATGGTGAGTCAGTGGTAAAGAATCCACCTGCCAGTGCAGGCAGGAGACACAGGTTCGATTCCTGGTCCAGGAAGATCCCACGTGCCATGGAGCCACTAAGCCTGTGCACCACAGCTACTGAGGCCACAGGCCGTAGCTACTCAAGCCTGTACCCCCTAGAGCCTGTGCTCTGCAGCAAGAGAAGCCACGGCAATGAGAAGCCTGCCATGGCAACTAGAGAAAAATCCATACAGCAACGAAGACCCAGGACAACCCCCCACCAACACACACCCAAAAAAGAATAGCCTAAACACCTCTGGGGACAAAAAGAGAAATAAAGGGGACTGGCCCTTCCAGCCTCTAATATATATTATAAAACCTCAATAATTAAAGCTAAGGTACTGCACAGAGAGCCTAAAGGTAAAGAACAAAAGGGCCAGAAATGGATGTTATCTGTGGGACTTTAGTAGATAAGGTGGCATCTCAAGCAATGGGAAAAAAGAGGGACTGGTCAATAAATGGTGTTAGTGGAAAGAAAATAAAGTTGGATCCATTCTCACATCATACACAAGGGGAAATTCCAAAAGGATCAAAGATTCAGTTATTTGAAATGAAACTATAAAAGTACCAGCAGAAAAGAGGAGAGAAATCCTTTATAATCTCAAGTAGGGAAAACATTGCTCACTCTGAATTGAAACTGAGAAGCCGTGAAAGTACACACATGCACAACTGAAAATCTGCATGGCAAATACACCCCATAAGCAAGGTCAAAGGCGAATAACAAACTAGCAGGAAAAACAGCACTGATAGCACAGACATAGGATTGCCTAGAAATAGGTAAGAAAAGACCAACAGCCCAACAGGGAAATAAACAAAAAGATATGAACCGTCCATAGAAAAGGAACTCCAGATGGCTCTTAAACACATGAAAAGCTGCTCAGTCTCACTCACAATAAGAGAAAGGAAAATAAAACTATACTGAGATACCATTTGCCTATCCCTCAGCAAAGATGCAACATCTGACTCCTTTGTTGAGGACTGCAGCTAAGGTATAAGCCCATTTGTAGAGTGCTGTGCATGCTAAAGTCATTTCAATTGTGTCCAACTCTTTGTGACCCTCTGGGCCACAGCCCACCAGGCTCCTCTGTCGACGGGATCCTCCAGGCAAGAACACTGGAGTAGGTTGCCATGCAAAATCTCCAGGGGATCTTCCTGACCCAGGGATCGAACCTGCATCTCTTATGTCTCCTGCATTGGCATGTGGGTTCTTAACCACTAGCAGTGCCACCTGGGAATCCCTTGTAGGGTACTGGTTGGATGTAAAACAGTATAACCCTTATGGAGAGCAATTTGGCAATATGATTTAATTCAAAAGGACATCTGCATATAGTCTTTCCCTGCAGCATTGCTTGTAATGACAAAAGACTGGGAAGAACCTAAGTGTCCATCAAGAGAGGATTCATTCAGTAAAGTACAATAAATCTATATAATACAATACCATGCAGTGAAAAACTAACTGAAGAAGCACTTTGTGTACTGATATGGAAAGTCTTCAAATATGTTAAGTGAAAAAAAATCAAGAAGAACAATGTATAGAAAATGGTACCTTTGGTGTGAAAATGGAGGAAATAGCTGTATTTGCTTGTATGTACACACATAAGAATCTACAGAAGAATACATTTTAAAATACAAGTAACAGAAGTTACCAGAGCAGGTGGGGACAGGACAGATAAGGAAGTGTCAAATGGAAGGCTTTTTACTCGACAGGCAAACTGCCTGGGAATCAAACTGACCTCCAACCTTGTTTTTTAAATAAGTGTTAATGGAACACAGCCATACTCACTTACCCCTTTCTGTAATGTCTGCGGACCTTTCTCCCTACAATAGTAGTGTGGAGAGATTGCTGCTTTTTACTATCTGGCCCTTTACAGAAAATGTTTGTTGACCCTTGCTCTATACATGTATATATTCTTTTTTAAAAATTTAACACAAAAAGGAAATCAATTCTAACTAAAGGAAAACTATGATGAAACAACAAAACACAGACTTGCTGAGGCTCCTCAGGAAAGCAATAGATGCAGGAGGTGGATGTGGGCTTTAGGGACTGACACGCTCATGTTGGAATCCTGGCTGTGCCACTCACAGCCACATGGCCCTGTTGGTCACATGGGTGGAAACTTTGGTTTCCTGTGCCATGGAGAGGGAACACCCACCTGCTACAAGGGTCATAAGAATGAGCGAGAAGAGTGAGCCTGTGAAGAGTGTGCAGCCTGGCCCTGGTACAGACCAGGTGCTCCATGAATGGAAGGTGTTTTTTTTTTTCTCTCTCTTTTTCTTTTAGGCCACTACAGATTCATCTGGTAATCTAACCACTGTCTATAACATTGTTGCTATGGGAAAATGTGTTTCAAGTTCCAAACACTGGGAATAAAGCCCAGTACGCTTGGAAGACTGACCAGGAGAGGCTATAAATCATACGTGGAGTCCCATGCTTCTCTATTAGATAGCTGGCCACAGCAGTAAAAGAAATGGAGACTCAGGAGGGGAAATAGGCTCAAGGGAGATGAGTGGGTGTAGAGTGCAGGGCCAGGGCCAACACGTGGGCTGGGACTCAAGACATAGACTTGGCTGAAGAGTACCTATTTCTGCTTCTAGGAAAAGTAACTTTCAGAATAGCCTCCTCCCGGCTTAGCAGAGACGGAATAGTTATGCCAGTCTGTCTACCTCCACTGGAGCTTACTTAGTAAAGCAATTTCCTTTTCCCAGCAGTACAGGCCCTACTGGGAATATGCCTTCAGAGTGAGGGCCCACAGCACAGGCTCTCTGGTGAAAGCAAGAGCTCCTGCCACACCAGGAGGGACCCTGAACGCTGTACTCGGGGCTTTACAAAGCTTATTTCACTTCTGGGTCCCGAGGAACTTAAGTGCACCTGCAGGGGCTGCAGATGGAAGTCTCCTGCTCCTACGCCTCCAAACTGCCCAAGCCTCTCTACCTGACCCTCTCCAGGCCTCTCCTTCCTGGACTGGTTTCTTTGCACCTAACTTCCCATAACCCTGTATTTTTTTGCCCTCGAACATTACATGTCTGAAGTCTCTCACCTGTCTCTTATACACATCTCGTCGGGGTGNGCTCCTACGCCTCCAAACTGCCCAAGCCTCTCTACCTGACCCTCTCCAGGCCTCTCCTTCCTGGACTGGTTTCTTTGCACCTAACTTCCCATAACCCTGTATTTTTTTGCCCTCGAACATTACATGTCTGTGAAGTCTCTCACTTTCCAGTCCTTCTCTGAGCTATCATGAAACGATCTGCAATCAAGATTTAGGTTTTATTTTTTACTTAATTTTTTAAATTAATACATTTGTTTATTGTTGTCTGTGCTGGGTCTTCATCGCTATGAGCAGGGTTTCCCTAGTGGCAGCAAGTGGGGCTGCTCTCTAGTTGTGTGCAGGCTGCTCATTGCGGTGGCTTCTCTTGTTGCAGAGCGCAGGCTCTCAGGTGCACACACTTCAGTAGTTGCTGCACACGTGCTCAGTAATTGTGGATCACAGGCTTAGTTGTCCCATGGCATATGGGCTCTTCCTGGACCAGGGATCCAGCCAGTTTCCCTTGCATTGCAAGGCAGATTCTTAACCACTGGACCACAGGGAAGCCCAGGGCCTGGGAATTAGTCCCATCATTGCCACTATCTTTGGACAGATCATTTCCCTTCTCTGAGCCTCAGGTTCCTCATGTGCAAAGTGAGTGTGAGCTGAACTAGATCCTCAAATTTTCCTACTAAGTAGCCCGCTGTTGCTGCTGCTAAGTTGCGTCAGTCATGTCCAACTCTGTGCACCCCCATAGACGGCAGCCCACCAGGCTCCCCCGTCCCTGGGATTCTCCAGGCAAGATCACCGGAGTGGGTTGCCATTTACTTCTCCAATGCATGAAAGTGAAAAGTGAAAGTGAAGTCGCTTAGTCGTGTCCGACTCTTAGCGATCCCATGGACTGCAGCCCACCAGGCTCCTCCGGCCATGGGATTTGCCAGGCAAGAGTACTGGAGTTGGGTGCCATTGCCCTCTCCAAGTAGCCTGCAGACAGTGCTGAATGAACACGCAAGATCCCAAGGACTCAGTCCCAAGAGATCCACCACCAGCTCCGAAGATGTTTGCAATCCTTCTCTTTCATTTTTTAAAATTCATGTGGATTTTGCCTTCTACCTCATTATATATCTGTGTTATAATACAAGTGCAACAGGCTTCCTCCTAAATCTTCAAATAAATTTGACTCACTTGGAAGTTAAATAATCATGTTTATCCTGAGGGTATGTGATACCACCATATACACTGAGGGCATATCCCAGTGTGTGAGCCATGGGGCAAGGGGTGCTTCATAGGTGCCCCATGGATAGGTGTACTTTGGGTCTGTGGAATAGTAATCCATTCTGATGTGTCCTGTGGAACTGTCTGCATTTTAATCTCAAGATAGCATCTTAGCCCAGTGGAGGGATTCTAACAGTGGAATTTTCGACTTGGCAGTAGGCTGATAGAGAAGAGAGGAATTGGAATTGGAGTATCCTTGCTAGAACTCTCAGTAACTCCATACAGGCAACCTTCTGGTTATTCTAAACTTAAGATGCACCAAATAGCCCCATGTCCAAGTCTCTGGACTTCTTCATGGAATATCTTTCCCTCTTGCATTATTTTCACACTTCCTAGAATATATCAGAACAGGAGTGGCTGCCACTTAAAGTCAAGGGACAAGGGGCCTCATGAGGCTCAGCATCAGACCCACAGACCGAGGGATGAGAAGACAGACAGAGAGACGCACTTACCATAGAACCCAGCAGAAGCTCCCTGCAGTCTGGAACACTGAGATCTGGCCCAGGGAGGGGCTCTCTGTCTATCACAAAGCCCCTGGGCACCTTGAAGGGGACATCATCCAGGGCATTCATTCTGTCAGAGGAGTGTGGAGATGGCTGAGCAGGGCTGGAAAGAGCAAGTCCCTGAGGACCAGGCCCAGGCCTCAGATGGCTCACTGCTCTCCTGTGTGGTGACTTGGACGAGCCCCACACAGCCAGGAAGGGAACGGTGAAGTGACTTGTGCTGCATAAGGGAGGAAAAATGAATAAAACCAAGAGCCTTCAAACTGACAGCAATTGATATTTTCATGTTTAAGTCTTGCTCTCTAGACCACTGTTTCCCAAAATGTGGTCTACAACACTAATTCTAAAGGATTTCATCAAGAGTATTCACCCCAATGGTGAGGAAAGAGCTATCAAATTACACAAACTCTTCCGAAAAAGAAGGGAAAAAAAGGAATATGTCCTAACTTGTTTTGATTTCAGCATCGCCTTAAAAAGAAAATGAGAGGCAGAGATTTCATGAACATAAACGCAAAAATCTTACCAAAAATAATTATGGGTAGAAAAAATACAACACTTCCAGGTTGAGTTTAATTTCAGGAATGAGAGACCTGTCTCTCATTCAGTGGAAATAAAGATAAATATGAATAGAATAAAAAATTTTAAGTGTATAATTATGATGCAGAAAAAGCACTTGATAAAATCAATATCCATTCATGATTTTAAGAAACAATAAACAAACTCTATTTGGCAACTTAAGAATAGAAGGGAATTTCATTAACCTAAGAAAGAATGTCTCTAAAACATCTAAAACAAACATCCCACTTAATGGTGAAATAGTAAAAGGTTTCCCCAATATTGGAAATGAAATAAAGATGTCCCCTTCATCTCTTCTGTTCAACACTGCCCTGGAGGTACTAACCTGTGCAAAAAGAGAGGGGGGAAAAAAAGTATTAGGATTGGAAAGAAAGAAAACTACTTCTAGAAACAGAAAACTATTTCAAGATGACATATTTATATGTAGAAAATCCAAAGGAAGAGTATGTCACGCTGTAAAGCAATTAATACAGTGTGACATTGAGAGTTTACAAAAAGACCAAGAGAATAGAAAAGATAGTTTAGAAGCAGATCCACACGTATACAGATCCTGGATTTATGACACAATTGGCCCTGCAGAGCAGTAGGAAAATGAGGGTCTTTCTAAGAAATAGTTCTGGATCAATTGGATATTCTCCAAAAAAAAAAAAATCTTGACCCCCTACCTCATAAACAAAAATCAGTTTCAGGTAGGCTGTAAACCTAAATGTGAAAGGTTAAGAAACAAACTTGAAGCTAAAATAGGAGAATATATTTATGACCTTAGAAGAGGCAAACATTTTGTAAAATGTTACAGAAAGACTAACCATAAAGAAAATACTGATAAATTGGGCTACATTAAAGTTAAGAACTTCCACTTATCAGTACATTAAGAGAGTGAAAAAGCAAATCACATGGAGGAAGAAGATATTTGTAGTACACATATCTGACAAAGGACTCATATCCAAAATATGCAAAAAGTTTCTACAAATCAATAAGAAAAAGATCCCAAAGTAGGTAAGATTTTTAATAGGTACATCACAAAAGAGGACATCAAAATAGCTAATAAACATGAAGTTGTTTAACCTCATTAGCCCTCAGAGAACTCCAAAACGAAACAATGAGATATCACTACACACACATACACACACACGCAGAGGAAGAGTTAAAATTTTAAAAAGCCTGACAATATCAAGTGTTGATGATGTTGTGGAACATCTAGAACTCTCATGCACTGTTGATGAGAAAGTCAATTAGTATTAGTCAACAATATCTGCTAAGCTGAAATCAAAAATCAAAAATTCACATATAGCCACTGAACCATTTGGTTAAGATCAAGTGCCATATCAGTTTAATAATACAACAGCCAGGGATTTGCTTTTTTACATATTTTGGACCACATTAAATGCAGTTGCATTAAAAAAAAGCAAAATTCATTCATACAGAATTCAATTTCATGACTGCCTATAATATACACTTAAATCTAGACTCCTAACCACAGGAATTTTACAATCAGGGTTTACCAGGGAGTACCTCTGGCTCAATACATCATCCTGATCTATCAGGATGGTTTTGAAGTCCTGCTGCTCCAGGTCACTGGGGTCATCCCCACACACATAGAACATCCGGTGAAGAGGAAGAGTGGATAATCTGAGGGCATAGAGGTCAAAGGGGCCAGATGGGCCAATCCTTTAATTCCCTCATTTCTGCTGTCTGCCCTCTCTTGTCACTGTCTTACTGTACGGAAGGCTTGAAGGTTTCTCCACCCCATGTCGGGAAACAGTCTCCCAGCATATTGGGAGTGAGTCTTCATACTATAGGATCAGACAGCTTCTAGTGTGATCACTAAGTAATCTACCCCATCAACCCTTCCTACAGGGGACCTTTGAGATATAAGGAGTTGTAGGGGACAAATGAAAGTGAGGAAGTTTTGGCAGTCTCAGATTTATCGTTTACATTTTTGGCCATCATTAGAATTTTTAGCTATGGGGAAGGACCACAGTTCATTGAGACACAAGTGTGAACTGTACATCCAATGAGCAAATATAGAGCCCCACTCCTGCTTCCTTCCCTCCACTCCAACATTTGTACCCTAATGATATTCTCAGCATTATACCTGCTTCTGGAGTTCTTTAAGTTTGAGGATTCTGGAAGCACATTTTAAGAGCAGCCAGGACTACAATGTAAGACATGATCTAGTAAGACCATATTCTAAAATGACAGTCACTCTGCTAAATACAAAATAAAGAGGCACAGATCATTAAGTGATGACATTCTTCAGAGGAAGGGGAATGTTCCAGTCCTTATGGGGGTTGGGGAAACTTCAGGAACGACAGGACTTGATCTGGACCCTGGAGGGTGGGAGAAAAGCCTGTGGAGCAGGGAGAAGGTGAGGGAGAGAGAGCACGTAACTCCAGGGAGAAAATAGCTTAAGCCAGGGAGCAGGGGCAGGGCAGAGTGAGACAAGCTGCTTGAGTCAAGTATATGGTTTGTGTTGAGAAGCAGTCTGCAGTAAGACTGAAGGGGCTGAGGTAGAGTTGGGGAGGGTGCTGAACTTGAACTGAGTGCTAACACCATTCAGTAAGCAGTGGAGAAAGCCCTGGAGGGATCTGAAGAGGTGGGGTGAGGGGAGGGGGAAGGGGGATAATAGGAAAGCCAGTCTTTGCATGCTCCAACAAACTGCATAACCCAGGACCTTTCTAACATCAGTTCATGGGTCTGGGCCCATGTGACTGTTTCTGAGCCTGGGGCTAGGGGCTGGGTGATAGAGATTGTAGTAATTGATCTACTTGGAGCCCCAGCAATGATATTAGTATTATAGGTCTCCACTATACTCTCAAAATGACTTCATCCTTGCCCACAAATCTATGTGCCAGTTAGGCCCTTCTAAGATCAAACAAAAATGCAACTGCCTACAAGGCCTCTCCTCCATAATGTCTAAGGGTGCCTCAAACTCAACATACCCAAGGTAAACTCTGATGTTCCCCTCCCCCAAACTGCTCCTCTTCCTCCAGGATTCCTTATCTCAAGGAATGTCTAAGATACACACAAAAGCTTGGGACTCATCCCCAACACTTTCTTCCCCTTCACCGCCACCCATCTCAAGTCCCACCGGACTTTCTCTCCTAAATCTCTGGAATCTAGCCATTTCATGCTGCCTGCACTGCTGCCGCTGGAATCCGAGCCCCCTTCCTCTCTCACTTGGACAACTGGTGTCCGTGTTATCTTCTCATGCCTTATCATTCTATTACACACACTGGAATCAAATTGATCATTTCAAGCCATTCTGATGTTCAAAAGCCTCCAGTGGCTCCCCCCTACTCTCAGAACAAAATCAGACTCCTGGCAAGGAATCCCAGTGCCTTGCAGTGTCTGGCCCCTACTCTCTCTCTTGCCGTCTTATTCTCACCATGCTGGCCTTCAGCTGCATTGCCCTCTCAGCCCCACGAAGGGTCTTTACGTACACTATTCCAGATACGCGCAGGGCTCCTCTTTGTCTCTTCCCACTAGTTAATTCTTCGGAGCTCTGCTGGAACATCATGTCCCCCGAAAAGCTTTCCCTAACCCCCAAACTTGAGTTGGTCCCACTAGTACAGTGGCTTTCAAGGGTTTTTTTCCTACCGTGACCCATGGAATGAAATACATTTGACTTTGTAACTTAGTAAATACATACATAAACTGAATGATAATTCTTACTCTTACTATGTGACACATAGATATTTTGTATTATTTCACCTAGAAGCATTACAGAACACTCGGTTTGGGGAGGGGAAAAAAAGAGGGGGAACCATAGCTCTCCTTCAAAGCACTCGGCCCACTTTTTGATTGTTGGATGATTATCTGTCTCCTTTAAAGCCTGTACTCGTTCGGGAGTATTTGGTATTTTGCTCACCGTTATAGTCCCTGTACTTAGCAAATTATCTGAGCCTCAACAGGCACTTAAAAAAATTTGAACAATGAAAAATATAAATTTGTGACTTAATACTGTTTCTTTGTAGTGCATATTACGACTTATCTTGTACAATCATTAAACTTCTCTACTCTAGACTAACTGCAGGAAGGCAGGAATCCTATCTGTTTGCCCCCTTTTTATGTCTCCAGCATTTAATACTGTACCTGGTAAATGGTAAATAATAATTTCCCAAGAACACCATTTAAATCCTGGTAATCAGCTTCTGACAATAAGTTAATGAAGTTGAAAAGTATCTGCTGCTCTTCATAGTTATCTATTTTAAGTCCAGTTGCCTCCAAGACTTCAATCTTTGTTTCAGAGACTATGAAAAACCCAGCTTATTCCAAAAGGAAAATGGAACCTTCATTGGAAACAAATTCTTCATGGATAGTCAGGTGTGGCAAATCAGAAAGTACTAATGGGTACACCCAAAAGTAAACAGTTAATTATGTGGGAATAGCTGGTTATAAGTAATTTTTTAAAAAAATTTAGTTAGAAATGCTTCATGTAATCTCTACTCCCTAAATTATGTCACAGCTAATATTTCACAGCATTCACACTCCTTCTATATATTATTATTTGATTAGAATAAGACATACTTTGCACTTACCTTGTAATTCCCAAGATAGCTTCTCTGAGGACAAAATTTATAGAAGTAAATTGCTACAACAGATGGTATAATCCCAGCTAAGCTTCTCAATAATCCTTGCACAAAAATCACGTGGACACAGGAGCATGAATGGCTTTAGAGTGATTAAATTGGTTAGCCATAGCAAATTCTTTGACGTCATAAACTCAGGCACTCCCACTGAACACTCTTAGTATTTAACATACAACTAATCTCTTTCATTTTCCAGTCTTCCCTGTACTTATTTAATTTCTTAAATGCTCTTATTAGACTTTCTCACAAATCTAGTGTCTCCTGTTAATTTGTCAAGATAAATAAATTTCTTATAAATAGGACATGATGAATCAACACGTTTCTGGTTAGTCTTTGAAGGATTTTAATTTTCATTTATTTATGTTCGATACATAGAGAATATACGCTATATGCTGCATGCTAAGTTGTGCTGTGTGGCAAGTTGCTTCAGTTGTGTCCAGCTCTTTGCAACGCTATGGACTGGACTGTAGCCCACCAGGCTCCTCTGTCCATGGGATTCTCCAGGGAAGAATACTGGAGTGGGCTGCCACTCCTCCTCCAGGAGATCTTCCAATCAAGGGATCAAACCCACATCTCTGATGTCTCTTTCATTGGCAGGTGGCTGCTTTACCACTATCACCACCTGGGAAGCCCAGTATAGGCTACGACTATAAGATAAACTTGGAACAGGATACTGGGATTGAGTGGGAACTCAGGATCGGAGTTAAAGAGGCTCCCACTGGCCAAACATGAAGCAATCAATAAAAAATAATAATGAGTTGAAAGAAAAATCCATCTAAATCCGAATTCATAACAACACTTAAAAACAAAATTTACTAGTAACTTTTAGAGGATGCAACTCATTATTCTGAATACTAGTAAATAAAATCATGTGTTTATTTTTTGCCTTTCCTATACAAATTCTGCTGCTACTGCTAAGTCACTTCAGTCGTGTCCGACTCTGTGTGACCCCATAGACGGCAGCCCACCAGGCTCCCCTGTCCCTGGGATTCTCCAGGCGAGAACACTGGAGAGGGTTGCCATTTCCTTCTCCAGTGCATGAAACTGAAAAGTGAAAGTAACATCGCTCAGTCGTGTCCGACTCTTAGCGACCCCAAGGACTGCAGCCCACCAGGCTCCTCCATCCATGGGATTTGCCAAGCAAGAGTACTGGAGTCGGGTGCCATCGCCTTCTCCGATACAAATTCTGGTCCTGTGTAATCAAACAGTTGATGAGGTGATGCTTCTCCTTTTAATATTCCAGCTGAAGTTAAGAAAGAAGGGCACAATTAAACTGTCAGTCTTTTGCAAATCTAAATAAGTGAGTCTAGGTCTTGAATAACAATGGCTGCTAAAATCACAAAAGGAGACAACCGATTAGTCCTCCTGAATGTAGTACCAGGCCTATGATATACTTGAGCCAGAAAATCCTGATCTTAATGTGATCAAACCTCTAGCGTGGTCCAATAGAAATATATGAGCCACATGTGTAATTGCACATATCAAGTCAAACTCAGTTTCAGTTCAAACTCAATTTCAAGTGCCCAACAGCCATAGATGGCTACAGTACAGTTTGAATCATTATAAGAAATACAGGAACAGAGGAATATGTAATCACAATGATGCAGTTAGCTAAATCCAGACTGGGAACTCTTTAGGAAAAAGATGATCTGATTTCCTCAAGTAATACGTTGCAAGGGAGCAAAAGTGTGCAAGTGCAACAGCAAGCAGGAAGAAGACCTACGGGCTACGGGAAACTTAAGAGACACATCAGCTAACAGTGATGCACAGATTGCATCCAGATCTTGATTTGGAACAAAATGTAAAACACAGATTTCTGAGATCTTTTGAACACTGACTGGATATTTGATGATACTAAGGAGTTACAGTCCATGGGGTCGCCAAAAGTCGGACACGACTGAGCGACTTATTCATTTCCTCAGGTGCAATAATAGCATTATGGTTAAAATTTTTTAATGTCTTAAAACTATATACTGAAACACTTATGAAGTAATATGGCATCTGAGATTTGCTAAATAATCCAGCATGACTGGCAGTTCAGTTCAGTCGCTCAGTCGTGTCCGACTCTTTGCGACCCCATGAATCGCAGCACGCCAGGCCTCCCTGTCCATCATCATCTCCCGGAGTTCACTCAGACTCACGTCCATCGAGTCCATGATGACATCCAGCCATCTCATCCTCGGTCGTCCCCTTCTCCTCCTGCCCCCAATCCCTCCCAGCATCAGAGTCTTTTCCAATGAGTCAACTCTTTGCATGAGGTGGCCAAACTACTGGAGTTTCAGCTTTAGTATCATTCCTTCCAAAGAAATCCCAGGGTTGATCTCCTTCAGAATGGACTGGTTGGATCCCCTTGCAGTCCAAGGGACTCTCAAGAGTCTTCTCCAACACCACACTTCAAAAGCTGTACATCCAGCCATCTCATCCTCGGTCGTCCCCTTCTCCTCCTGCCCCCAATCCCTCCCAGCATCAGAGTCTTTTCCAATGAGTCAACTCTTTGCATGAGGTGGCCAAACTACTGGAGTTTCAGCTTTAGTATCATTCCTTCCAAAGAAATCCCAGGGTTGATCTCCTTCAGAATGGACTGGTTGGATCCCCTTGCAGTCCAAGGGACTCTCAAGAGTCTTCTCCAACACCACACTTCAAAAGCATTAATTCTTCGGCGCTCAGCCTTCTTCACAGTCCAACTCTCACATCCATACGTGACCACAGGAAAAACCATAGCCTTGACTAGACGGACCTTAGTCGGCAAAGTAATGTCTCTGCTTTTGAATATGCTATCTAGGTTGGTCATCACTTTCCTTCCAAGGAGTAAGCGTCTTTTAATTTCATGGCTGCAGTCACCATCTGCAGTGATTTTGGAGCCCAAAGTCTGACACTGTTTCCACTGTTTCCCCATCTATGTCCCATGAAGTGATGGGACTGGATGCCATGATCTTCGTTTTCTGAATGTTGAGCTTTTAGCCAACTCTTTCGCTCTCCTCTTTCACCTTCATCAAGAGGCTTTTTAGCTCCTCTTCACTTTCTGCCATAAGGGTGGTGTCATCTGCATATCTGAGGTTATTGATATTTCTCCCAGCAATCTTGATTCCAGCTTGGTAGGGGTACAGATAAAACAAGATTGGCCAGGAGTTGACCATTATTTGAAGCCAGATGATGAAAAAAATACCATTCTCTCTACCTTTCAATGTTTGAAATTTTCCACAATTAAAAAAAAAAGAAAGAAAAGACCTGGGATAAAATTACAGAGATACTGTCCATATTGTTAGAAGTACAGTTCGTGAAAGACACTACTGTAAGTCTTCTTTCTGAACTCATGACGTACCAGTGGCTGCTGCCACCACCACGACACAGGGCAATAAACTAGGGAAAACTTAACAAAACAAAAACCAAGCAAATAACAAAAATAATGCTCAGTTTAATGAGAGGAAAGAGGGAATTGTTTTTTCCACCTGAGATTGTGTCTTCTTTTCCTTGGGTTCCACTGCCTGAGTTTTCCTGAGTCCCTGCTCCATACTCCCTAAGCCCATCAAAGCAAGGCTCTCTGGAACCAAATATATATGGTACAATTCATCTTTTATTTCTACTTGTCCTACAGCTCACCAGAAAATGGTGGCGACTTATAACAAAAGGGCACACAGGCCTGTGGGGTTATGTGAGCCTGAGCATGGCAGATTCTGAAGTTTATGAACTTAAACACACTTTGGAGGAGTGATGGCACTCACGCCCTATCTGTTAACTCTGTAATGCATAATACAGAAACTTAACAGTGCAAATGAAACAAAACCGGGACAAAGGTATTAGTTAGTATCTTGTACCCAAGTGCTTCCAGTTACATGAAATCACTTCCAAAGTTGAGGTGTCCTTTTCTGCTTATCCAGAGCTGGATTCCACATACAAAACGTAGTTCCTGAGGTTTGCCTTCCTGGAGCAAATGCCTAGTTACTAAATGTGAACTTTATAGTGTGTGTGTTTCAGCAGTGAGAAAGAGTGTGCAGTGATTTGGGAGGCAACAAATTGAGGGCAAAGGCTCAAATTAAAAAAATAAAAATAATATTTATTTAGCTTTTTGGAAATAACACAATAAATGACAAAAAAGGAAAACCAAACAAAAAAAACCTGACAATGTTATATGATTGATCATCTCCAGGCACAACAGCATTTATTAATGAATATAAAAAATAAATTTTATTATTTCAACCCACTTTCCCCCTGCCCCTAGCTTCAACTACGTGTATATTTTTGGAAGCTTGAGTTCCTAAGAAAATTCCACAATTTCCACTCTACTGGCTCTCACAGGGTGACTGAGTGAAGTTGATCAGGGTCGCAATTCCATAAGGAAATTAATTTTTATCGCTGGGGATTCTGAACAACCAGACCTTTAGGAACTTAAGAAGCAGGTGCTTTCATTAGGATCCTTCTAACATGGGGGACATGCAGCCAGCATCCATTAAAACACAATCCAGTTTGGATACAAGCACTCTGCAGGCTTTCCAAGTTCTCCAAATGACTAGCAGTGAGGCCACCAGCTTTTCTGGCAGCCTAGCCTCTCCACAGCTGCACCAAAAGTAGAATTCACAAAAATGAAGATAAAGCCTTCCTTACTTTTCTTCCTGGAAGTTAGAGGGGTCTTTGGGTAAGAAAGGTAAGGAGATTTTGCATCAAGCTTGCCTTAACAAGCAGTACTGGGGGAAGGACTGCTAATCTACCCAGAGCACACCTGTGTCGAGGATATGCGTGTATAGTGTACTTACCCATTACCACGCAAGAAAGGTACAAGTAAACTTGCAAGTCACTCTGGATGAAGCCCCTCAAAACAGAGGCAAATTCGGTGAACCAAGGCCAGTGCGTGTCATGATAACCTCAGTCCACCTGGGTCTTTTCTTGAAGAATCGTATTAATCTCCCGATTCAAGAGGCACCTCTGGATGAGACAGAGGACAGAAGGAAAATGTACCTTCCCCGTAGGTCAATGCCACATGGAGTTTGGTCTATTGTACAAGATGGCAGCATCACTGATACTTAAGAGTTGAAAAGAGCCTTGGCTGGATGACACTCCTGTAACATCTTTACTAATGCAGCTTAACAGCGGTTGCCCAGATGTCGTTGCTGGGGAGCGGGGGAAGGACCCATCCTTGAGGAATGGAGCTGCCTTTGGGATGATCAGATGGTACCAGGTACTGATCCCAATCATGCCTTAATAAGAACATTGTAGAACAACTGTTTATTTCTGTTTTATTTCAAGCAAGATGCTAGCAACTAAGTATTCTATTTCAGGACTCTGCTCTCAAATGACTTATATGAATCTACTAAAGAACTCAATTTCTAGAAATTATGCAAAAGACTACTTCTTAATGTACATACAAATGGGGGAAAAAAAACTCCAAAGAACTTGTATTTTATGGATAATCAAATAATGAATATAGCGTCCATCGTCGATTCTGTATTTGCAAATTTGCCTACTCACTAAAATTTATGTGTCACCTCCCACACCATTACTCGTGGTGCTTCCATGGTTACCTGCTGACACGCACAGAGCAGTGAAAAAGAGCCACCAAAGGGCATGTTCCCAACTGCAGTGGGACACAGTGACACTCTGCCTTCTTGTCTTCAGCTCCCCTACTATAAACAAGTGTCCTTTCTGTAGTCTATTTAGTGCAACATTTGCCTTTTATTGGCATTTTGTTGTTTAAAATCGCTCCCAAGTATAGTGCTGGGGTGCTAAAGCTAGCATGAGAAGCCGCGATGTGCCTTATGGAGAATGTGTGTATGTTAGATAAACTACCTTCAGGCATGAGTTATATGTTAATGAGTTCAATGCTAATGGATCAAAAATATTAAATAAGGTGTCTTTCAAAAAAGAAAGAAAATTTATATACTGATTGGCTGATGAAATGTTATGGCCAGAGGCTCACAGGAATCTAATTCTATTTTTCCTTTAGGAGCTGGAGTTCAACATTCTCTAACTCAGCATTTGCAGCTTTATAGAATACAGCTCCTATGAATACCGAGAATCAACTGCAACATATTTAAAGGCTAAAACTTATTTATTAGCCAGAAATACACTTTTCCCAGAACACTGCTGAACAGCATTGTTGGACCTTTGGAAGGATCCTCAAAGATCACTTGATTCGGCAGTTTTTCAAATTGGGCTTTGAAGACCCTTAGATCCAAGGAGATGCTTTGGGAAGTCTAAAAAGAACAAGGCGCTTCCAGTCACTAACAGATTTAAGCTGCCTGTGGAACCCATCCATCCATTCATTCTGTTATACAAACTGAGTTCTCAAAAGACTGCATCTGGGAGGGTACTGCTGTTCACGTCTGAAGGCCACAGCCTAAGCCTCCATTTGCATCTTGCAGGTAAGGAAAGTGAGGCCAGAGCTAAAAACTTTACCCAGCTCATTAGTAACTGCAGATTAAGGTGAGACTCCTTGTTCCTAGCTCTCTTGGCTTTGAACTCACAAGTCAGTCTGGGTCTTAAACAGTCTCCACAGGTAAGCAAGTACACAGGAAGGGTTTCTTTTCCTTGGCCTGTTTAGCCACAGAAGAGAATTAGGAAAAGGAAGTCAATGTTTTAAGTCAACATAACAGCCATAGCATGGGATAACACAGAGGGCAAGTCACAACCTGAGTTTCAGTGTTTTCACCTGTTAAAATAGGGACATGTACTTCTCAGGAGTTGATGAGGACTAAACAAGATGTAAGTGGCATCCTTCAAACTTGGAAACATTACATAAATTCATAAGAACTAAAAAAAAAAGATATAGTAATAGACCCCAACAACATAAGCACTGCCTGTTGCTACCTAAGGGAAAGAAGACGTGGACGATGCCCCTCTCACCTTATCTGGATGAGTGCTGGCAGGGAGTGCTCAGCTTGGAGGTAATACTGCCGGAAAGGCTGCAAGAGATGGGCGAGCGGGAACTCATCTGAAAAAGAAAAGGCACCATGCCATGTCATGTTTAGTGTGCAGAGCGTATTTCTCAAGGCAAACTGACTTAGTCTATGATTATACAATATGATCAAATGTGTCTCACCTTCAGCCCTGATTTCCAGGATATAGTTTAGAATTCAAATCCTAAAAGCGTCACTTGTCATCTACCACCTCTGAGCTTAGGTGGAGATCATCCATGAGCAAAAGAGCTGTCAATCTAGTATTTTTCTTTTCTCTACTGGCTACAGAGAAACTTACCTGGATCCCCAAATAACTTGGACTCAATTTCATGCTTCTGAAGTAAAAATTTCTCTTTTTCTTTCCTCTGTTTCTTTTCTAATTCTCTTTTCCTCTCTTCCTCTTGTTCTCCTTCTAACATAACTTGGAGGGCTCTCTCTTCAGCTTCATAGAGTTCAGAGCGCTTTTTAATGAGTTTTCTCAGTCGCTGAAGGTGATGCTCAAAAGTCTCATCTGCTGAGGCTGGAGGACAGACCCCTGGGCAACGAGATCCAAAAGGTGTTTAGACACAACCTCTTCTTATCCCCAAATCCATGTTCTAAGGAGCAGACTCAAAGTCCTACCTCCAGTACGAGTTTGGTTAGAGTTTACAAATTCCAACCAATCTTCGAGGCTCAATTTGACCTTTCTGAGTCTTCAATTAATTTGACCCTACCCTGAGTTTCACTAACTCCTCTTTCTGTATCATACCACTTGACCTTTGATTTTGTTTATTTCTAATGTTTTTGATCCTTCAGCTGGACAGTTCCTTTACTAAAGGGAGGAACTTTTATTTCTTCATTGTAAAAACAGCACAGACACCTAGACCCAATTAATAAATAATTCTCCCTCTGATTGAGTCTGAACTTCTGAGAGTGCACACTTGAGCAGTGAGAAGGAAATACACTTAGCCAACCGCAATAAGCTCACAGGCTGCTAATGAGCGCAGCACGGCCAACTATTTGGTTTGCTCAGTTTTAGCACTGGAAATCCAGGTCCTGGGGACAGCTGGTCACCCTGATTTGCAGGTCTGATTCTTTTCCCCCTCAACTACTGCAACTAAATGGCTGTGGAATTCACTCTATCTTCATCTCCAAGGCTAAAGGTTCTTCAGATCATTTTGTGAGGATTTCTTTGCTTGAACAAGTTTTCATCCACTCACTCCCACCTATGCAAACTCTACAACTCAAATCCATCTTCTACTAAGTTGATAATTATTTACACACAAAATTCTTATGTACTGAGAAATTTAAACTGTCATTTTGTTCCTCTGTAATGAGTTTACGGTTTTGTTTCATTTCTTTACCTAGACCAAGGATTGACAAACTTTTTCTATAAAGGGCCAGACACTGAATATTTTAGGCTTGTGGATCATACAATCTCTGCTACAAAAACTAAAATCTGCCAGTACAGCAAAAATATACAGCTAATCCATCAGCCCCAAAGTGCCTCCAGACCCATGAGAAGGTGAGGCCTGCTCCCATCTCAGTTTGCTGGGCCACACCACCCACAGTCACATTCCTCAGCCTTTCATGGATCACTTTGCACTACCCTGACACATTCCCTCTGAAATGGCACTCCCCACCAACCCTCTTCCAGACCCCCTGTACTGACATGATCTGGGTTAGATGAGAGCTTTCCACTGTCTACCATTACTTCTCTAGTTCAGGCAGCTCCCAGATACCAATGCCTTCTCCTTTATTCCCCTTTATTTCCCTTGAGGCTACCCATTCCTGAGAGCCTCGTCCACTCATTGGACCTTGGCATAATTAGAAAAAAGATTCCACCCCTGAAGTCTTAAATCCAATTATTCTCTTCTCTGGCTTTCTACCTGAGACTCCATTAGTTTCACTAAAACCTCCAAGTTGGGAATTCCTTGGTGGTCCAGGGGTTAAGACTCTACACTTCCACTGCAGGGGACATGGGTTTAATCCCTGGTTGGGGAACTAAGATCCTGCATGCCATGCAGTATAGCCAAAAAAAATTAAAAACAGACAAAACAAAACCCAAACAAACGAAAACACCCCTCCAGTCTATCAGATTTCTCCACAGTAAGAGCCCTGTGCTCTGTGCTCACCTGCCAAATGCACTCCCGTGACTGTGTGACCTGGTGCCAGCGTGCACGCTCGTCAGCTCTGCCCACAACGGCACCTCTCTGCAGCCAGATTCCCATGCATCTCTGGTTGGCTCTCATTCGTTCCTCACAGCAAGTACTTCAACCTGCAACTGCTCTCCTAAAGCCTTCCTTCTCTACTCTAAGCAACCCATCCAGCATTTTCCCTAGACAAAAAGAGGCCATCGGGCAGGAAATTCCTCAACACTTTCTCCCCTGACTTTGCTCATTTGCCTTACTGCCCATCCTTGCCCTCCTCATTTTCATTCCAGTGGAAAAGGGCTCCTTCTCCACTGATGTGAATGCCTCCGTCCGGGATCTGAATCTCCCTACTTCCTGCAGGACCTCAAGCCATCACCTATCCCTCCTGCTTCCCTTCACAGGCAAACTTTCAGTGAGCTGGACTCACTGTTCGCTTTTCTGATTTCCTGTTTCCTCTCTGATCTTGTCTAGTCTGTCTTCTACTCATACCACCCCACTGAAATGCACCCCACGCAGGTCACTAATGATCTGTGAGGGATGGTCCTTAATCTTCATATTACTTGACGGTGATGGTAATAATAATAGGAAGAAACACTTAAACATTTGCCAGGATGGTTTTAAACACTTTATGTATGTTTACTAATTTAATCATTGCAACACCCCAAGGATAGGTACTATCACTATTTTCTTCACACAGGTGAGGAAAAATCAAGGCACAGAGAAGTTCAAGTAACCTACCCATTATTACACAATCTCTTTCAGCATTTGCAACTTTCCGGAAGAAAGTAGGGACTCTACATGGGTGCATGCCAAGTCACTTCAGTTGTGTCTGACTCTCTGCGACCCTATGGACTGTAGCTCACTAGGCTCCTCTGTCCAAGGGATTCTCCAGGCAAGGATACTGGAGTGCCATGCCCTCCTCCAGAGAGTCTTCCTGACCCAGCGATCGAACCTGTGTCTCTTACACCTCCTGCGTTGGCAGGCAGATTCTTTACCACTAGTACCACCTGGGAAGCCCCAGGAGGTCTACACTTTCCTCCTATCTCTCTTGATCTCTTTAGTAGTCTCCTCCTTACCCAGCTTGACTTTGACATTTCCTAGGATTTTGTGGTTTTGACCCTCATCTCATACGACACAATCTCCTTAAGGTCACTTCAATTAATGGCTACATGCTGATAAACTCTTATCCAGAATGTCCCAAGGGCACCTCAAACTCAACAGGTCCTAAACCAAACTTATCAGCCCTGAGCCTGTTCCTGCTCCTGTCTTCCTGGTCAATTAGAACGGTACCATCATTCACTTAAGGGATCAAGCTACACCCTGAAAGTAATTTTTTCCATCAGCTCCCACATGAGCTCCCCAAGTTATTTACTTACGTGTATACACATACCTCACATACACTACTCACATCTCTTAAATCCATATACTTTTCTCCAACTCACCATCTGACCCTTATTTCACACTCCCATATTATCCATGCCCAGACAACAGTAGCGTATCAGTCTCTCTTTTCTCCTCCCTCCTAGAAGCCCCAAACCTTCCTCTACTTTGCCAGCACTAATCTTTGTCATCATTTCACTCTCTGCTAAAAGTCTTTCAGTGGTTCCACTCAGATTTAAGCGTAGGTGAGATATCTAGTCCTAGTCCATAAGACTCTTTGCAACTTGTCCCTGCTTACATAACCAGCTTCGTTTTCTCAGTACGTAATTGGAGAAGCACATGCCTTAAAGAGAGAAGTTAGAAAGTTGCACTTCCTCTTTCAAAGTATCCAACAAAACCAGTTACTAGACACTAACTTGTTTTATACTCAAGGAAATTAATTCCAAAGAGTCTGATTATTTTAGATCATAATTTCTCCTAAAATTTCTCCCTTCTTTTGGGAAGTGAGGAAGGCTAATAGTGAGAAATTATGCTGGTGAATTCACTTGATGAAAATTTACTGAACATACCTCATGGAAGACATGAAGTAGGGGAACATTAAACAGCAGCCCTCGGGTTTTGCATTTTTGTCAGGAAAAGAAAGAGGTAGACACAGTAGATGCAAACTCCACTCTGACTCTTGAATGGGGTCATCTGATTCTGAGACCTGAATCTGAATCAGCCAGTGAATCTTTTGCTACTGTGGTACTTGCTAATTTGTGCACTCTCAAATATCCCTGGTGAATGACAATGGCCTACTAAATAAGGCAGCGTGTTGTCCCAGCCAGGTGCAAATGAAAGGGAGCAGCAGGTCACCTCAGCCCAGATCAGGGAAGGAGGGATGATGCTGCATCTGTATTTACTTCTGAAGGATAGTGAGAGCTCAAATGGGAAAGATGGAACTGAGGGCCCTCCAGACAAGCAGACTGGCAAGAGCCAAGATGCAGGCAGGCAAACAGAAAGCACATTGGGGAATTTCTAGAAAACCAGTGCTCCCTCTAGAGTCCAGTAAGTCCAAAAGTGACTTGCAGGTGAGTCAAGGACACCCAGGCAATCTGCAGGGCACTCCCTGCCCCGTCTAACCAGTCATACATTTTCAAATCAGGTCTGAAATGTATTTGAAGGAGCATGGTAAGTTTTTGACACCTTTTGAAGCACCAAGTAAAGACAGAGTAGCTTTCACCTTGGTATATGGGCAAAGTTGACCAGCCATGCCAACCTCACTCAGAAAAGTGTGGCCAGGAATGCCTGGGGTGGGAAAGATGAGTCAAGAGGAAGCACTGGGTTTCCACATCCTTTTCCATTTTGGATACCCAGGGCTAAACATCTGAGGCTTCCTGCTTCAAAAGTTCCGAGGTACTGTTGATAAGCTTAGGTTACCCTAGCGGGTGAAAATAATGAAGTATCAAGCATTTTTTCATCTAATGCTTTGGTGGAGGGGGAGGTGCCAGAGTAAAGAAAAAGAAGAAATGCAAAGTCGTGCTTACCTTTCCTTGCCGCAGCCTCTTTCCTAAGCTTCCTCAATTTCTCCAAGGCCCGAAGAATATCCACCATTCTTTTGGTGTCTGCTTGTTTTTTCCTCACTTCAGATAAGACACCATCAGCAGCAGCTTTAAGTTCCTGCTCCTGAAGGAGAACGAGAAGCCACGAGACCTAGTATGGATCCTAAAGAGGAACAACCTTACAACAGGGAAAAGCTGCCTGGGCTTGAGATTTCAGAGCATCAGGCGGTCCCAGGGTAAAGAGAGACTCCACTGGATCGACAGCCCAGTTTCCTGGGCCGAGCACAACTCCCCTCTACACTGCTCCAGCCCAGGGATTATCTTCTCTGCAGCGTCCACGTGGGCCCTTGTCTTTGTTTCTTCCTCATATTTACTCAAGCGTGGTTCAAGGAACATCTGCATCCAACTTAACCTTGTCAAGCTGGGGCTCAGTCGTTAAAAATGCAGACTCCTAGATGCAAAGATTCAGACTAGGAGGGAGGATAAGGAATGGAGTTGGAAAGGCCCAGACTCCACAGGGTTCTCAGTGACACCTAAGCACAGCCTGTGCCCCATTGCGCTAAAGTCCTTGATAGGACAGCCTTTCCAATATTTGAAAACCCACCCTTACGCTTCTTAAATTGGTTCACATGTAGACTAAATAACCCTGGTTCCTCAAGTCACTACTCACGGGACTCCCTCTCTAGTACCCTTGCAGTGGGTGGTAAGGAGGATCCTTTTGACTAAAGCTCTCTTTCCCATCTGTCAAATGAACACTATAATTTCACCATTACAGATACACCATGCTGTTTCACTCTTTTGTTCCTGGAACTGTACATGTTGCTTTCACTTAGCTTAAACATTTCCTACAAGACTCAGCTGAGATGTCATTGGATCATCTGGGACGCCTTCCTTGATACTTTCCCCCAACCTCCAGTTGAAATCCTAACACACACCATGCTATACAGACAGGATTCCCCCATAGTCCTCTAAGCCTCTCAAGGATAAGCTCTAAGTCCTATTCATCTCTATCTCCAGCACCGAGTAGTGGGCCAGCCCCAGCAGGTCCTCATTGAATGTCTGTTGAACTGGCTCAAATTCCCTTAGATTAAGGCACTGCCTCTCCTCTAAAACACTGATATGTTCCTGGAGGTGTGAAGACAAAGCTTGCCATCAATACACTTCACAGGGGAGGTGGATCAGACTCAGGGCTGTGGCAGACAGGAGGAGGCAGGAAATACTAATACTAGCTGGTTGTGGAGAGCAGAGAGAAAGGGGAAGCCCCTTGAGGAACTCAAAAGTGATGAGGATACTTTAATTATAATATCTGACCAATTTCCAGTTTCACCCTTGCCCTCTACTTAAGAACTTGAGGTCTGTAGGCTTTGGAGTGAAACTGCCCCCAAACCAGTTGTGTGACTGTTGGCAAGTTAACCTCTCTATCCCTCAATTACCTAATCTGTAAAATTAGGGTAATACTGCCTACCTCTCAGGGTTGTTACAAGATCTGGCATTTGCAAGTAAGGACTGCAGGCAGCATAGTGTCTGGTATATAGTAAGTGCTCAAATATACCATTGTTTAACTTGAGAATACAGTTGAACTTGTAAACAAAGGATTCTGGGGAAATCATCACTATTGGCCCATCGCCAATCAGGGTATATATGTTCCTGGAGAAACGGCCCAAAGTTCTTTTTATTTTTTATTCTTAAAACCACCTAGAGTAATACAAGACGCAAGGCCCAGACGCTTGTTCGTCTTGAATGCTACCAAGTGGACAGAAGGATGACAGATCTGTCATTCCCGTAAGATCATCGCGTAATCCTATACTTGGTATTCATGAGACTTTGCAGCGCACCTAGAGCATTCGTATTGTTAATGGGGTACACTATACCCCATTAACACACAACCAAAATGGAGATAGTGGTAGGAAAGGCAAACTATCCTTTTATTTCACGGATGAGGAAAAAGAGGCTTAAAGCTGGGAAATGACAGTGCAAAGCCTCACGCCCCTTCAGGTGTCAAGCACCACTATCCCGGCCCCCGCGAGCGTCCGCTGCTCTTACCCGCTTCTTCTCCTCCACCTCCTGCACGCACTGGACCCTCCAGCGGTCAATCTCCTGCTCTCGCTCTGCGGCCCGCGCGGCCTCTGCCTCCCGCTCGGCCTCGCGTTCCCGGACCCTCTCGCGAAGCCGCAGCCGGCGGCGCCGGACCCTCTCCAGCCTGCGCCGCGCCTCGCCCACGTAGGCGGCCTGGGTCAGCAGCTCTAGTCGCTCGGCCAGTTGGGCGCGCAGCGGCTGTGCCTGCGCATGCAGCTGCGCCCAGGCCGCGCCGTCGGCCTCGGCCTCGTGCAGGGCCTGGCCCAAGTCGCGCAGCCGCCGCAACAGGAGCAGGGCGCCCCGCAACCGGGCGCGCACCTCGCCCAAGCTGGGCCCGGCGGGCGCGCGCGGGGGCAGCGAGCCGCCGGCCCGCCGCGGGATTCCGAACACCGCCTCGAGCCACTGCCNGCAACAGGAGCAGGGCGCCCCGCAACCGGGCGCGCACCTCGCCCAGGCTGGGCCCGGCGGGCGCGCGCGGGGGCAGCGAGCCGCCGGCCCGCCGCGGGATTCCGAACACCGCCTCGAGCCACTGCCGGTCGCGCAGGCGCTGCAAGGCCGCGTCCCCGAGCGCGTCGGGCGGCGGCTGTGCCTCAGGCCAGCGCGGGCTCCAGGGCGGGCCCGGGCCTGGAGGCGGTGGCCGCGGGCGCTCACCGGCGTCGTTCCCTAGGAAGGCGCGGCACTGGGGCGGCGGCGGAGGCAGCGGCGGTGGCGGCACCGGGTAGAAGGAGCCGCCGCCGCCACCTCCACCGCCCCCGCGGGAGACGTCCACGGGGGCCCGCGGCTGCAGAGCCAGCGGAGGCTGCAGGAAGGGGGCGGAGGCCCCCGGAAAGGAGCCAGGCCGCTGGGGAAGAGGCGGCGGGAAGGCCGGGGAAGGTAGTGGCGGTGGCGGACAGCCGAAGGGAGCGGGAGGCGGCGGCTGCGGGGGCGGCGGGCCGGGGCGACCCGGGGTGAAGAAAGGTGGCAGAGCCATGGCCAGCACAGAGGGGTTCTGAGGAGTGACAAGAGTCTGAGTGGTTCCCGGAGAAAGTGTCTTCCGGGAGGAAGTGACGCATACCACGCGCGGCACCAGTGTGACGCTGCGGCCCAGGGACCGCGCAAGGCTGGGCGGTTTCATGCAAGCCTTCAAAACCACTGCCCTTACTGAGCATTCTAGGGGCGGAGTTAGCAGCTTTGCAGTGAGATTAACAGATGCAGTTCCTCTCCTTGTAGAACCACCTATTTAATCAAGTAATCATTCAATCAAATGCAAAAGTGCGGCCGTGGATGTGGAGGAAAAGAAGGCAAGAACTTTTAGGAAATTTTGATTTAAAGAGGTTGGGGAAGGTCGACCTAAGGTTCTGAGACTTCATCTGGGGTCAGAAGGGTAATTATGAGTTAAATAGTGGAAATCGGAGAGAAAATGAGAGGGACGCACAGTACGGATGGGAACAGTGTTTACAAAAGCCCTCTAGTGGATTACAGGAGTAGGTCTGGTGTGGGAACTGAAAGAATGCCAGTGTGGATGGACCACAGAAAGCCTGAAGGAAACCTAGTGATCCTGGAAGGCGGACTAGATCATAGGGTCCAGGATCTGATATTTTAAGAACAGTGGAAAACCACTGGAGGGTGTTAAGCAGGAGGAGCAGGGAAGCCCATATGAATTGTAGGTTCGTATGTTGTAATATATAGTACAGCAAAATCCTGTGTACTCTTTACCCAGTTTCTTCCAGTGATAACATCTTGTAGAACTGTATTACAGTATCACAAACGGAATGCTGATATTGATGGTCAAGATACAGAACATTTCCATACTTCCAGGAGCCCTCATTTGCCGTTTTATATAGCTATACCCACTTCCCTTGGCAACTACTAAACCTCCATTTCCGTAACTTTTTTTCCTTTTGAGAATGTTGTATAAATGGAATCATACAGTACATAACCTTTTACTGTTTTCGCTTAGCATAATCCTTTAGAGATACATCCAAGTTCTTGTATCCATATTCCTTTTTATTGCAATAAAGTTGTGCAAAATAAAAAGTTGTGGGTAAAATGAAACCATACTTTGTGTAGTCAGTTATCTACTGAAGGCTATTTGAGTTGTTTCCATTTGGAGACTACCACGAATAAAGCAACTATAAAGATATCTATACACGTTTTTGTGTGAACACATACTACTATCATATCTCTGGAATAAATGCCTAGGAGTGTAATTGCAGGGTCATAAGCCAGTGACCTGTTTCGTTTTTGAAGAAACTGCCACATTGTTTTCCAAAGTAGCTGTACCGTTTTACATTCCCACTAGCAACATATGAATCATCCAGTTCCTCTGCACTCTCATCATTTTGTGTAGTCACTATTTTTTTATTTTAGACAACCTGATAGGTAGATACTTCATTGTGGTTTTAATTCACTCCTTTAATGGCTAATTTATGTCAAGTATCTTTTCGTATGCTTACTTGCAGTCTGTATACCCTCTTCATTGAAATGTGTAGTTACTATTTTTTTTATTTTAGACAACCTGATAGGTAGATACTTCATTGTGGTTTTAATTTCCACTCCTTTAATGGCTAATTTATGTCAAGTATCTTTTTGTATGCTCACTTGCCATCTGTATACCCTCTTCACTGAAATGTCTGGTCATGTCTTTGCCCATTTCCTAACTGGATTTTTTACTGTTGAAATTTGAGAATTCTTTATATATTCTAGATACTCCTTTATATGTGGCTTGCAAATATTTTTTTCCCCAGTTTATAGCTTGTCCTTTCATCCTAACATGTTTGTTTTTTTTTTTCAGAGCAAATATTCTTAATTTTAATGAAGTCCAACTTACCCATTTTTCCTCTTAGGTTTTTGGAGTCAAGTCTAAGAACTCTTAGCCCTAGATCCTGAAAACTTCTCTCTTGTGCTTTTTCTAAAAGTTCTCTAGGTTTACATTTAAGTCTGTGATCCATTTTGGGTTGATTTTTGTGTCAGGTATCAAAACTTAGTTTGAGGCCCTTTACCATACCTCTGCTCCAGTATCACATGATTAGCATTTCACAGTTGTAAAGTGATGGATGATCCCTTGGGTAAGACTCCAGCTCTATACCATGAGAAGAACCAATATGAACCTGACTCCACTTCCCAAGGGACCTCTAATATTTCTCAGAAACTTTGTAATGTAACATTCTACATATTTACTTGTACCTTATGTATTTAGTAATATGTAATATTATACATAATATTTGAATCTTCACTTTTCATCTTAAAATTTATTAGGTAAGGTATGGATATACCTTTATATTTTCTAGATGGATGTTGTTGTTCAGTTGCTAAGTCATGTCTGACTCTGCAATCCCACAGAGTGTAGCAGGCCAGGGTCCTCTTTCCTCCACTTCCAGAGTTAGCTCAAATTCATGCCCTTGAGTCTGTGATGCTAACTAACTCATTCTTTGCCACCAATGGTAACTCAGTTGTCAATACCATTTATTGAATCTTCTCTTTCTAATTTGAAATATCACCTTTTTCAACACTAAATAAGTGTTAGTCACTCAGTCATGTCTGACTCTTTGCGACCCCATGGACTGCAGCCCACCAGGCTCCTCTGTCCATGAGATTTTCCAGGCAAGGATACTGGAGCGGGTTGCCATTTCCTTCTCCAGGGGATCTTCCCAACTAAGGATCGAACCCAGGTCTTCTGCACTGCAGGCAGATTCCTTACCAACTGAGCTACAAGGGAAGCCCTTTCAACACTAAATCCCCGTATATATTTAGGACTTATTTCTGTACTTTTACCTTCTTTTCCATTGGCCTCTCAGTTCGTGCACTGATAGACTTACATATTTAAAGGTTTATAATATTTTTAAAATAGAAGTTGCAATCCCTCCTCATTCTTCTTTCATTTGTTGGTTAGGTCAAGAGGCTTCAGAATCAGTCTGCCTGGGGTTAATCCTGGCTGTTACTTAGTCGTTGTGTGACCTCGGTAAAGCTATGTAACTCCTCTGGGCTCAAATTTCTTCATCTAGAAGGGCTGAGAAGAGTAGTACTTCACAGGGTTGTTGCATTAACGCACAGAGTGACACAGAGTAAGCACTATGTGCATTATCATTTAACTTGTTTACCATTCTTGCTTATTTTTCCATATGAACTTTAGGATCCATTTGCCTAATTGCATTTTAAAACTTATTGGCATTTTATTGGAATATTGAATTTGTAAGTTAGCATAGAGATGACAGGCACCCTTTTCATGTTTTCTTTCCCATTGAAGAACATGGGATCCCACTTTTCACTGGTGGTAGCTTAGTCACCAGTCGTGTCCGACTCTTGTGATGCCATGGACTATAGCCCACTAGGCTCCTCTTTCCGTGGGATTTTCCAGGCAAGAGTACTGGAGTGGGTTGCCATTTCCTTCTCCACTTTTCATTAGATTTGCAAAAATACCTACCCATTCACTCTTCCACTTACATTGCTATCATCTGAGTCCAATCCATCATCAACTAGTAGTAGCCCCAAGTGACCCTGATTTAACCATTGATCCTTTTGGGATCAAGGGTTTGGGACCCCTGGGCCCTGGACCAGTATTGGTCTGTGGCCTGTTAGGAACCGGCCACACAGCAGGTGAGTGGCAGGCTAGCCAGCAAAGCTTCATCTGTATTTACAGCCACTCCGCATTGTTCACATTACCACTTGAGCGCTGCCTCCTGTCAGATCAGCAGTGGCAAAATAAATAAATGTTATGCACTTGAATCATCCCCAAACCATCCCCTTTCCCTGGTCTGTGAAAATATTGAGGAAACTGGTCCATGGTGCAAAAATATGTTGGAGACCACTGCTCTATAGTCTGGTCTCTTATACCACAGCCAGAGTGGTCTTTTAAAACTCAGAATCAAAACCTAGAACAGAACTGGAAACAGGAGGATCACCTTGTAGTTTACTGTGGAGGAGATGTGGGTTCAAGGGAGTTGTGTTTTATATGTTGATAAGAATTGACCCGGGCCGGAAGCAGCGGTGGCGGTCTGGCTACGGGCTGGGAGCTAGCATCTGGCTCCTGGTAAGTGGGACATTGTGCAGTGCCCACCACTCTCCCTGGAGTCATGGAGATCAGCACGGAGATCCCACGTGCCATTAAGGGGAAATTGCAAGAATTAGGAGCTTACATTGATTGATTTTCACCTTACATTTGTGCTTTTCTTGAACTGGATTTTTTTTATATTTGAAACAAATGTCTGATAGTACTTCTGAAATGAAACTTCCTGCCTATATAGAAGTGTTATGAATATTTAAGATGAAGAACTTCCTGATTACATTATGGTGATGGTGGCCAACAAGAAAAGTCAGGACCAAATGACAGAGGATCTGTCCCTGTTTCAAGGGAACAACACAATTTGATTCACCGTATGGCTTCATAGGGTATTAGATAAACTTAGTTCTGTAACAACCAACCCCTCTAGTCTGAAGTCTTCTGATACCAACCTCTTTGATGGTAACGTACCTTCAAACAAAAGCAGTTTCAGTCGAGATGAGAGAAGGCATGAAGCTGCAGTGCCACCTCTTGCAGTTTCTAGCACTAGACTTGCAAAAAGAGAATCTAGAGTTTCTACAAGTTCACAGGAGCAGAAAGCCACTAATGTCAGAGATTTATGATAATGGAGCTGCAACCTGACCAATGTCAACAGTGAAACCTTTGAGGGAGCTAGCACTCTCTGAAGTTGTGATTGGTATTAAGCCAGAACCAGATGATCTCATTGATTTAGAACTCAATTTTGTGCAGGAGAAACCCTTACCTCAGAATAAAAAACTACAGTGACACTTATATATGGTTATTCTTGCCCTTCTATTGAAATTTATCGACCACCTGCAAGTCGAACGCAGACAGTGGTGCTCATTTAAACAGGTTGCAATTTCAACAGCAGCAAAACAGTATTCATGCTGCCAAGCAACTTGATATTCAGAGTAGCCAGCTGTATGAAACAGGACATTTGTGTGAACCAGAAGTGCTTAACAGCTTAGAAGAGACTTACAGTCCCTTCCTCAGGAACAACTCAGAAAAGGTGAGCATCGAGAAAGAAAACTTTCAGAAGAGAAAGTTGCCTGTGGTAAGGTCAGTTGTTAAAAGTAAAAAAAAAAAAAAAATCAGTCACGATGGAGAAGAGGAGGAGGAAGATGAGGATTGTGGGTCCCCTACTGGAAGCATCTCCACCAGTGTCAGTGCCAGCAAAATCTGAACGGAGACCTTCACTTCCACCTTCTAAACAAGCTAACAAGAATCTAATTTTGAAGGCTATATCCAAAGCTCAAGAATCTGTAACAAAAACAACTATTCTACAATCTCACAGAAACAGACACTTTCAGTTGCTCCCAGAACTTGAACTCAAGAAGAATTGCTAGCAGAAATGGTCCAGGGACAAGGCAGAGTCCCCAGAATAAGTTCTCCCATTAAAGAAGAGGAAGCAAAAGGAGATAATATAGACAAAAGTCAAGGAACTCAACAGAGGCAGTTGTTATCCCGACTGCAAATTGACCCCATGGTCTGCAGATCAGTCAAGATTACTATGACACGGAATCCATGGTCCATGCAGACACAAGATCATTTATTCGGAAGAAGTCAAAGCTATCTGAGGAACCAGTAGTGGCACCAAACCAGGAGTTGGGGATGAAGACTGCAGATACCCTTCGGATATGGACATCTTATGCAAACATGAGATCTTGTACAACCAGATAAACCTGCAAGTCCCGAGTTTATAGTGACGCTGGATGGTGTCCCCAGCAACACTCCCCCTGGCCCCCACCCCTGCCAGGATACATGTCAGATCAAGAGGAGGACATGTGCTTTTAAGGAATGAAACCCACACAGCACCCTGCAGCTTCATATGAGGGACTCGCAGGTCTCCTCCACCCACAGCAGTTACACTTGCTGAGCAGGCAGCTTGAGGACCCACATGGCTTTTCAAACGCTGCGATGAGTGGACTGAGCCTGACACAGAAACCAGAAAAGCTGTTGGAGCACTGCAAGTACTGGCAGGCCTGCAAAAACGGGGACGAGTGTGCTTCCCATCACTGGGTCACCTTGCAAAGCCTTTCCCAATTGTACATTTGCTGAGAAGTGCCTGTTCATCCAAATTGTAAATATGATGCAAAATGTACTAAAGCAGACAGTCCCTTCACTCACATGAACCAAATAACCCCAGGACTGCCTCCAAAACCAGTTAGAACACCAGCACCACCTTCCAGTAGTCAGCTCTGCCGTTACTTCCCAGCTTGTAAGAAAATGGAATGTCCCTTTTATCATCCGAAACACTGTAGATTTAACTCAGTGTACACGACCTGACACCATTACTGTACCACCACGACATGCCTTGAAATGGATTCGACCTCAGATCAGTGAATGACACCCAGTCCTACCTGACAGAAGACTGGGGAGTTTGAAAGTTTCCATCTACTGATGAAAGATATTGTACAGAATTTGTCAAATCTTTGAAACTTGGAATATACTGCTTTCATAATATGAAGTTTATTGCCTATCTGAAGTGCCTAATTATTCAAGTTTTTAAGTTTATTGTGATTTTTAAATCAAATACATATTTAAGAAACTAATAATGCAATATTACCCAAACAAATGTAAGCCTGTCTCTNCAGTGAATGACACCCAGTCCTACCTGACAGAAGACTGGGGAATTTGAAAGTTTCCATCTACTGATGAAAGATATTGTACAGAATTTGTCAAATCTTTGAAACTTGGAATATACTGCTTTCATAATATGAAGTTTATTGCCTATCTGAAGTGCCTAATTATTCAAGTTTTTATTAAGTGATTTTTAAATCAAATACATATTTAAGAAACTAATAATGCAATATTACCCAAACAAATGTAAGCATGTGTTCAATTATCATGTTCCATATTTCAGAGAAGAGGTATTAAGGATTTATGCCATAAGTTTATTTACAAAAATATCTAGGATGCTGAGTTCAAGGGACTGATTCTTTTAAGAGACTGCACCTCTTAATATGCTCTTCCTATCTATCTCATGGATTACTTTTTAAGCAGTTGGTGTCTTACTATAAAGGTGCAGCAAATCCAGACCCAAAGAACAAAGTCATCACAGCTAGTAACCTCCACTTGTTTTCCCCTGAAAATGGTATATTCTTCCCTGGACCCTGCTCGTAGTGGCTCCGACGAACCACAGAGGTTGTGATCGTCTGGATGCTCTGTCCCAACACAGCGCTGTTGGACGCTCTACAAAAGATCCAGAGACCGGAGGGGGAAGAAATGGCGGCTGCAAGCCGACTGCTCCTTGCCTCACGACCTTGCTCCTCTCTTTTAAGTTTAAGTGTTTTTAACATTGGCTCTTTTTTGTTGTTTTGACTATGGAAAGACAATTTAAGGAAAAGCTGAATTCTATTAAAACACTTGAGGCGTGCTTATTAAAAAAATCGATCCAATTGACATATACACCCTACTGTATATAAAATTGATGAGAACGTACCGCATAGCACAGGGAACTCTCTTCAATGAGCTATAATAGCCTATATAAGAAAAGGATCTAAAACAGAGTGGATATATCTATAGTATGTCCCCTACATGTGAACGAGTTCATTCTGAGAATGAATTCGTTAAGTCCAACAAGTTAATGTAGGTACCCAAATAACAAAATCAGCTATACAGTACTGTACTATAATAGGTTTATGTAACTTTTCACGCAAATAATACATTAAAAACAAACACAAAAAATAAAACATTTTTAATCTTACGGTGTAGTACTTTGAAAATACAATACAACAGCTGGCATACAGGGGCTGGCATCAGTGAACAGGCAAGAAGAGTTACTGACTGGTAGAGGGAGAGGAGGTGGGAGATGGTAGAGCTGAAGGATTGTCAGCAACTGGAGTCAGAGGGCAAGGTGCAACTGCACTCATGCCTGACGCTGATGGCACAGGTCCTGGTTCCTTGCTGGATTCAATTCTATCCACCCTCTGGAAAAAAACAATCCAGTGATGTCTGGGTAGTAGCTCTTTTTCTCTCGCCATAGATGACGTGGTAGCATGCAATAATTTCTGAACGGCTGCTGCGAACTTTGTGTACCATTCTACGTTCAGGTTCCGTGCCTCAAAAACAGCACATCCTCAAATAAAGAAAATCCCCTTGCCATTTCCTGTGTCATCAATCTCTTGGGTTCTTCAGTTACTGCTTTTCTCTGGACCCCAATCAATTACTAATGGGTCTTCATTAGCAAGCGTTGTGTTTCACAGCAAATTCAGTGAAGTTGCCCCGTTGCAGATCTAGATCCAATTTCTTGCTGAGGGACAACTAAGCTGCTGAAGACCTATTTGGACTCCTCATCCATCTTCTCAAACCCGTGGAAATCATGAACACACAGCCAGCAAAGGTACTTCCAAACCATTCATGGTGATAGCTGTAACCTCACACCAAGCAGTCAGTTTTTTATGTCTTGTAGATATGACAGTCCTTCCAAAACTGTCCCAAAATTGTTCCTGATTCACTGCTTGATGAAAAGTGTGACATAAATATTTCTTCAAAGTTGCTGTAACACCCTGGCCCATAGACTGGATGAGCAATGTAGTGTTCGGTAGCAGATGCACTACTTTGACACTGGGGTGAAAGTCGCCCACAAATGGGGTGGCCTGAAACACTGTTGAGTAGCAAAAGAATGAGTGGGACATCCTTCTCCAAGCAACATTTCTCTACCTCTGGAATAAAATGGTGTTAAAGCCACCTGGAAAATGGCCTGTGTAATCCAGGCTTTGGCATTACTCTTCCACATAACAGGAAGAGGGCCCTTGGCTATGGTTTTAAGGGCTTTCGGGTTCTCTGAACAATAAACTAAGGCAGACTTCAGCTTCATAAGCCCGGAAGCACTGTCACCAGAGTTAGCCTATCCTTTCCTATTTTATTGCCAAGCAGCAACTTTCCCTCCTTACTGATGTAACTTTGGTCTGCCACCCTCTTCCAGGACAGTCCTGTCTCATCCACATTAAAAATCTGCTTGGGTATAACTTCCCAAAGTGTTTCAGGAAATTTCCAGGCAGCTATCATATCTGTAATTGCTGCCTCACCACTTGCTTTTACATTGTGAAGGTCAGCTCCAATCTTGATTCTGGAAACAGTCCAGCTGTTTCTTCTTCAAGTCTTCATAAGGGCTTTTAGCTTTCTCTTGAATCAGCATTAAGCTCAGCAGGACTTGACGCTAATGCTGCTCCTGTTTCTCCATCTCCTCCATCACTTTCCCACATTTCTTTGATATTATCAGCAGATTTCATGTTTCATGATCTCATCCTTGTTCTTTAGAATTGTGCCAGTGGTTGAACAGTTTATGTCATAAGAATGAGCAATGTCTACCATCTTTTCACCTCCCCCAGCTCTCCTGATGATTTTCACTTTTCTTTCTTTCCATCATTACTGTTTGGCGCTTCACAGAAGTACCAGCTACTTTTTATCACTTTTATGCTTGCTTCTGCACGTCCTACGCTTGAAATAAAGATACTATACTACTGTACTATATTCAGATCTCATCCACATTAAAAATCTGCTTGGGTATAACTTCCCAAAGTGTTTCAGGAAATTTCCAGGCAGCTATCATATCTGTAATTGCTGCCTCACCACTTGCTTTTACATTGTGAAGGTCAGCTCCAATCTTGATTCTGGAAACAGTCCAGCTGTTTCTTCTTCAAGTCTTCATAAGGGCTTTTAGCTTTCTCTTGAATCAGCATTAAGCTCAGCAGGACTTGACGCTAATGCTGATCCTGTTTCTCCATCTCCTCCATCACTTTCCCACATTTCTTTGATATTATCAGCAGATTTCATGTTTCATGATCTCATCCTTGTTCTTTAGAATTGTGCCAGTGGTTGAACAGTTTATGTCATAAGAATGAGCAATGTCTACCATCTTTTCACCTCCCCCAGCTCTCCTGATGATTTTCACTTTTCTTTCTTTCCATCATTACTGTTTGGCGCTTCACAGAAGTACCAGCTACTTTTTATCACTTTTATGCTTGCTTCTGCACGTCCTACGCTTGAAATAAAGATACTATACTACTGTACTATATTCAGCGCTGTACAGTACACAAAAGCACCACTTGTACAAGCTGCACACACGACAAGGTACACGACACATGAACTAACCTTTGTAACTGGACATGTGAATGCATGTTTACATTTTTGAAAGTTTGCAACTTGAGGACTTACTGTGTAACTGATTCACCTTGCTGTACACCTGAAATTACACTCCAACTAAGTCAACTATACTCCAATTTTTTAAAAAAGAATTGATTAGACGGAAGGAAAGCAATGAGGTAGGAGATACAGGGCAAGTGCTGGAGAAACGTTTGCAAGTAGATCTCTAGTTGTCTCCTCCAATTTACCGCAGAACCTTCCCAACAATCTGAAACACGTATCTAGTGATGTTCAGTTCTCATGCTTAAAATCCTTTCAATAGCTCTCCATTACTTTCTGCATAAAAATCCAACTTGACCTGGCATAGTCTGTATTTTTAAAAAATGTTTGGAGCAGGTGACGGGCTCCCTTCATAATAATGTGGAGCAACTGAGTTTTGATAAAAGGGATTCTTCAGCTGTAACTGAAAAGGTTGAGTGTTAAAGCAGATAGATTTATAGGTTTGATGGTGGGAAGATGAGTTCCATCTTGATGGTTCCTCAATGAAAGGCCAAGTAAGATGGAAAGGGGAGAGAATATATCAAGCGGTCATCTCAGGAGCAACGTGTAGTCATACATGTTGGCTGTTTCTCAACTCCTAAATCTCCCTGGCTGTTTGACATTTCCGAGACTTTAATTTTCATGATTCCTTTCTGGCAAATTCCTACTTGTTTTTCCAGATTTTCCAGAAAGAATATCAAAATTAAAATCTCTGAAATGTGAAACTAGGGAGCTTTAGGAGTTGAGAAATAGGCAACAAGTATGACTTCATATTACTCCTCTGAGATTACTGCATAGTATATTCACAGCTGGTACCTACCTCACGTCCATTATTATAATACACTGATGTTTGCATTTGCTTTCCTTAACAGACTAAGCTTCTTTGAAAACTTGGCCTGTACTACTAGTGTGGGGCCCATGCAGGATCACGTTTCATGGTAAACATTAATCAATGTTTAACATAAACAGACTTTTTGTTGGTAGAATCCACAACTAGGGGAATTAGAGGAATATGAAAGTGTGAAGGGTTAACCAGTCTCTAGAATAAACCAGCTCGTGACACCTGTGTCCTTTTTAAAATGGCACTGCATTATGGACACACCACAACAAGGGCTTTCATTTAATCCTTTTATTCAAATGCCAAAACAAGTTTCAAGATACAAATCGTAGTTGTGTTTAATTTAAAAACATCAATTATGCTTTGTTAACGACTTTCAAAACCAAATGTAAGTTGTTATGACTAAAACGTCTCCCAGCCCATTTCTGGAGGACTACCTTTAATACATTTAGTAGCTACTCCAATTTTCACTCTACAAAAAGGAAAATGATGAGCCTGTAAGAAAAAGATAATGAACAGTTATGATATGAAACCCTTCCTGAGAAGAACGTTAACCATTACTAGGGAGACCAAGGATACCAGTTTCTGTTCCATACTACTGCAACCAGGCTTAAACACTTTGCAGAAGTGCATTTCTGGTCCTACCCCAGCCATAAATAGGTATCTCTTACTACATCACAGAAAACCCAGTTCCACCAACAAGATTTAGAATTTGCTAATAGTTTAAGGTTCTTTCCCTAAGAAAAGGGGTAGGGTGAAGTTAAAAGGAAAACTCAAGCATTTATAAACCAAAAATTGAAAGCAAATGTTTAAAGGTACTCTGATTTAAACAACTTCCAATAACGCTGAAGTGAAGGAACAATATAGAAGCTTGTATCAATATAAAGGGAAAGAAAAAATTTTAAAGGTATCCAAGTATTTTAATATTTATGGCATCAAATGAAATAATTTTTATTAAGCCCTCCAAACCTCCCCCACTGTTTCTATATAATGAAAGTTAATAACTTATATTTTAGTATGAACACATTCACTTCTGCTGATAATAAAGCATAGATTTTCTTTAATGTTCTATGAAGCCAAAGAATTAGACAAATATTCAGCACCAGAAAACAAAAAACTAGTATTTTAGGTAAGTGTTCAATATTAGGATATTTTATTTGGTTCAGCATATGGCTGTTATGACTGATGCTGCATGCTATTTTTAGAATTAGATGCAGTCTTTTTCTAAAGATTTAAGGCAGACTTTTAATTGCATCTGCTCACTCATGGTGCTAAAATGGATCAAAGATGGCAAATAAATCAGACAAGTTAGCAGAAGAATGGTCTTTTCTTATAGTACCAACGGGAAGTCAGTGTCATGCATCAGTGGACAAGACCAAGAACACAGCTAAACAGATCATCAAAGTATGGCTCTTCAGGGTACTTTTTCCATGAAATCTTTAACTACTTGGAAACTCCTGTTCCAATTTTTAAGATGAATGAAATTCTAACATTTTTCAGGAAACAAACATGAGTAGACAAAGTTAAGCTAAAGAATGGAATCACAACTTCAATTTTAAAGAATTTATTTTCCCATTTGTAGAGTAACATTAGTGTAAAATCCACAGTTATTGCAACACCTGCACTGCTTAAAAGAACTCCTAAGATTTTTTTAAGTATATTTTTTAAAAACCGAAACAAATAATGTACATATTCTCTCAGAACATTGTGTCATTAAAGTCCATGTAATATCAAGTCTGTATAAATCAATGTGATGTTACATAATATACATGATCTGATTTTTATCCTAAAAGCTTCTGACCATGTATATGATATCCAAGATAGAGCCAATGCTTTTAACGTCAGACTGCAGAGACAGTTATGATCCTAAACAAAAGAAGGACAACTTTATATACACAACAGAAGTCTGACAGTTTAGCTGTTTGCAGCATCTGCTTGACGAGGCCATCCTTCTTCTTCAATTCCAGAATCATACTCCTCTTCAGAGGATTCTTTGGTTGGAGCCCTATAATGAAAAGTCATCAGTGTTTTTCTGTTTTTAATAAGAATTAGGGGTAAATATAACTTCTCAAAAAATAAATAATAAACTAATCCACCTAGCTAGAAAAGCTGCACAAAGAAAGAAAATATTAAGAGCACTTCTAATATTAAGATTGCTTAATGGTAAAATATGAGAAACGTTTCGAGCACACAATCAAAAACCATAAGTAATTTCCCAAACAATTTTTTTAAAGTGAAACTAATCAACAACCAGGCTTCAACAGTGAAGGCCTTTTCTCCAGCAAAAGAAGTAGAATCTATTATTTTATCTAAAATATTTGACATTTAGTATATGTCAATGGAAAGAAGTTGAAAGCTTCTGATCAAACCAGTATGACTCAGATTAGCCAAAATCATGATTAGACCACAATTCTTTTATATACTAATAGTTGACAGAGGAGCCTGGTAGGCTGCAGTCCATGGGGTTGCTAAGAGTCAGCACGACGGAGCGACTTCACTTTCACTTTTCACTTTCATGCACTAGAGAAGGCAATGGCACCCCACTCCAGTATTCTTGCCTGGAGAATCCCAGAGACAGAGGAGCCTAGTGGGCTGCCATCTATGGGGTCTCACAGAGTCAGACACGACTGAAGCGACTTAGCAGCAGCAGCACTAAACAATAAAACGAGAGATTATACCTCTTTGAATAAGTNCCCACTCCAGTATTCTTGCCTGGAGAATCCCAGAGACAGAGGAGCCTAGTGGGCTGCCATCTATGGGGTCTCACAGAGTCAGACACGACTGAAGCGACTTAGCAGCAGCAGCACTAAACAATAAAACGAGAGATTATACCTCTTTGAATAAGTAAAGGTTGTGCAAAACCAATCAACTGCCTCATAAGTCACCTTAGAAGATAAGCATAAAATGTAACATACCTTGTGACAGAAGCCTATTTTTTTGTGTATGTAACATTCATGTCAAGCACTGTTTAATAAATATTTATTGAATAGACTGGGGCCAGTAAACTACAGCCTGCCAGCCAAATAAAGTCTGTCATTTGTTTTTGTAAATATTTATTTGAACACAGACATGGATCATTCATTTACAGACTGAACTATCATGCTGTAAGGGCAGAGTAGCTACAATACGAGTTGTATGGCCCCAAAGTGTTAAAATAGCCCTGTACTGGACAGTTTACTGACCCCTAGAATAGTTAAATAAAAGCATGAAAGATATGTCAAATTTGTCAACTGATAAGATACAACTAAGAGGAAAATGTCAACAAAGTTTTGGTCTTATGAAAGACATGAAACAAGTAATAAATAAATTATAGAATTAGAAGCAAAGCTTATTTAAATATTTTCATTTATATTACTTTATATCTTTTTTGATACTTCTTTTAGGAGAAAAAAGTGGAGGCTAGTTTTGAAGATCAATTTCCAAGAAGAGTCAAAATATCATTTTACAAACCAAAATTAGAAAATTTTTCCACAGAATATTTGAGATAACTGATTCCTTTATGAACATAAAGATTTTCGCACAACTGTATGACAGACCAATAAACCACAGCAATAAAGAATGATCTTAAGTTTTAGACCTGTTTTAGTCTGACTATACACTTTACCGGATGTATCCTGGTTCCTTCTTTCCTTCTACTACTTCTTTGTCAACCTCCACACATACAATATCAGAATTAGGGACTTCGAACATTGGTTCTAGTAACAGCTTTTCCTAAAGAGTAAAAAAGTAATGAATTACATGGAAAACTGAGGTTACATACAAAATACTTGTATTCTATAGGTTAGCAATCAAATTCATCAACTCAAGAAATATGGAGTCCCTATGATGCATCAGGAACTGAATTTTGAAAAGTCAATGTAAAAGCTTTCATATTCTTCATATTAGAACAGCTTCTAACTAAATTTGGACAGAAGTCATTCTATAAGGGAAAGCTTCTTGTCTGCAGTTCTGCCTACTTAGGTCATCTTGCACCTACGAAGATTGTACTTTCACTTTGCATGTGATCAGATGTTACTCAAGAAGTATTTCTGACATACTTTATCACCAAAGGAGGTCAACTCGTAGTCCTTAATTTGAAAATGACTTAATCTTAAATCATCTATACCAAGCTATGACTTCAAACATGCATTTGTCTCAACTGCTGCAGTAGATCTAAAGTAATTTACTAAAGAAAACTAGTTTTACCTATGGGTAGCAGCTGGATTGGAGAAGGCAATGGCAACCCACTCCAGTACTCTTGCCTGGAAAATCCCATGGGCTGAGGAGCCTGGTAGGCTGCAGTCCATGGGGTCGCTAAGAGTCAGACACGACTGAGTGACTTCACTTTCACTTTCATGCACTGGAGAAGGAAATGGCAACCCACTCCAGTGTTCTTGCCTGGAGAATCCCAGGGACAGTGGAGCTTGGTGGGCTGCCGTCTATGGGGTTGCACAGAGTCGGACATGACTGAAGCGACTTAGCAGCAGCAGTAGCAGCTGTATTATGTTCCATCTTAAGGAAAATACTGGTTGAATACATCAAATTTTCAAAAAATGTCAACTATATTACCTTTTCTTCTAGTTTACACGTTTATAAATCTGTCACAGCACCTGAAGTTGACGCCTTTATTAAAGTATTATCGCAAATTGTGACAGCTGTGTAGTTCTGTTCAAAAAGTCCTACTTAGATGAGAGAAGTAATACTTAGCAGTGAAATCCTCAGAGAACAGACCATGTGCTTGCTTTTGCAGCATGTAGGGAAACAGTAACCCACTGTACAGCCACACCAGGTAGGGGAAAGACCTTTAAGAAAGAAGGTGACTGAAAAGTAGGCTGGGTCTCCAGGACTTGTAACAAAATTAAAATAGTGAGTTCATACTATACTGAAGAATTTAGAAATAAAATGTTATAATATCTACAACTTAATTTCAAACATAAAACAACAATGAGAGAATTTCAATGGTTCTGAGAAGCCACTCTGGAGCTTAGTCAAAAGGCCTGTGTAGGGTTTTCTAAAAACCTCCTTCCCATGATCCTGATTTCCTCTATTTCATTAATCACATTAAGTGTATGTCCTTTGTTGCAAACACCTTGAAGTTCCATTTTAGAAAGAAGAAAAGGGACTTCCCTGGCAGTCCAGTGCTTCCACTGGAAGGGTTCAAACACTGGTTGGGAAACAAAGATTCTGCATGCTGCAGTGTGGCCAAAATATACAAGAAAAAAATCACAAAAAATATTAGACCAAATTTCTGGCTATATTTCCAAAGGAAAAATATGGCAGTTTAATATTTTCAAAACTCAGTCCAAGAAATAAACTAGTTTTTGTAAATTTATGCCAACTTACCATAATGGACCGGAGGCCTCGCGCACCTGTTTTTCGTTCTAGTGCCAATCTGGCTATAGCTTTTAAAGCATCTTCAGTAACATTTAGTTCACACTACAAATACATTCAAAAGAAATAATTCAGATAATATTTGATGATGACATTTTCCTAATAAAATCATGCAGTATTTGATCTATTATTACCTATCACCATTATTGGTCTTTTTGTAACAAGAGGTGAATGCCCTGACTTTACAGGTAAAGAGATGTTCCATAGAGTTAAGTCCACTGATTCACTAATACTTAAAAACACAGAATCTTGTGTCCTGACTGATCCTATCTCCTTTCAGACTCAAGTATTTTTAGATTGTAACTTAAGCTTCTGAAAAAATACTCATTTTAAAAAAGTGTTACTAACCCTCTCATCCCATAGAACAAAGGTACAATTTTAAGACAAGTCTCTCTAAATTACCACAAATATAAAAATTTACTGATAATTTAATATACCTCCCCCTAAAAAATAAGATCTTGGTACTAAAAAACTTTTGGTTATTAATTTATACCTCCAGAAAATGTAAAACTTACACAAGGTAATTATCTCTCATGATGCTTTAGAATCTTGCTTTCAAAAAGCAGTTTTTTCTATGAATTAGCTTATGAGACAGTTAACAGCATGAATCAAACTTTGTCCTTAGTTCCTGAAGAGGTTTTCTAAATTAACATGGATTTTCTAGGACTTTATTCAACATTTATTGAACCCAGATATGTTTAAATATTAGAAACTAAATGATGACTCAGATACCACCTTTACCCTCAAGAAACTTAAGTGTATCGGATGGTGACAAATTAGCAAAATAGCATTTACAGCATAGTGTTCGCACATGTTGCTAAGAGAACAATAAAAGTGGGGACATCTAAATAAGCCTAGGGGACCACTGAAGCATGTTTAAGGAGGGGAGTAAAATAATTAGCTTTGGGTTTATTCATTCAATAAATATTTATTAGGCCCTTAATATCTATTGGTTGAACCCTATGTTCAATAATTTTAAAAAGATCCATTCTGGAAGTAAAGCGGGAGATGGTATTCTGGCGGTGGTGATCAGAGACAAACTTTAGGTAGGGAAACCCAATTAGGAAGCAAATGCATGGGTCAAGGTGAAGAATGATAAAGGAGACTGACCTGAGGTAGAAAGAGTGGCAATGGAGAGGAGGAGACTAATGTTTTGTGACACTAAGTTCATAAAACCCAAACATTTGCTGATTGGCTATATGGCTCCAAGTGTCTGACTGCAGAGAAGTAGATATGAGAGCTAACTTTAGGAAAAAATATACCTACATGTCATAATGAAAGGATTTAGAATATCAAGACTGAAAAGACAATTCTGTGTGCCTAGCTTGCAGGGTTAGCTGTAGGCTGCTAGCATTTCTCTCAATATCTATCCTTAGGCTTCAAGCTACAATGCTGACTTTAATTAAGAAAAAAAATTAAGCCAACTCATAAATGTCTAACACAACACAACATGCCTTCCCTGATTCCTAGATCCATATTTAGTAATAGGCTGGCCTGTTCCTGCCAACAGAAGCTGCCTGCCAATGCAGAAAACACAGGCTCAATACTTAGGCTGGGAAGATCCCCTGGAAGAGGAGAAATGGCAACCCACTCCAGTATCCTTGCCTGGAAAATTCCATGGACAGAGGAGCCTGGCAGGCTACAGTCTACGGTGTGGCAAAGAGTCAGATACAACTGAGTAACTGAGTGCACACGCGCACACACACAGGCTGGTATTACAGACGAGAAGTACTGCTTTTTAATTTGCTAGGCTAACATATGCAGATTTTCCATAGCAAAAAATACACGTAAGTAAGTATAAAAAATAAAGATCTAACCTTATCCATGCTGAATAAGGCTTGGTACTGAGGAATAACAGCATTACGTGGCTCAGTTAGTATTTGTACAAGTGTTTTCTCATCTAGGCTATGCAAAGGAACTACCACAGGCAACCGTCCCACAAACTCAGGAATCATGCCAAACTCAATGAGATCTCTGGCTTCCACATGACGTAATAAACGATCTTTTTCTTCAATGTCTTGGTGAGTATTTGATTCTCCACTTCGATTGGCAAGGTCAGCAGCAGCTGCAGCCCTTCTACCTTTTCCCAGATTAGATGGTGTTCCAAATCCAAGATACTGCCAAAGAAAACACAGGTATTACAAATAACGAATGAAGCTGCATCATGTTCAGCATTCTGCATGTGTATCTCACATGATCTTTGCAACAGAAGAAAGTATTATCGTTTGTATTTTACAATGAATAAAAAAGGCTTAGAGAGGTTAAGTACCTTAAGCTCTCATTTCTGCTAGTGGTTAACAACCAGGATTCAAACTTAGGTCTACCTGCCTTCAGAACTGAGAACTCAACCAACTCTCAGAAGAATGAATTCTAGTAATAGGTAAGAACTGTGAAGGAAAGTCCCTTAGAACTCAGATTATGATATTGCAGGACATTTCCCAGACCTCTAGACTAGTATAACTTCCAAAATGTGCAAGAAAGTAGAGATAGTAATTATTTTGTAACCAAAGTCAATTCTGTAATACTAACAGGAGTAGGGCCTATGGAACAAGCAGTCTTACAAGTAAATTATCCACAAGTGTCTTAAGTCATTGCTAAGCATTCTATTAAAATCATAATTTGGGGTTGCATACTATCAGATTATACGATGAGTTAGAACACTGTATGAGTTAGATTTTATAAAAGAGCCTATAAGGATGACATCAAACAAAAATGGTAACTTTGTTGCAAAAGGTTGTGTATCTACAATGTATGAACCTTGCTTTACTCAGTATAAAGAACTATACTCCAGGTAACTGTCATAGAGTTTGATTTTGATATGTCATACAACTTTTGTCAAAAGTACAAGAGACGTACATGATATATGAGAAAACAGTCTAAGTTAATTCTAAATATTCTGTGTATGTGGACAGTGACCCTATCGGAAAGCAAAGAATTTTGCTTTCAATAATGTAAACATTTAAAAAATTTCTTTAGGATGTACCTTTCCTTTTTTAAAAAAATTATTTTTATTTTTTAATATAATTTATTTTAATTGGAGATTAATTACTTTACAATATTGTATTGATTTTTCCGTACATCAATTGAAGGATAATTGCTTTACAGTATTCTGTTGGTTTCTACCAAACATTAACATCAATCAGTCATAGGTTTATCCACGTCCCCTCCCACTTGAACATCCCTCCCACCTCCCTCCCCACCCCATCAGGTTTTTACCAAGCCCCAGTACGAGCTCCCTGAGTCACACAGCAAATTCCCACTGGCCATCTCTCCCCATGGCCCCACTAGCCATGTTTCCATGTTACCCTCTCCGTACATCCCACCCTCTCCTTCCTCCCGCTCCAGCATTGTCCATAAGTCTGTCCTCAGCGTTTGTGTCTCCACTTCTGCTCTGCAGGTGTGCTATGTTCAGTCGCCAAGTCATGGCCAACTCTTTACAACCCCGTGGACTACAGCACGCCAGGCTTCCCTGTCCCTCACCATCTCCTGGAATTTGCCCAAGTTCATGTCCATTGAATCCGTGATTCATCTTATCCTCTGTCCCTCTCTTCTTCTTCTGCCTTCAATCTTTCCCAATGTCAGGGTCTTTTCCAAAGAGTCTGCTGTTCACATCAGCTGAGCTTCAGCTTCAGCATCAGTCCTTCCAACAAATATTCAGGGTTGATTTCCTTTAGGATTGACTGGTTTGATCTCCTTGTTATCCAAGGAACTCTCAAGAGTTTTCTCCAGCACAATTTGAAAGCATCAATTCANAAATGGCAACCCACTCCAGTATCCTTGCCTGGAAAATTCCATGGACAGAGGAGCCTGGCAGGCTACAGTCTACGGTGTGGCAAAGAGTCAGATACAACTGAGTAACTGAGTGCACACGCGCACACACACAGGCTGGTATTACAGACGAGAAGTACTGCTTTTTAATTTGCTAGGCTAACATATGCAGATTTTCCATAGCAAAAAATACACGTAAGTAAGTATAAAAAATAAAGATCTAACCTTATCCATGCTGAATAAGGCTTGGTACTGAGGAATAACAGCATTACGTGGCTCAGTTAGTATTTGTACAAGTGTTTTCTCATCTAGGCTATGCAAAGGAACTACCACAGGCAACCGTCCCACAAACTCAGGAATCATGCCAAACTCAATGAGATCTCTGGCTTCCACATGACGTAATAAACGATCTTTTTCTTCAATGTCTTGGTGAGTATTTGATTCTCCACTTCGATTGGCAAGGTCAGCAGCAGCTGCAGCCCTTCTACCTTTTCCCAGATTAGATGGTGTTCCAAATCCAAGATACTGCCAAAGAAAACACAGGTATTACAAATAACGAATGAAGCTGCATCATGTTCAGCATTCTGCATGTGTATCTCACATGATCTTTGCAACAGAAGAAAGTATTATCGTTTGTATTTTACAATGAATAAAAAAGGCTTAGAGAGGTTAAGTACCTTAAGCTCTCATTTCTGCTAGTGGTTAACAACCAGGATTCAAACTTAGGTCTACCTGCCTTCAGAACTGAGAACTCAACCAACTCTCAGAAGAATGAATTCTAGTAATAGGTAAGAACTGTGAAGGAAAGTCCCTTAGAACTCAGATTATGATATTGCAGGACATTTCCCAGACCTCTAGACTAGTATAACTTCCAAAATGTGCAAGAAAGTAGAGATAGTAATTATTTTGTAACCAAAGTCAATTCTGTAATACTAACAGGAGTAGGGCCTATGGAACAAGCAGTCTTACAAGTAAATTATCCACAAGTGTCTTAAGTCATTGCTAAGCATTCTATTAAAATCATAATTTGGGGTTGCATACTATCAGATTATACGATGAGTTAGAACACTGTATGAGTTAGATTTTATAAAAGAGCCTATAAGGATGACATCAAACAAAAATGGTAACTTTGTTGCAAAAGGTTGTGTATCTACAATGTATGAACCTTGCTTTACTCAGTATAAAGAACTATACTCCAGGTAACTGTCATAGAGTTTGATTTTGATATGTCATACAACTTTTGTCAAAAGTACAAGAGACGTACATGATATATGAGAAAACAGTCTAAGTTAATTCTAAATATTCTGTGTATGTGGACAGTGACCCTATCGGAAAGCAAAGAATTTTGCTTTCAATAATGTAAACATTTAAAAAATTTCTTTAGGATGTACCTTTCCTTTTTTTAAAAAATTATTTTTATTTTTTAATATAATTTATTTTAATTGGAGATTAATTACTTTACAATATTGTATTGATTTTTCCGTACATCAATTGAAGGATAATTGCTTTACAGTATTCTGTTGGTTTCTACCAAACATTAACATCAATCAGTCATAGGTTTATCCACGTCCCCTCCCACTTGAACATCCCTCCCACCTCCCTCCCCACCCCATCAGGTTTTTACCAAGCCCCAGTACGAGCTCCCTGAGTCACACAGCAAATTCCCACTGGCCATCTCTCCCCATGGCCCCACTAGCCATGTTTCCATGTTACCCTCTCCGTACATCCCACCCTCTCCTTCCTCCTGCTCCAGCATTGTCCATAAGTCTGTCCTCAGCGTTTGTGTCTCCACTTCTGCTCTGCAGGTGTGCTATGTTCAGTCGCCAAGTCATGGCCAACTCTTTACAACCCCGTGGACTACAGCACGCCAGGCTTCCCTGTCCCTCACCATCTCCTGGAATTTGCCCAAGTTCATGTCCATTGAATCCGTGATTCATCTTATCCTCTGTCCCTCTCTTCTTCTTCTGCCTTCAATCTTTCCCAATGTCAGGGTCTTTTCCAAAGAGTCTGCTGTTCACATCAGCTGAGCTTCAGCTTCAGCATCAGTCCTTCCAACAAATATTCAGGGTTGATTTCCTTTAGGATTGACTGGTTTGATCTCCTTGTTATCCAAGGAACTCTCAAGAGTTTTCTCCAGCACAATTTGAAAGCATCAATTCATTGGCACTCAGCCTTCTTTATGGCCCAACTCCCACACCTGTACATGACTACTGAAAAAAATCATAGCTTTGACTACACAGAACTTGTTGGCAAAGTGGTGTTTCTGCTTTTTAATATGCTATCTAGGTTGGTCAAGCTTTTCTTCCAAGGAGCAAGCATCCTTTAATTTCGTGGCTACAGTCACCATTTGCAGTGATTTTGGAGCCCGAGAAAATAAACTTTCTGTTTCCACTGTTTCCCCATCTATTCGCCATGAAGTGATGAGACCGGATGCCATGATCTTAAGTTTTTTTAATACTGAGTTTTAAGCCAGCTTTTTCACTTTCCTCCTTCACTCACATCAAGAGGTTCTTCAGTTCCTCTTCACTTTCTGCCATTATAGTAGTATCATCCAACATATCTGAGGTTATGAATCTCTTGATTCCAGCTTATAACTCATCCAGCCTGGCATTTCGCATGATATGCTCTGCGTGTAAGTTAAATAAACAGGGTAATAATAAACAGTGTTGTCATACTCCTTTCTCAATCCTGAACCAGTCAGTTGTTCCATACAAGGTTCTAACTGCTGCATACAGGTTTCTCAGGAGGCAGGTAAGATGGTTCGGTATGCCCATCTCTTTAAGAGTTTTCCACAGTTTTTATGATCCACACAGTCAAAGGCATTAGCGCAGTCAATGAAACAGAGGTAAATGTTTTTCTGGACTTCCCTTGCTTCTATGATCTAGTGAATGTTGGCAATTTGACCTCTGGTTTCTCTGTCTTTTCTAAATCCAACTTGAAGATCTAAAAGTTCTCAGTTCATGTAATGCTGAAGCCCAGCATGCAAGATTCTGAGCTTGATCTTACTAGCATGGGAGATGAGTGCAACTGTCCAGTGGTTTAACATTCTTTAGTACTGTCTTTCTTGGGAACTGGGATGAGGAGGGACCTTTTCCAGACCTGTGGCCACTGATGAGTTTTCCAAACGTCTGACATATTGAGTGCAGCACTTTGAGACCACCATCTTTTAGGATTTTAAATAGCTCTGCTGGATTTCATCACCTCCACTAGCTTTACTGGCAGCAGTGCTTTATAAGGCCCACTTGACTTCACACTCCAGGATGTCTGCTTCTGAGTGAGTGACCATACCAACAACATCATGGTTATCCGGGTCATTACGATCTTTTTTGTACAGCTCTTCTGTGTATTTTTTCCATCTCTTCTTGAACTCTTCTGCTTCTATTAGATGTTTACCTGTTTCTGTCCTTTATTGTGCCTATCTTTGGATGAAATNCTGAGTGAGTGACCATACCAACATCATCATGGTTATCCGGGTCATTACGATCTTTTTTGTACAGCTCTTCTGTGTATTTTTTCCATCTCTTCTTGAACTCTTCTGCTTCTATTAGATGTTTACCTGTTTCTGTCCTTTATTGTGCCTATCTTTGGATGAAATGTTCCTTTGATATTTCCAATTTTCTTAAGGCGATCTCTAGTCTTTCCCCTTCAGCTATTTTTCCTCTATTTCTTTGCACTGTTCACTGAAGAAGGCCTTCTTGTCTCTCCTTGGTATTTTCTGGAACTCTGCATTTAGTTGGATGTACTGTTCCCTTTCTCCCTTGCTTTTTGCATCTCTTCTTTCTTCAGTTTTTTGTAAAGCCTCCTCAGACAACCACTTAGCTTTCTTTTCTTTGGGATGGTTTTGTTCACTGTCTCCTGAACAATATTACCAACCTCTGTCCATAGTTCCGCAGCCACTCTAGTTTACTAGATCTAATCCCTTGAATCTATGCGTCACCTCCAATGTTATTCATAGGAGATTTAAGTTGTACCTGACTGGCCTATTGGTTTTCCCCTTTCTTTAGGTTAAGCTTAAATTTTGCAGAGAAGCTAGTAATCTGAGCCACAGTCAGCTCCAAATTTTGTTTTTGCTAACTGTATACAGCTTCTCCATCTTCAGTCACAAAGAATGTAATCAATCTGATTTTGGTATTGACCATTTGGTGATGCCCATGTGTAAGGTGTATATATATTATAAAGCATTATTATAAAACACTGGGGATATAAACCTGAAGACAGTCCTTATCCTAACTTAAAAGTGTTTATTTATAGTGAGAACACATACAAATATATATATATTTTAAATTTTTTATTTTGTGTCGCTGCTGCTGCTGCTAAGTCGCTTCAGTCACGTC
>SJYX01021030.1:129917-144564 GCA_006410675.1 Oreotragus oreotragus | reverse complement strand
GACTGAACTGAACTGAACTGAAACATGTAAGGCCAAGAAGACTTAAAGCAGGCAATATACAAAAGAAGTGATCTATGATACATTAATTTAGGTATTATATAAACCTAAACATATAATATAAAAGGTATCATTTGTAGCTATTATATAAAACACAAAAGCATGGAAAATAGGCATGTTTTGGGGGTTCTTGCCACTATGCTGATATTATGTTTTATCGTAAGTAGGTACTGGGCATGAACCTTGAGGACATGAAAAAATAAATTCCAGCTAAAATCAAGGCTTATAAGAATGTTTAAGAAATATCTACAAATTAGGTGAGATCATAACCCTCCCTCAACCTCCAAACTACTTTTCTCCACTTGTGAATGTCAGCAGTGATCTATGAAGACTCTATGGGCAGGGGCAATGGAAACAAGCCCTTTATTGTGCTCTAGTGAACTGGGAAAGAGAAACGAGTAGAAATTTTATTGATTTCGCAGTTACCTCAAATAATAAAAAAACTCAGATGAATATAAAATCAAAATCAAGTCACACTTTAAAAATGCTGATATAAAGATGATATTTAGAAATCTTCCAAATCACTACTCTGAAACTTAAAAAACAACTAGGAATATATTTCTGGTATACTCTAAGAACACCTAACTGGCAGAAAGCGATACAAGATTAGAAACTGAGGGTCTATCCTCTAACTTCAAATGTTCTCCCAGTAACCATTCAGAAAAACTTACCTTTTCATTTTTCCTCCTGCTGATGATTCTGTCCAAACCATTGAAAGCACCAGAAGCAACAAACAGAATGTTTGTTGTATCAACTTGTACCGTTTCTCCACGTAGCTTACGGGAATTCTTTTCTGGAACATTGACTATCGTGCCTTCCAATAGTTTTAATAAGCCCTAAATAAAGAAAAAATGATTTACGGCATCATCATGTATTATTTATTATACTTTAGATAATGGGATTCAATGGGGAAAATAATATGTGAGTATGGTCAATGAGCATAACTGAAGAACACCTCCACATTCCTATAACTAACATGAAAATCTAATATACTATCATATTTAATTATTCATAAATTTATTTGGAATAGTATAAGGCTCTTGATGCATTTAGAAAACAATCAACTTCAGAGGTTGTTTCTGAAGGTAAAGACATAATTCTAACATAAAGACAGAATTAGGACTCTATAAAATGTTATTCAACCACGTAGGAACACTCAAAATTTGAAAATATTTGAAGCCTTGTCTTTATACTAATATTCCTACTCTACTTTTAGTGTTAAACTTTGAGAATAGTTGTATTTTGAAATGCCTTTACAAAAAACCATTATCTAGCACATTTTATATGTGTGACTGGACCTCTCTATGTCCTGGTCAAAAAACAAAAGCAATTTTCCTTACCCTGTAGTTTATGTCATAATTAGTTACCAGTAAAAAGTCAAATTAATCAATAGATCATTATGACTTTAATTATGACTCTACAAGGAATAGAGCACTATTTTATCTTCTAACCAAGTGAAAAGAATAAAATACATGTACATAGTTCATTTATGCTTAGTTAGAATCAGAACTTTCTTCAAGCATCCTTTAGAAATGTTTAACTGGGTCTTTGTGGAATACGCCAATAAAAATTACATTTCATTTACTTCTTTAAAATATCTTTAATTTCCTAACAAAGGTAAATTTAAAATCGCCAACAGGTTTCTCTTAGAATCTGAACTAAATAGTCTGGGGAGTTTAGAGTGGGAGTAATAAAACAGAGTCTAATTGAATGTGAAACCAAACGTACAATATTTGGGAGGTTGATGTATTCCCTTCCTTTTAGTGGGCTTGAACAAAATATTCAACTGCTTACTTGCTGAACGCCTTCTCCACCTACATCCCGTAACTGATGAATGCCTGGCACACTGCCAATCTTATCTACTTCATCCAGAAAGACAATTCCTATAATTTAAGGAGGATTCTATTTATAATATGAAAAAGATATATACAAGACAACCTAAGCTTTAAAGGCTAGGTAGCTAGAGAGCAAGGTATTTAATTTTTAACACAACATATGCAATAGTTTAATACAATAAAAATATACTGCCAACTTTCCCACACATCATTTTGTGTAAACATTTTATAATTTATTCTTACATCATTTGGGTAAAAATAATACTTGGGTAAGATTACCAGTTCTCTATGACTATTATAGTCAGCTACCCCACTAATGTTTTCAGGTTCTTTATTCTAAGAAGCAGAGATAGAGGTACAGTGTGAAAGCAAAAGGTGGATACAGGGCTGGTACTAGCTAAACTTCAGCTTATTTTTTCCATCTCTATTGTTGTCCTAAAGGAATTTACAACAGGAAGCTGTCAAGCTCTTCATGTAAACAAGGAGAGATGATACAGAAGGAAAGGAGAAATGGAGCATCTTTGATACTCCCTAGGTAGATAAGTTAATATGTTGCTATATACACTCTCTTGCACTTGTCTTTTTCCCCTCCCCCAACCCATTTCAGCATTAGGAGTCTGGAGGAAAGTTAGAACAGAATAGAATAAATAATTTGGCCTGTTTTCACTCTAGTAATATTGCCAACTTATGACAATAAGACAAAGCAAACTTTGTGGCCCTTAGTCAGTATGCTAGAAAACTTAAACATAGCTACTTTTATATAGTTATTGAATTTGACTCTTTGACTCAAAACAAAAAATATATTATCTCTTGCTATTAGACTGCTTCCTCAACAGACTATATCTGAGGACAGACAAACTTGCTGAAACATACCTTGTTGTGCTTTTTCTACATTATAATTGGCATCTTGGAGCAGCTTGGCAATCACAGATTCAATATCTTCACCTACATATCCAGCCTGAGTCAAAGTGGTACAGTCACAGATAGCAAAAGGGACATCAAGGCATTTAGCTAGAGTTTGTGCCAGAAGAGTTTTACCTATAAATAGAAACAGTAACAATGGGCCTTTGGTTTTCTTCTTAAGAGTGAGAATCCCCCAGTCATAAGACACACGTTACAGAGCCATCTATATTCTATTTTCTTAAATGAGTGGTAAATTTTTAAATAAGTTATTTACCTGACCCAGTTGGTCCAAGCAGCAAAATATTACTCTTTTCAAGTTTGATGTCATCGTGGGAAGAATCCAATACTTCACCTCCTCGTTTTTCCTGAGGTATTTGTTGATTTACCTGTTGCTGCACTGATGCTCCTAAAGCATTACCATGTGGACTAATTCCAGCAATCTGAAGCAACTCTGAAAAAATGCCAAACGTATTAGAGCTTCATTTGTTTTCACTTGAAAAAATACCCAATAAAACCTTACATCTAAAACCAATACTTATTTTGAAAAAAATAAGTAAATATTCTGACATTTTCTGTCTTACCTAAAAGGGAAAGAAGTCTCAAATTATCTAATGACAAATGTGTAATACATGATGATTATTCATAGAATCTCAAGCAAAGGAAATGTATTCTTTTTATCTTATTTATATAAACTTGTATGAAGAATATCTTTTTACTGAAAAGAAGGCAGTATAACAGAAGGAGAACAGTGTCAGGAGTCAGAAAGCTTCATAAATCTGGTCCTTTCTTTGCCTCTGAATAGCTACATGATCCTGAGCTATACATCATATACACTTTGTGTTTCTGTGCCCTAATCTATAAAATGGCTAACACCTGCCCTATCAATTTTAAACACATGACTGGAGGTTTAAGAACAAAATGCAATGATCTGGAGGCACTCTGAAAGACAAAGGTATATGTACATATATTTGTACAAATGAAAAGAAACAGTGTTGTAGAGAAAGGGTAAAACATTGAACTGAGGAATAGAAAGCTTGGGTTCTAGTCTCAGCTCTATCACAGGAACACAGCAAGTCACTTGGCTTTACTGAGCCTGCTTCCTTAGTATATTACTCTACAATCTCTTCCACACTTAAAAATGATGCTATGAGCTTACCAGAGAAACCAAGTATGGTAAGACTCAATAACCCTGGCCCTACCTGAATTTCTGATTTTACAGGATCTCAACTGGATCACTGCATTTCCTTTAGCAGACATACAATGTTAATTATATGGGAATTATAGTGCTGGTGAACTAAGAGTTTATCAGCTGGATCCCTTTAAAAAAAATCTTATTCTCACCCTCTCAGCTGAAGGAAAGAATCCCAATACTCTTTTGAACTAGCTATATTTGTAAATATCCACATTGCTCCTGGCTCTCAGCATTTAAGGTACCTGGGCTCATATCATGTCTATTTTCTAGATTTAGTTGTAGCTTGTTTCTAAGAATATCAGTATTTTCCAATGCTTTATTATTTTAAGCAAACCAACAGACAGATCTTCAGCAAACATACTACTGAAATCCTGTTCCATCTGGCTGTCATTTTCAAACTATCTTTGGGTCACACCCTTTGGTAAAAGGTTATTCTCTTCACCAAAAATAACAGGCATTAAATAAATATTTGAATTTAATTAAACTGTACTACATTTGAGGGTTAATGGTCAGTGAATAATTCACAATGCTATGCCTCATTACAATTCACATCAGGTTAAAAAATGAAAAAAATAAGTAAATATTCTGACATTTTCTGTCTTACCTAAAAGGGAAAGAAGTCTCAAATTATCTAATGACAAATGTGTAATACATGATGATTATTCATAGAATCTCAAGCAAAGGAAATGTATTCTTTTTATCTTATTTATATAAACTTGTATGAAGAATATCTTTTTACTGAAAAGAAGGCAGTATAACAGAAGGAGAACAGTGTCAGGAGTCAGAAAGCTTCATAAATTTGGTCCTTTCTTTGCCTCTGAATAGCTATATGATCCTGAGCTATACATCATATACACTTTGTGTTTCTGTGCCCTAATCTATAAAATGGCTAACACCTGCCCTATCAATTTTAAACACATGACTGGAGGTTTAAGAACAAAATGCAATGATCTGGAGGCACTCTGAAAGACAAAGGTATATGTACATATATTTGTACAAATGAAAAGAAACAGTGTTGTAGAGAAAGGGTAAAACATTGAACTGAGGAATAGAAAGCTTGGGTTCTAGTCTCAGCTCTATCACAGGAACACAGCAAGTCACTTGGCTTTACTGAGCCTGCTTCCTTAGTATATTACTCTACAATCTCTTCCACACTTAAAAATGATGCTATGAGCTTACCAGAGAAACCAAGTATGGTAAGACTCAATAACCCTGGCCCTACCTGAATTTCTGATTTTACAGGATCTCAACTGGATCACTGCATTTCCTTTAGCAGACATACAATGTTAATTATATGGGAATTATAGTGCTGGTGAACTAAGAGTTTATCAGCTGGATCCCTTTAAAAAAAATCTTATTCTCACCCTCTCAGCTGAAGGAAAGAATCCCAATACTCTTTTGAACTAGCTATATTTGTAAATATCCACATTGCTCCTGGCTCTCAGCATTTAAGGTACCTGGGCTCATATCATGTCTATTTTCTAGATTTAGTTGTAGCTTGTTTCTAAGAATATCAGTATTTTCCAATGCTTTATTATTTTAAGCAAACCAACAGACAGATCTTCAGCAAACATACTACTGAAATCCTGTTCCATCTGGCTGTCATTTTCAAACTATCTTTGGGTCACACCCTTTGGTAAAAGGTTATTCTCTTCACCAAAAATAACAGGCATTAAATAAATATTTGAATTTAATTAAACTGTACTACATTTGAGGGTTAATGGTCAGTGAATAATTCACAATGCTATGCCTCATTACAATTCACATCAGGTTAAAAAAAAAAAGGCAGTCTTCAGTTAGTTAGCTGTCCCCTACCAAACAAAAACAAAAAAAAGAAAAAAAAATTTTTTTTTTAATTTCAGCAAAATCTAGTTAGGAATTGTGACAGTATAAGGAGGTGCTTGGCTGAAGAATAGGTCTGCCCAACGGGGAAAGATGATTTAGGTAACTTGAACAAAATTGTAAGAAGCATATTACCTACAGTGGTATCACATGACATATATATTCAACTTTATGATTCAAGTTTTTTAAAAAAGAATAATACAGAACAAATGATGTTTGTCATTCCATTTATGAAAATATGCCCCAGGGTAAACTTGAGAAAACACCCCTGTTCTTTCAGTTAAGTCTCTGTGCACATCTCTTATTGTCTAAGCAGCTCTTTACAGTGAGGACTATTGAGTAATCAGGCTAGACTAGTTAGTTGTATGGAGCAATAGGACCCTGGGCAAAACTTAAAATTTCTATACTTCAACTTTCTTATATGTAAAATGGTGGTGAAAATAATCATTTCTGTCTCATAGGCTTGGGGAAGATGAAATGAGTATATACGTGTAAAATGCTTAAAACAGTGCCTGGAAGAAGGTTTTACATGTGCTTTCAAAGAATTTACCGTTAGTATTACTATTTTCCTAGTGTGTAAGTATTTGTATAACATAGCCCTCATATGCAAGCCAACTAGTTCATCTGGTATTTAACATCAGAAAAATTTATGTTCCAATGATGAGGGGAAGAAACCATCAGTCTTAAAATGTTAAAGAGACACATGTTGATCTCTAACATGTGATTTCCAAATTAATTTCCAACAATATTTTAATTATATATGACTTTGGCCCAATGTCCTAACATTAGAACCTAATATCCCACATAGGAGAAGACTAAATTATACATGAAAATAAACTCTACACAAGCTCTAAAAATATTAATTTCTAAGCCAATCAATATATGTAATTACAAATTATTTTGCTTACATCCCTAAATACTATTACTTGTTAACATTTGTATTAAATCACTATGATAGACTTCACTAATTTATAGTAGTTTCACCAGCCACCTGCCCAAAATTATGAATATATAATGACGGCATATTTTATTACATGTAATAAATTTTACATGGAGAAGGAAATGGCAACCCACTCCAGTGTTCTTGCCTGGAGAATCCCAGGGATGGGAAAGCCTGGTGGGCTGCCGTCTAAGGGGTCGCACAGAGTCGGACACGACTGAAGTGACTTAGCAAAAAATAAATTTTATGCCAGAGTTGCTGAACTCATTATGTTCTCATGGCTCATCCTGAATACACAGTACAATATTCTGATGTGGCTTATCGTGTCATTCCATCCCCTCTATCAGACCCCCTGATGCTTTTAGGGGCAGTCTAGAGCTCTCAATAGCGAGCTGGAGGTTATGCATAATTTGTAAGCCTACACTAAGTTTCATAAACACCAAAAAAAAAATGTAGTTTCTGGCAAAGAATAGCTTAAAGATAATACACCTCCCTTAAAATCTGTCACTTACAGGCAGATCAACTTTAATGGTATACTTTTTTTTTTTTAAGGAAAAAAATAGCATATAACATTCAAGGTACAAATTTTAAAAAATGCAACTTCTGTTAACATGCAGATCTAGATTTATAGAGGAAAACTACATATAATACTTATTTCTTTATAAGAAATATCACAATAGAAAAGATAAAATCAAATATATAAAACAACCCAACATCTATTAACTACACAAATTAGCTATAAAACTGTTTCAAAGTTATATATGCCATGTATAACAAACAAGTTTAGATAATATATGATGCCTTTCTTAGTAATACACAAACAAGTACATATCTATCACAACTAGTGCTGACAAACTTCACTGAGGTAAATCTAAAAAGGAAGAATGATTACAGAGGAAGACCTGAAGAGAGGTCACTTACTTGTAAATCTGTACTCATCCTCCCGTCTTCTTATTTCTAACTCTAAGAAAGAGGATGAAAATGGTAACATGAAAATATTATATATTTGCTTAATTTAGGGGAACAAACAAGGAGTATTCCACTTCTTGCCCTCTTCCAAATATCAAGAATATGTTCATTAACGTTTTTTTAGCTTTCTATACATTATGAAAGAATTTATATGCTACCTCTTTTCTGTATTAAAAAAAAAAAACCCAAACATGCTTAATGATGGCTGTATAGTTACTAATATTCGTATTTGTCAAATACGAAGCTGCTATTTTAAGAAATAAAATGTAGTAATTTAGGTATTCAATAAGAATTTAAACCCTTCATTATAAAGACCATATCATCATTTGCTTTTCCAGCACCTAGAAGAGTTTAACTATTAATTTGTTGACTGAAGGACTCAGAAAAAATTATTTTGCTCCATGATCAAACAACAATATTTGGACCTTATAAATCATAAAGGTTCCAAGTCCTTCATCAGTTACTATGATTTATACTTTCTAAAAAAGTAATTAATTCTACTATGTAAATATTTTGCAGTAAGTTCAAGCAGTGAACAAGTGTCTTCATTAAGGCAATAAATTATATATTAGTACCTCCTAAAAGTAATTTAATACTAAAAGTACTTAGCAAAACTCCATAATATTATAACATAGCTGAAAGAATGTAAACAATAGATATCTGTAGGACAACTCCAAAATTACAGCTCCCTAGCCAAAAAAACCCTTTATTTACATTTTACTGTATTCATAATTTTTTAAATAAAATCATTCTGTTAATATAACATATACATTGTCCATAGTAAGTTGACATTACACAGTATATTGGTGAATTAGAATCTATCATTAATAGGAACTATACTTTGAATCACTTACAAATTTGCCCTGAACCTTGCACTGTGTAGCTGAGGCCAAAACGGAAAGAGCGCTAAATATGTTCTGTAATATATCTCTGACTTAAGAAAATTAAATTCTATGTCCTGAACCCAAAAGAGAAGCACTCAAAGGTTGTATACAGAACACAGTAATGATCTAATCAACAAGACCTGTGGTCAAGCCTACAACTCAAAAATGATGTCTCAATTTGTACACGAGAACCTAAGCACATATACTTGAAAATAAAGTTTTAAGAAATAATACTTAAGTTAAAAGACTCTGGTATTTTCTACTCACACTTACTAACTCTCTTTTTTAAATGCTGTTGGAAATGAACTGGAATGATTTCATGAACTACTAATGGGAAGCAACCTGTATTTTGAAAAATGCTGTACTGTACTAAAAGTATTTTAAGACAAAAGCAAAGAGTTGCAAGTAAGGATTACCTCTAAGCACAGTAATCTCTGTTTTGGTCAATTATCAAAACACTAACCTCTAGGTGTTAATGATGTCTGCTTCTCAACTTCTGCCTGCTGTCTCAGATTAGCTGGGATATTATTATATATCCTCTTGTAATGATTGTATACAGCAACTGAAAGCACCTTCTTGGCAAACGACTGGCCAACAACGTACTTGTCGAGGTAGTTATAAATCTGAAAAATGATTAGAAATGAACAATTTACTGTGAGTCATCACAATATACACACATTAGAGTTAAATACCGAGCACATTTTTTTTTGGCTGCACCGCATAGCATAAAGAACTTTCCCTACCACGGATGGAACCTGTGTCCCCTGCAGTGGAAGTGCAGAGCTCACCACGGGACCACAGGGAAGTCCTATATACTGCACTCACTTGCTTACAGTTTTAAATTTGAACAAAGACTCACTCAAAACAAAATGCCAAGGGCATGATACATTATGCAGCAATGATTTCAGAGGCCCCAAAGCTTAAGGATACAACACACCATTCATTTGTTCTTTAGCTTAACAAAGTATTCCTGTACTTTTCCAGTGCTATGCCAGTTTCTATTCTATAAACAATGCCAATGATCCTAATTTTTCAAAGTTAGTATTAAAGTCAATTAGAATACCTACACTTGCTACCACGGGTCTAAAGCTGTTATCATTAATGAAATCAATTTAAACAATTTTATACCTCTTTCAATCATATGAATAATTTTCTTCACAAAGATTACATTATAAAACTAATTTTTTCAAAATAGGCATTCAGTTCAGTTCAGCCGCTCAGTCATGTCTGACTCTTTGCAACCCCATGGACTACAGCATGCCAGGCTTCCCTGTCCATCACCAACTCCGGAACTTGCTCAAACTCATGTCCATCGAGTGGGTGATGCTATCCAAACATCTCCTCCTCTGTCGTCCCCTTCTCCTGCCCTCAATCTTTCCCAGCATCAGGGACTTTTCCAATGAGTCAGTTCTTCGCATCAGGTGGCCAAAGTGTTGCAGTTTCATCTTCAGCATTAGTCCTTCCAATGAATATTCAGGACTTACGTCCCTTAAGATTGACTGGTTGGATCTCCTTGCAGTCCAAGCGACTCTCAAGAGTCTTCCCCAACACCACAGTTCAAAAGCATCAATTCTTTGGTGCTCAGCTTTCTTTTTTTTTTTTAAAGCTTTTTTTATAGTGGAACTCTCACATCCATACATGACTACTGGAAAAACCATAGCTCTGACTAGACAGACTTTTTCTCACATCCATACATGACTACTGGAAAAACCATAGCTCTGACTAGACAGACTTTTGTCGGCAAAGTAATTCTCTGCTTTTTAATATGCTGTCTAGGCTGCTCATAGCTTTTCTTCCAAGGAGCAAGTGTCTTAATCTCATGGCTGCAGTCACCATTCACAGTGATTTTGAGGCCCAAGAAAATAAAGTCTGTCATTGTTTCCATTGTTTCTCCATCTACTTGCCATGAAGTGATGGGACCGGATGCCATGATCTTAGTTTTCTGAATGTTGTGTTTTAAGCCAGCTTTTTCACTTTCCTCTTCCACTTTCATCAAGAGGTCCTTTAGTTCTTCTTCGCTTTCTGCCATAAGGATGGTATCATCTGCACATCTGAGGTTATTGATATTTCTCCCACAATCTTGATTCCAGCTTTGCTTCATCCAGCTTGGCATTTCACATGATGTACTCTGCATATAAGTTAAATAAGCAGGGTGACAATACACAGCCGTGACGTACTCCTTTCCCAATTTGGAACCAGTCTGTTGTTCCATGTCCAGTTCTAACTGTTGCTTCTTGACCTGCATACAGATTTCTCAGGAGGCAGGTAAGGTGGTCTGGTATTCCTATCTCTTAAAAATTTTTTAAGAATAAAATAGGCATTATATACTCAAAAATCATTATATCACCTGTATCAAATGTGATTTAATACTCACAAACATTTAGCTTTTTCTCAGATATTAACTTTAAAGCTATACATTTATCTAAATGGCAATCTAAAACTTTTATTCTTGGTAGAAACTAAAGCTCTATATGAAATTTGGTTATTGCCAATGGCATAGCACCTAGAGTTAATTCTTTCAGCTTTTAGTTAACAGAAGTTAACTGCTAATATTCACCAACTCCCGAAAAGAGTTATTTTCTAGAACTTTATTCTCTAGAACTCCGACTCAGATTCTGAAGTCTATACAAATTAGTGAGGAACATAAAGCTTAACAGCTGTATTTTCTATTACTTTACTTTTACATAACAAATTCTATAATGGTTGACCATATGTATGTTGTTATGGTTTTTAACAGATGCTTCTCTGGTGGCTCAGATGGTAAAGCGTCTGCCTACAATGCAGGAGACCCGGGTTCGATCCCCGGGTCGGGAAGATCCCCTAGAGAAGGAAATGGCAACCCACTCCAGTATTCTTGCCTGGAAAATCCCAGGGATGGAGCCTGGTAGGGCTTGCATAGGGTCGCAAAGAGTCGAGCACGACTGAGCAACTTCACTTCACTACTTCACTTCATGGTTTTTAAAAATCATCATTCTTCATGAATTACACCCAAGATTTAGCACATTTGGAGAAACCAATGCACCGGTATCTCAACAGTCAAAGAAAGCAGAGGGCGAGAAACAACAAGTGTGCGAACACCACCTGAGACATGGCCAGAGGCAGTAACAGAGCCCGGAAGCAGGGCTCCTCCCTCTCAGAAAGCGCACGCCAAGTGCCCAGTGAAGCGGGCGGCACACTCTGCTGTGCCTCACACGGCTAAATCGCAATCCACCTGAGACTTCAAGAAAGAGCTGACACCACGAAAGTCACAGTGTTATACAGGAGGGCCCTGGCACATTGGTCATGAAAAAATACTTGCTTCTATTGTTAGCCTGAGGCTGTTTTACTTCTAATAAAGTAGATTAATTTAAGAGGGAAAAACTGCAGCCTGCTGTTATTTAGGGATCCAAACTAACAAAAACAAATCCCCAGCTGTTCTATTTTAAGGATATCATTTTAGATTAACTTAGTATTAACACTAATAATCATCAGCTGTATTTCATTGCTATGAATACAGTAATCATGATATGGGAAAACAGCAATGGACCCCTTACCTAAATTTCAAGTATCAAACATCAGTAACAATTCAGCCAGACACAGCCTATATTATAAAGAACTTACAAAACTTGTTTAGATACTACTATTAAGATTCAATATAAACTGGAGAGAGGGGAAGCAATGAAATGTTTTCAAGATAAAATGTTTATGATACTGAACGAGGACTTATACCTTCTTGGGGGGAGGAGGCGGTTTCTGTTGGAATGCCAATTTTACAGCTTCTGCTGCTGATTCAGGTTCTTTAATTATGCTTTTCTTTGAGTCTGCTTCTGATAACACAACAAAAAAATGATGACATTTTTCACACTTCACAAAGCGGGTGGATGCTGTAAAAGGACAGAGAAAAATAATTCAAATACTATTTAACTTTAAAGACTCATTGAAAATTGAAACCTATGTACTTGACAAAAAACTTGTAGTTCACTCCACTAGCCACAACAGCCAGCCTAATTTGTACCTAAAATAGCTGATAAATCTGAGTTCAGTAAACTACATTCTATTCGTTTCCGCTAGGTGTGACAGATTTTATCTAGAGAAAAGATTGGTTGAAATTCTTCTGACTTCTCCATGAACTAAAGTTTTGGGTTTTCCTTTTGGAGGGGGGTGTGGTTAGTTCCCTGGCAAAGGACTGAACCCAGACCCTTGGCAGTGAAAGCGGGGTGCCATCTAACCATTATCAGGGAATTCGCCCTAAAGTTAATTTTAAAAACTACCACTATATTAATTAATTATTTTATTCAAATACTAGAATGAATAAACTGTGGGTAAAAAGTAAAGTACAAATAAATTAATCTGTAATAAAATTAACATTTTACTACAAAAAATTACAAAATACACAAAAGTTGAAAGACAAAAATCCATTTTAATCCCTAAAAAATGTAAAACACATATATATATCTTTTTTTTTAAGTGGAAAACATGTTTATTAACATTCAAACTCCCTTCATACAAGACCATATAAAAATTCTTAGCATTTTGATTATATATATATATAAGCCTATATTTTCCACATAGTTAATGATAATGTGTAATTTAGCTTTTCGAAATACATTGTTTAAATACATCATTAGTTCTGTTAAACATAAGCAACATTTTCAAATCCAATACTTGAACAGTTTCCTCTGTACATAGTTTAGCAGGGCTAATAAGCATAGGATGCTCTTTATTAAGAGGTATATAAACTGAGCATTAACAATTACTGAAGTTTGGTATTTTTATACAGCATTTTGTTTATGTTTTGATCACCACACAGAATCCTTAAGGATACTGAAATTCAGTAAGTAAAGTCAGAGACATTACTTCAGCTGATAAATGAAGTTCATACATGACACTATAGTATTAAAAGGCTTAAAAATAAAAAACATTTTGCAAACTGCCCTAGTACTGACTGTTCCTATCAGGGTAAGACTACTTGGCAATAGAAAGGAAAAAGCTTTGAGTTTCTCTGTGGTGCTGATAGTCGCCTCTTGCTAATTATGGCAATTTGGGCAAATATCAGAACAAGCATATTCCAGCTCAACAACTCTAGGTAACTTTATGGAGGTGGGAGTTGGCTCAGCTCATGCTCAGTGGCCACAGCACTGGCCCTGTGTGTAAAAACATGAAATGTGTGCATACTGTGATCTAGGTCTTAACTGCAAGCTATACTGAGGAATCTCTTTTAATGTTTTGGCTAGGTTTCATTCCAAAAGAGTTGATTAATGCTTGAGTTACAGCACCAGTCTATTATTAGTGAAATGAAGTACTCCTGCAGATAAATACCAGATCAAAACAACCTGTTTCAGTAATCTTGATTAACCTGTAGAATAAAAAATAAATTATCTCTACAGAAATCTCTGAAGGGAGCAAAAAAGAAAAATCAAACTATATGCCTAAATAAACATTTTAAAAGGAAATAACCCAATATCCTCTGAAGGTCAAACAGTATTTGCTATGTTGTAATCCCGTTCACCATTAGGCTGCAGCTGGACCACAACACTATGTTCACTGATTTCGTTTTCTGCATCACTGCTGTCGGTATCATTGTCATCTTCCTCATAGTCTGAAGATTCTGTCATGTTCTGATGTGAGCGGGATTCCGACAAAGCCCCAAATGACTGAGTGCTGGCAGAAGCCAAAGGTCTGAGTAAAGGGGTGTGTTCTGACACTTCATTTTCTTCTTGACTACTATCTGTGTCAGAGTCTGAATCGCCTTGAGAAGGAACAACTTTTTGCTTGCAGACTGGACAGGTTTTTTTGGTCTTAGTTAGCCAAGGATCTACACACTTGCAGTGATAAGCTGTTGAAGCAAAATACACATCTTTTAGATAGTACACTTTTGTTGAGAACATCATCTCCTGCCATGGTTATTCATGTTCTGATCAGTATGCATCATATATGGACAAAAGTTTGTAAATTTTATAAATCTTCATCCTTTAATAAGAGCTTATGATGTGCTAGTAACTATTTTCTGTCTAATACTGAACCTAAGTACAAATTATGTATAAAT
>SJYX01021030.1:113319-127506 GCA_006410675.1 Oreotragus oreotragus | reverse complement strand
CTGAGCATTAACAATTACTGAAGTTTGGTATTTTTATACAGCATTTTGTTTATGTTTTGATCACCACACAGAATCCTTAAGGATACTGAAACTCAGTAAGTAAAGTCAGAGACATTACTTCAGCTGATAAATGAAGTTCATACATGACACTATAGTATTAAAAGGCTTAAAAATAAAAAACATTTTGCAAACTGCCCTAGTACTGACTGTTCCTATCAGGGTAAGACTACTTGGCAATAGAAAGGAAAAAGCTTTGAGTTTCTCTGTGGTGCTGATAGTCGCCTCTTGCTAATTATGGCAATTTGGGCAAATATCAGAACAAGCATATTCCAGCTCAACAACTCTAGGTAACTTTATGGAGGTGGGAGTTGGCTCAGCTCATGCTCAGTGGCCACAGCACTGGCCCTGTGTGTAAAAACATGAAATGTGTGCATACTGTGATCTAGGTCTTAACTGCAAGCTATACTGAGGAATCTCTTTTAATGTTTTGGCTAGGTTTCATTCCAAAAGAGTTGATTAATGCTTGAGTTACAGCACCAGTCTATTATTAGTGAAATGAAGTACTCCTGCAGATAAATACCAGATCAAAACAACCTGTTTCAGTAATCTTGATTAACCTGTAGAATAAAAAATAAATTATCTCTACAGAAATCTCTGAAGGGAGCAAAAAAGAAAAATCAAACTATATGCCTAAATAAACATTTTAAAAGGAAATAACCCAATATCCTCTGAAGGTCAAACAGTATTTGCTATGTTGTAATCCCGTTCACCATTAGGCTGCAGCTGGACCACAACACTATGTTCACTGATTTCGTTTTCTGCATCACTGCTGTCGGTATCATTGTCATCTTCCTCACAGTCTGAAGATTCTGTCATGTTCTGATGTGAGCAGGATTCCGACAAAGCCCCAAATGACTGAGTGCTGGCAGAAGCCAAAGGTCTGAGTAAAGGGGTGTGTTCTGACACTTCATTTTCTTCTTGACTACTATCTGTGTCAGAGTCTGAATCGCCTTGAGAAGGAACAACTTTTTGCTTGCAGACTGGACAGGTTTTTTTGGTCTTAGTTAGCCAAGGATCTACACACTTGCAGTGATAAGCATGGGAACAGGGAAGGATTCTGAGTTTGTCTCCATCTTCATATTCATCCAAACAAATGGCATATACATCATATTAATCTCCTTTTTTGAATTTATGTACAGGGAGTTTCTTCAGTTGATCTTTACGAAGTCGGTTTCTTCTAGCTCTGTGCCTATCCTGAACAAATTTTGTGATCATGAAAATGACTATCAAGATGAGACAGATGCCCACTATGATAAGGAAGGGGATTAGGTAGTATTCCAGAGGAAGGCTAAATTCCGGAACTAAGATAATGTGGCCCCCTTTTTCATATGTGAATTCATCTTTCAGGGAGTTAGCTGATGATTCACCAATAAAGACAGAGGGAATGTCAATTTTCTTTAGTACCTCAATGTCGTTGGATCCCATGCTAATGAGGTCGTCAGAGTCAACATTGTGAACTATGGCTGCTTTGTATCTGGCTCTCTGTGCATTTAAAACATTTTCATCAAAATTACAATCAAGTCTTCTAATTAACACGATGAAAGTTCCAGATGAATTATCTCTTACTGGCAGAGGCACTATGGGTTCACAGGCATTCTGTGGTTTTGAGTTAATCAAAAAACCCTTTAAACTTTCAGCTGGAAGTCTAACCAAACCTTGCTGGAAGGTCATCAAATATCTGAGATGCGTTTTCAAAATTATATGCTAAAATGTCTGCTTCTACAGGCAGGAGGTTTAAGAATGCAAAGAGCTGGACAGTCAAGATGGTATAGACTTGTGTGGCCGACAGCATGAGCATCCCTATGGAGAGCATCATCTCGCTGTAGAATCACCTGGAAGCTGACCTTGCAACACAAACAGGCAGCCAGCCACATCACTGCAGAAGTCTCTACCCCGACTTCATGACTGAATCTCCGCACCGACCCGCACAGCCCCCATATATATATTCTTAAGGTTCTTTTCAAATCTGTAAGCATTTCTAAGACCTTGACTTGGTAAATATATGAAACTATTTTATACCTTTCTTATTATCTTTATTTCACTAATTCCTATTTCTTTGACCTAAAAACCGCTAAGAAACTGGGACTTCCCTGGTAGTCCAGGGGTTAAGAATCTGCCTCGCAATGCAGGCTCAATCCCTGGTCATGGAAGTAAGATCCCACATGTCATGGAGAAACTAAGCCCGTGCACTGCAATTGGAGAGTCCGTGAACAATGCAAGATCCCATGTGATGCAACACAGATCCCATATGCCGCAACTAAGATCCAACAGTCAAATAAATAAATATTAAAAAAAAAAACTAAGAAACTAACAAAATATAATCATACAGCTTTTGGAAACAGCACAGGGCAGTTAAAAGTGAAGATGAAACAGGTTTCTTAATTCCAAGGCATCAGCTATAGATATCTTGTGTTTAAAACAAAAGTGATTTCCTCTTCTCTCTCTTTTAGGATACAGGCACATATTCTTAATCTTCTCTAAGCCTAATTCCACTAATGGTAACCAAGAACCTCAGAAAGCAGCATGGCAGAGAATCCTATACAGACTATTAACAGATTCAGAACAAAATACACACAGGAATTAGTTACATGTTGGTAGGTCTAGCAATATATTTTTGTGTTACGTTTGTAAAATCTAACTAAACAGGTAAAAAAGCAAAGAAAAATGATTTTTAAAACTATGGGAATCTCTGCCTTTGGGAATATTATAACTACCTATCCACAGATTACAAAAAAACTGCACTGACTGGCAACCACACCTCAATCTTCACAAAATAATCAAAGTTTAACAAAAAAAGACCACTCCACATTTAAAAAATAAATTTATATTGTATGACATTAATATCATATACATAACTGTGTCTATAGGTATGTCTATATTTATATCTGTACCAAAGAACTTTATATCTTAATAAACTGGCAAAAGAGTGAAAAAAATAAAATAAATTTAATTATTAATTCAACCAATTTAATTATTACATATCTGCTCTGAAAAAAAAAGCCAATCAAAAATATACATTCTGGACAAATTCTAGCCACAAATTTTAAACTAGATGAGGGATCACTTGTGTATTCCATTTATCAATCACCTAGTAAGGCTTCCCTAAAGAAAAAGATTAAGCGAAATTTTCAAGTACTTTTGATTAACACAAGTCAAAATTTATTATCACCAATTCCCATCAGTGGAAAAGACAGTGGCTTTATATTATGACCAGGCACCAATTCATAATTGTTACTGATGGCAGTAAACAGGGCAAGGATTAAAGGGCAGGGAAGCCTCTAATCTAGTTCAGGCTGTGTCACCGGAAAATCTGGCCTGAGAACACAAGAACAAAATATTTCTCTGAAGAAATTAGGTCAAAGGGAAAGAGAGACACCGACAAAAACATTCCTCTTTGCTTATTCCTCATTCCTCTTTGAAGCGTTGCTTAAATTCTACCTGAATATTTGCAGTACTGTTTTACACTGAAACACATTCAACATTATCCAGGTTCAACTTATCAAAATGCTATTTCAGAAAAACAAGTAAACAAGCATTGCAATATATATTTTTTATTCCTAAAAACAAAGGGCAAAATCTGATTTTGTTAAATTTTCAGGGGATAAATAAACCTCCTTACTTTAAGTGATTACTACAGGTATTCTATATTCCTTTACAAACAGAATACTGATGCCAATAAACATGCTTGTATAGTATATCAACAACAGAAGAAAGATTACCTTAGTAAAAACTTTTTCAGGATATTTGTTTAAATCAAAGTTCTTCATAATTCTGGAAAAAGTTTCAGGGTCAAATTTAAAATCTCCAAACCACTGCATAAAAGTTTATCCTCACTCAATGAGACACATAATTACAGTAAGCCTTCAAAAAGTATTATATACATAAAAATAAAAACTAAAAGCTCCATCCAAAAGCAACAGAACATGCAGTATGATTCTGTTTAAATGAAATACAAAAACAGGCAAAACCAGTCTCTAGTGATGAAGGTCAAGGTAGTGGTTGCATTGGAGAAGAGAGGTTAGTGACTGGGAAAGAACATGAGGGAGCCTTCTAGGGTGCTGCGAATACTGGTATGTATATCCATCACACTGTACATTTAGAATCCATGCATTTTCTTTCCTTTTCTGTATATAAATTATCCCTCAATTTCCCCCTTAAATTAAATAAGAAACAAATTTTTTTTAAATCCCAAGAAAAGCCCAAAATAAAAAAACCCATAACTAAAGGCTCTACCTTAAATAAAACTAGGGACACTATTCATATTTTTTTAAAGGGGAAAAAAAAGGGCAAAGAAAAAATTAATATATATACTTATAACCAACAATCTTAGATATTATTCTAATTTCTGATGATTTTCTAAATATTCATAATGGGACTGACAGAAATGGTATTTTATTTCAACAAAGTCAGTCAAGCAACAGTAATACCACTATAAGAAAACAGAAAAATCACTATAAACATATTTGTGAGATGAAATATGTACAGGAAGATCAAAGAGCTAAGAACAGCTTTTACATTTAAAAAAACGATAATGAAAGTTAATGAAATTCAAATTTCAGTGTCATACACAAAACGTTATTGGAACACAGCCGATTTCACTCCTTTACACTGTCTATGGTTGCTTTCGCACAGTAACAACAAAGGAGAAAAGTCACAACAGAGACCATATGGCCCATAAAGTCTAAAATATTTACTATTTGGTCTTTACAGTAAAAGTTAACTGATTCCTATACAGCATTTAAAAATAAAGAACTACCCATAGGATAAGAAAAATATTTGCAAATCACGAATCTAGATAAGGGCCCAGTATTCAGAATAAATAATTCTTCCACCTCAACAATAAACAGATAACCCCCACACACAAAGAAAGAAAAAGATAACTCAACCTAAAAATGGACAGAAAGTTTAGTCTTCTCCAAAGAAGACATACAAATGGTCAATAAGCACATGAAGAGATATTTAACATCTAGTCATTAGGGAAATGCAGATCACGACCACGATGAGATATTAATACCACTTTCTATTCCTATGATGGATGGCTATAATAAAAAAAAGACACCAATGTTGAGGATGTAAAGAAATTAGAACCCTTATACCTACCTTGTTAGTGGGGATGTAACACGGTACATCTATGTGCTATACTGTGCTTAGTTGCTCAGTCGTGTGCAACTCTTTGTGACCACACAGACTGTAGCCCATCAGGTTCCGCTGTCCATGGAATTCTCCAGGTAAGAATACTGGAGTGAGTTGCCATTCCCTTCTCCAGGGGATCTTTGCAACACAGGGATAAAATTCCAGTCTCCCATGTTCCAAGCCGATTCTTTTCCATCTGAACGACCAGGGAAGCCCAAGAATACAGGAGTGGGTAGCCTATCCCCTCTCCAGGGGATCTTCCTGACCCAGGAATAGAACTGGGGTCTCCCACATTGCAGGCAGATTCTTTACCAGCTGAGCTAGCAGGGAAGCCCTTATACCTTGTTAGCAACATCCACAGCAGTACCTTAAAAAGCTAAACAGTTACCATCTCACCAAGCCATTCCACTCCTAAGCATATCGCCTGCCTCTCGGGGCTCATCTCAAGACAGCTTAACCATTAAGAATTGTTTATCAATTAAAATTGCCGGATGGCTCAGATGGTAAAGAATTCACCTGCAATGCAGGAGACCCAGATTCAATCTCTGGGTCGGGACGATCCCCTAGAGAAGGAAATGCCAACTCACTCCAGTATTCATTCTTACCTGGAGAATTCCATGGACAGAGGAGCCTAGTGGGCTACAGTCCACAGGGTCACAAAGAGTTGGACATGACTAGGCGACTAACACACACAATCGAAACAAGGAAGCAGAGTTTTCTTAAATTATCTTATACCAAAACAGTTCAAAGCATTACTGGTCCAAGAGATTTTTAGTATCTGGTGACTATAAGAGACTACTGTATGTTCAGGAAAAAAATAATTCTGATGTATGTAAGGTATAATGTATATATTTCTGTGCAATTAATGATTTACAGAAAAGGCAGGGAAAAAGAAGAACAGAAAAAGTAACACTTACACACGAAGGTCTCTACATGCGTGCATAAGTCGCCACATTTAGGACAGCGAAGCTGGTTTCCACCTTTCCCAGAATTCCCAGAGCCTGATTTCTTACTGTTTCCCTCACTTGCCGATTTCTAATGTTTGTGCAAGAAAAGAAAAAGTGTCAATTATTACTTTCAGGCAACCACCATGTAACTTAAGTTTGTATTTAAATTTATGTTTATATTGTTTGCAATTAATCTTATAAAAAAACCAGCTCTAGGAAAAACATTTACTGTTTCCCTTCTTTACATGGTATGATCCAGCATGTATAATAATTAGCTTTTTTTCAATGACAGTAAATACTAGAGGAAAAAAATATCAATAAGCATTAGTAACTAAAAAACTTACTATGAAATTGAATTGAGAGTTATTACCATGACTAGTAGTGACTCAACTTTCTTAAATCTAACTTCTGTTACCTCTAAAAAAAAGGGGGGGGGATAATTTCACCTACTTTAGAGAGGCATTGTTAGGATTAAGTGTGTATATGACAACACCTAGCATTTTGTCTCACACATATTAAAACTCAAGTGTTAGTCAAATTTGCATAATAAAAAACATGATTATTCACTGACCTAATAAAGTTACCAATCATCTATTTCCTAGCTACAGAGTTCAGTTCAGTTCAGTCACTCAGTCATGTCCGACTCTTTGCGACCCCATCAACTGCAGCATGCCAGGCCTCCCTGTCCATCACCAACTCCCGGAGCCTACTCAAACTCATGTCCACTGAGTCAGCGATGCCATCCAATCATCTCATCCTCTGTCGTTCCCTTCTCCTCCTGCCTTCAATCTTGCCCAGCATCAGGGTCTTTTCAAATGAGCTACAGAGCAGCCCACCTTTAAGTCATACAGATATCCAAGACTTTTAGGTAGAGGATGAAGTAAGGTTTATATTATCATGAGTTTTAAGAGCTGTGTAGAAGTAGAAAAGGATGGCTATTCTTAATCCAACCAACCATCAGACTGACTACATAAATTATTTAATGAAGCTTCTTTACTGTGTTGGGGTGTTAGAAATTTTAATTACTGCTTACCAATGAAATCCTTATCAAATAATGTTATGGTTCAGGCTGATACACAAAATAAAAATACATAAAATTCTTCACACCATTTTATATTTCCTACAGAAAACATGGGATTCCCTGCTGACTCAGCAGTAAAGAAACCGCTTGCAATGCAGGAGACACAGGTTTGATCCCTGGGTAGCGCAGATCACCTGGAGAAGAAAATGGCAACTCATCCCAGTACTCTTGCCTGGGAAATGCAGGACAGAGTCACCTGGTGGGCTACAGTCCATGGGGTCACAAAGAGTAGGATACAACTTAGCAACCAAACAATGAAAACATATAACCAATAAAATACACCGTTCTATTAAATTTGTTTAAATAAGGGAAACTCAAATATGTATATAGATGCCAATAAAGATAAAATACCTTATTTCCATCTCCAGAGCCATCTTTACTTATCCCATCTCTTGAGGCAAAGTATGCTGGTGTCTCTGTAAAAGCTCTACAAGGAGCTCTTCGTAGAAGCTGAGTTTCAAAGGTCCCAAGCCTTCCTAAAACTGGTATATGAATACGACTACAAGAAATACCTGAAAATACAATGACATTTATTTAGTCTACACATCAAGTATTAACACACCTTCAATAAATCCCCTGGCAACAAAAATCCCTTAAGCATTAAGGAAGTTGAAAAAGTTAGTTTTCACAGCAATAGTACAAACTGGTGACACCATCCTCAAAAACTGGCCAGACCTGTGCTTTGGAAGTGAGGAAAAGACCAGAGATAACAAATTAATGGCCCTTTCAAAGTGTGAAAGGGGAACAAGGGCATTTATGTTCATTATTGTTATATGTCTTATATCTACCAACAAGAACAAACAAAATGTAAATAAATAGGTGTCTGGATCTGTTCTAAGGGATCACTGTTTGCTGACTCCTGCTTCTCTGCATATAAATACAAAATAAACTCTCAAATAAATTATAGTCATTGGCAAAAGAGCCATACTCCATATTGTGAGGCAGTATTCCCCAAGTTGGTCCTTAAAAGACTGCTCCCTCAAGAAAACTGAATGGTCATAAGTTAAACAAAATTCCACAGACCTCAATACCCTAGAGCTACTTAGAATCTTGCAAAAGCTAATAATGTACATTGGCTATGAAGTTTCCCAGACTGCTATTAGGAGGTGATTAAACACTGGGGGCGAGGCCGGTGGTGGTGGTGGTGGTGGTGGTGAACACTTAGATGAACTTAAGAAACTGATTTTGCCTCCCTCATTTTATTCCCTGCACAATTCACAACTCAGGATTTAATTTCTACACTTGTCAGGGCTTTTTAAAAGATACACACATGTATATGCTATATTCAAATGCAAAAACTGGTTTAAAATTATGTAGTTAAAATAATTCAAAAACAATTGCTTAGTTGTGTAATTGTTTTAGTAACAACTCCCTCCCGTTTTCCAACTCCTTTTACACTGAATAACTTATCACTGTGCCATCTCCAGTTCCACAAAGCACAAAAATGAACCCACCAAATTACTCAGCAAAGATACAAATAAGAGGAAAAAAATTTTTATTTCTATATAAATTCACAAAGAACATTAAAAAAGGATTATGACATCCCAGTCCCTAACCCCAAAAGTGTAAAATTTTGCTTAACACTATTAAGCTTGAATATTGAGGAAAAAAAAAATTGATGCATTCCTTATAAGTAACATTTCAAGACACTTCAAATTTTCTCAAGTGTAACATTTCCATGTTTTGCAGTAAATTATGTTAGCCATTACTCTCTCTTTGGTGATGCCACTGAGTCAGTGATGACTCAATGGACAGGAGTTTGAGTAAACTCTGGGAGTTGGTGATGCACAGGGAGGCCTGATGTGCTGCAGTCCATGGGGTCACAAAGAATCACAAACGACTGAGTAACTGAACTGAAATGACTCTTGTTAGATACAGTTTATGAAATTTAAGCTAAACATTAATGTTTTTTCAAGGACATAGTATGTATTAAAAGACTATGTCCCTCTAAAAAGCAAGTTTAGACAAAGTTATGGGAGAGAGGGATAGATGAAATCAAGAATGCAGAAAGCTGAATGTACCTTGGGGCTGGGTGATCGGTATCTGGGGGTTCAGTGTTCTATTTTGTGTATGCCTGAGAACATCCATTAAATGAAAGACAGCATAAATAATTTACTATAATCTATGTAACAAGTATAATTTTTTAACTGAACTTTTATGATGTATTCACAAAGAAAACTACAATTATAATAACCTTTATATTTGTACTTGAATATTATATTTGTACTCAGATGTTTAGAACAAAATTTATACCTGAAGTTTCACATATAGTGTATTATTTTCCGCTTACATCTTTTAAAATAGCATTTAACAATGTATAGTATCTAATACTATTAGAAAATAAGCTGAAAGGAAATTATTTTTGAGAATTTAAGAGAAATAAAAATGATGAACATGATTCTTTTAAAATCTACTTGAATAGAAAGAAAAATAAATCCTTCACTTTAAATAACTAATGAAGTAACATATGAAACCAAATTACACAGTCACCACAGAAAATACAATTTAAAAAACATGTTCATGTCATTTAGACTTCTAAATTTACGAACTTCTTTGCTGGCCCTGATAGTATGGTACTGAAGTGGTGTTTTAACATTCTATAATCTAAGGGCTACACCAACATGATGCTATAAACACTAAACCACTGGTTCCCAAACTTGGGCATGCATTAGAATCACCTGGACAGCTTGTTAAACCACAGATTGCAGAGGATCTTCCCTAGTTCTGATTGAGAGAGTATGAGGTGGGACCCAAGAATGCATTTCTAACAAGTTCCCAGATGATGCCTATGCTGCTGGTTTGAGGACCACACTTTTTAAAACCACTGTACAAAACAATATAAATGACCAGTCATTCACCAATCATATAACATCTTCACAGAAAGCACTGCAGCAAGCCAATCAGGAATTGTTAACCCTTTTTTTTTGTCCTCTGGCACGCTGGTGAAGCCTATTCAGAACATTTTTAAATGTACAGAATAAAATATATAGGAACCCAATCATCCTGAAGTAGTTAATACATTTTTCAAATATGCTTCTTAACAAAATTAAACAAGATCTAACAGCTTTTAAAATAACCAGATTTCAAAGTAGTGGAAAGTGTAAACAATATTTTGGGCTATCAGCAATGTAATGTGAAACAAAAACATCTGTGATTTAGACTGGTGACAATTCCACAGGTATTGCTAATACTACTAGTTTCTTGCCTATATTTATAACTGGAGGAAATGCTAAATTTCTCTCAGAGACCAGTGAAAATAAAGTTCAAAGAACCTCTGAATTTTATCCCTGGGCCTTTTGGAAGCCTGTGAACCCAGGTGAAGAACACCTAAAAGCCCAAACAAGGGGAAGTATTTATGTGAAGTATTTTTCAAAAGATTACTTGGCAGTAATGACAGAAGACAGTTAAAAGTTAAACCAGTTACAAACTTCTGTCATAAAGATAAAGCTTTGAGTTTCAGAGCAGCTGTTTTTTAAAAACTATATATTAGAATAAGGTCAGAATATTAGAATTAGAATAACTATGTATTAGAATAATGATTTCAGGACTCTTAAGAACAGGAGAATATTTTATTCAATTTCTAAATACTTAACTTCCTATATTCAATCTTAAAACTAAGCATTCTCCAAAAATACACCAATGATTCAGCTTAAAAGATAAATTGATCTTTAATTTGCATTTTAGAAACAGAATGAAAGAACTAATGAAAATTTAAAACTAGCTATTTGTAGTGACATATTTAAGCGTTTAACAACTTATGAAATGGCAAATCAAGTTGGATGCTCTCTTAAACACTTGACCCCTAATACAAATTGGAGACAAAATTCAACAAACACTCACAGTGCTCGCAATTTAGTAGATACTTACTGCTTTTAATAATCTCAACTTTTTACTTTATGTCCAAGTTACTACTTCAGGAATTCTGAACACTTATTAATAGAATACTTTATATAAAGAAAAATAACATGACTCCTATAGTATCTTTCCTCAAGTTTAAAAATATTTAACAGGTTTTCACTAATGCTACTAATCTACTGGTCTGAAGGTGAACATGCCCAAGAAAAGAGAAGTGATTAGGAAATAGTAATTCCAGAAATAAAGATGTTCTATCACTTATTCATTTTGTGTTATTTAATTTGTATTGGATTTAATCACAAGATAGGGAGGGAACTAAAATCTAGCTAAAAACTATTAAGTTAGGCACATTATGTAACTATCATGAGAACTATGGATGCCAACCAACAAGTTTGAGCATCTTCAAATCTTCATTTACACCCTTATGAGGTGACACCCTTTCAATGGACAAGAACAGAACGCATCCAGAACTCAAGGGAGTTATACAGAATCACACAACTCTCATAGTCAAATTCAGACCAAGTATTGTCACTGAGGATTTTTTAAATGGAATCAAACATTTTTGAATGCACATAATTAGAATGCAAACTGACTGTTATATATGCAAGGTACATTTTAAAAACACATACACCAATATTGAAAACACCAGCAATCTGAGCAAAAAAAAACCTTTAACATGCATTTCATATTCAAAGAGAACACTGAAGAAAATATTAAATTGGATACATATAGCCCAACAGGAAAAGAAAACAAATCCGGTGTCCAGTATGACAGTTTATCAAGTAATTTTTCAAACTACCATTTAAAATTTTTAAAGTATAACATGACAGATAAAGGAACAGAAAACAGAGAACAGCACTGTACTTCAGGGGAGTTATGACATCTCCTCTTTTATTCTTAAATCACTGTACAATTTTCTGTGAGAAGACTATATTAATGAGATTATTTGTTTAATTATGTTGAAATTCTTAACCCTAATTGTAAGAATAATACACTAAAGTTCAATTCTAATTTTTCTTTCACTCTCTTCCTCTTTCCAGGAATTCTAAATAAAAATAATCTTCTTGGAGGTTTTTCAGGCTTTAAAAAAAATTATCTTTATATTTTTGTAGACATATGTATCGAGTTTCTACCATGGAAAAGAAATATTTTATGTAATTAAGCCTTGGGAAAGTCTCAAATCCATATGAAAACCATTTGATGTTTCATTGTCACATAAAAATATTAAATTCTATAATGATATTGGGTAATATCTCACATTTTAAGTTTAATTTACTTCTTTACAGTAAAAGCTATGGTTTGGTATTTCTGAAAAGCTCTAGTAAACTTGTATTAACTGAGAAACAAACAGATAATTCGTAAATAAGCCATTAATTTTTTACTTACCTAAGGACAGATTTAATTTTTTAAATTAATTTTTATTGGAGTATAGTTGCTTTACTAAATTTTAAATTTTTAAAGGAGCTGTTGATTTGAAAAGAAAAACAAACAACTGCACACTTCCTATAATTCAGTTTTCAGGGACAATTGATAGAAATGAAGACTTTTGTCAAAAGGACGCTTCCCTACCCAAGGAGAACACCCACATATTTCATACAGGCCCAGAAACAATATTACTGTCTAGTTCCCTAAACTTGAAGGTGAGGACTTATTCCCCCCTCCATCTCCAGCACCAAAACAGGGCCTGGCACACAGGAGGCTGTCAACAAGTGTGTCAGATAAATGAATTCAACTATCTGTCACTTTCAAGTGTTTGCAACTCAAAGTTCCTAGAACATGGATGTCTACTTGTTCAGGGTTAACAGTGTCTGGAGGCTAAATTCACTCCTTTATATTTACATACCATTTTAGGAAATGCTTCTGCCCGCACAACCTCATTTAATCCCTGTGTGAAATAAACTGTCAGCAAATAAACACTTAGTAAACAGTAAGGACTTTACAATGATGCTAAATATTAGGAATAGGAGGCTTTCCCCTTCCGCCCCGAGATCACAAGCTGATAATCCAAAACAAAACGAATTTGCCTAGAACTTAGTGATTAAAACAGGATCTAGCCTGTTGTCAGCTATTCAGAGATTTAGGGAAGAGAAAAATGGTTTCTTTTCCGGAATTTCTTGGCGGGGGTACCATCCCTTCGCAGCTCCTGATAAACAGAAAGGAAAGGTAAACAAGCGCCACCCTTCAGAAACTATTTGCGGCTGTCAAGTTAGGAAACCCGGCAAACAACTGCTGAGACCCCCAAGTACTTCAAAAACAACTGCTGAGCGAACCGGCACCTCCACAGACGCTTTCCCGCAGCCGCCTAGAAACAGCACGAGTCCGGTTTACGTCCCGGCGTGAGCGACCGCACAATGGCTGTGACACCCCGGGCCTCGCGCGGCCTGCGCCCGGGACGGCCGGGTCGGCGCCCCGAGGCCCCAGGGGATCCCAACAGTGGCAGCCCTCCGTCCGAGCCCGAGGGGACCCGGCCGGGCTCCGGAAGAGGAACCGCAGTCAGAGCAGCCGGCAGTCTCCGGAGGAGCTCTGAGTGGGGTCTGGGGACACTTTTTAACAAACGGAGCAATTTGTCCCCCGCTTTCAGGGTTTCTGCGAAGCGGCCACATTCTGGCCCCAAAGGCCTGAAAGCCAGCGGGTTGGGGAACACAGGGGGTTCACCTCAAATGTGAGAAACAGCTGCTCCAGAGGTTGGCAGAGTCCCATGCCACGGAAGGGGGGGGGGGTGCCAGGAGAAGCACCGAGTGGTGTGGGCGGTCTCTTGCCCTCCCTGGAGTCTCCACCGCCCGCCAGGACACTCCTGGATCAAGGGCTCAGGTGAGGGACTACTTCGTTACCTCTTTGAGCGGAGACGAGCGATGTGCTAAAGATTCGCGCGGCCGCCGCGCCGCAAGTACAAGCTCCGCAGCCCGACATCTCCGCGGGGCCTAGGCCAGGGCTTCGCCCCCAGCGGCCCTCTGGGTCTCAGCGGCCGACTCTTACTCGCAAAGTTCTCTCCCTTCGCTTCGGAATCTCTTGCCCGCTCTAGGCCCAATGCAGCGTTGACCCGCTTGGCACCAAGACCTCCGCTCTCTTCGTGCCCCACTGCCGTCTACTCAATAGACATCTAACCCCCCC
>SJYX01021030.1:87456-100386 GCA_006410675.1 Oreotragus oreotragus | reverse complement strand
TTGGTTTTGGCATATATTGACATGAATCTGCCACGGGTGTACATGAACTCCCAAACATGAACCCCCCTCCCACTTCCCACCCCACATCATCCCTCCGGATCATCCCCATTGAGTTATTTACCTTTTGAGAACTACATGACTAAAGAAAGGCACACAATATTTTAGGTCTCTACTTTACATTAACTTTTCCTTTTATACTTGATTCTACCTCACAGGATTGTGAACACTGTGACTTGCTAAGTAAAAAATATTTTACAGGTTAGAGTCAGAGTCATCCAATCTAGCACTGGATTTTCAGATGAGGAAAGAGGCCTATGAACAAGCAGGGATTTGACAAAGGGCACATACTGAGTCAGAAGCAAAGACAAAAATAGAGCCCAAGTCTGCTGATTTTAAAACTGTTTTTCAGTCTTTTCTTTTTTAACCCAAGTCTCCTTTTTATAAACAGAAAAAAAAATCTCCTCTACCAGACATTTTCATACAGCCTCTCAGAGAGTCATCATTCAGTTAAGAATCACTGTATCTTCTGAATAATGACATTTCTTTTTCATAGCTGAACAATGATCCTTCAGACCAGCAGACATTGATCCTGCCAGGCAATAACAGGAGCTCAAAATGTGTATTTTAAAAGATAAAGACAAAAAAAAGACACATGTCTATAAGTAGTATGAGACTCAAAGTAATACTAAGAACATTATATAGAACTTTACAAAGTGCTTTTACATCCACCTTCTCATCGGATTCTCACAGCAAGCCAGTAAGGTATTGTTATCTGCATTCTGGTTTTGCAGCTGAGAAGATCAAGACATGGAGAGTTTAAGTGACTTGCCAGAACCAGGATTTGCACCCTAATCTCCACTACTGTTTCCATTACTTCCCTATATGTTCTTCCAAAAGCTAGTAAGATTTTAGAGATTCACAGAATCATTATTCTTTATCTAGAAACATCTCATATCAGGGACTAAAATGCTGTCATTTTATTGAGGTAATGACCACCCCTACCCCCATCCTTCCTTCTCTTAAGAATGACCTGGAGTGTTTGTTAAAATACACCTAGGCCCTTTTCCTAATGGTTTTGATAAAATACTCTGGCGTGGGGTTCAGAGATCTATTTTTATTGCTAGACCACTAGAATCAGGAAATGCTAAGGTTTATTTGCAAAAATGAATAAGGTATGTTTTCACTGTGGTGGTGGGAGCCTGTGCCTTTATTTCTCAAGGCCTCTAATTTACCACCGCTAATTACCACCACTTTCTCCCTCTAATTACTACCACTTTCTCTCTCAATGAATCACTGTTCAGCCTTGGCATTGTAGGGAGACCAAGGATTCTACAGGAAGATGTTCACCATCCTCCTGTGCCTGTCCTTGGAGTCTGGTGATATGGTAACCTAAGATAGCACAATGTTCCCCCCACCCCAAGGACTGTCCTTCATCCTGATGTTGAGGGAGATGGTCAGCTGCTGCTGCTGCTGCTGCTGCTAAGTCGCTTCAGTCGTGTCCGACTCTGTACGACCCCATAGACGGCAGCCAACCAGACTCCCCCATCCCTGGGATTCTCCAGGCAAGAACACTGGAGTGGGTTGCCATTTCCTTCTCCAATGTGTGAAAGTGAAAAGTGAAAGTGAAGTCGCTCAGTCCTGTCTGACTCTTTGCGACCCCATGGACTGCAGCCTACCAGGCTCCTCTGCCCATGAGATTTTCCAGGCAAGAGTACTGGAGTAGGGTGCCATTGCCTTCTCCAAGATGGTCAGCAGATGGCACTAACTCACCATGGCTTCCCTCTTTGAATTCATGGGGTGGAGTGGAGGGGAAATACTTCTAAAGCTAATCCATTGCAACTTTTGGTACACCAAATCTTGATGACAGTGCTAGGAAGGCTTGTTTAGTATTTTCTAAAGAGCACAGATGTCAGGGATAGGAGGAATGATGTATGGCTCCTAGCTGGGTCATTTACCAGCTGTGTGACTTCCAGCAAGTTACTTCATAAGCCTGTTTTTTTGCAACTATAAATCAGGATGCTCCTGACTCCCTGGGGTTAATGTGAATAAACGATTCTGAGTCATAGTACACAGTAGGTGCTTAATAAATAATTTTTTACTGTACAAGGCTTTCCTTTTATGCCTATAAAAAGTTTCTTTTTAGTTATGTTTCAGCTTGTTGATGATCTCACCCTATTCCACTATACCGTAGCAGTATAAGGAGCTTGCTTGATTTCAAATGCAAAATCAAAGAAGAAAGAGGAAAGAGAAGAAGATACAGACCCTTAGTTTATAAGTCCTTTACAATTTGCAGTTAATTTGCCTTAGCCATATAATTAGACAATAAGAGATATTTGGAGAAGGAAATGGAAACCCACTCCAGTATTCTTGCCTGGAGAATCCCATGGATGGAGGAGCTTGGTGGGCTACAGTCCACGGGTCGCAAAGAGTCGGACACAACTGAGTGACTTCACTTTCACTTTCAAGAGTAACAGTTGTTGTCATTTATATTTTGGTCATCTGATGCAAACAGACGATTCATTGGAAAAGTCCCTGATGCAGGGAAAGATTGAGGGCAGAAGGAGAAGAGGGTGTCAGAGGATGAGATGGCTGGACGGCATCACTGATGCAGTGAACATGAACTTGGGCAAAGTCCAGGAGATGGTGAGGGACAGAAAGGCCTGGCATGCTGCAGTTCATGAGATCGCAAAGAGTCAGACTCAACCGAGTGACTAACTGAACAACAACGACAAATTACTTGCAAGCACCCATTGGGCTGTGTGTGTAAAATATGAACCTGTTGGTAAGTAAGTCAGTAAGAGAAAATGCGAGAAAGCATCTTAGCCAACAGAATATATGTTGCAATGTTGGCAATTAAAAGTTCATGTATTTTGCTCATACTTGGGCCTTCAGAATCACATTCTGTGCTTATTTACTCATTAAAAATATATATTTATTTCTTTGGCTGCATCAGATCTTAGTTGCAGCGCACAGGATCTTTTAGTTGCATCCTATGGCATCTAGTTCCCTGAGCAGGGATTGAACCTAGGCCCCCTGAATTGGAAGCACAGAGTCTTAGCCAATGGACCACCAGGGAAGTCCTTATTTACTCATTTTAAATATTGATTTGATTATATGGAGCCTTATGACCATAAGTGGGTGAGTAAATTAGAAAGGGGAGCAGTGCTAGAAGCAGGCATATTAACCACCGCCAAAGGGTTCTCAAGAGCCTGACAAAAAAGGAGGAAACCTGACAAAAAGGGAGGAAAGAGAAAAGTGGATGCGTGAACTCTGTAAGACGGAGAAGGTGATGGCACCCCACTCCAGTACTCTCGCCTGGAAAATCCCATGGACGGAGGAGTTGCTAGGAGTCAGACATGACTGAGCAGCTTCACTTTTCACTTTCATGCATTGGAGAAGGAAATCGCAATTCACTCCAGGATTCTGGCCTGGGGTATCCCAGGGACAGGGGAGCCTGGTGGGCTGCCGTCTGTGGGGTCACACAGAGTCGGACACGACTGAAGCGACTTAGCAGTAGCAGAACTTCATAAGAAGACTGTCTCATAGATGCAGAGAATAAATGGCTGGTTACCAGAAGGGAGGGGGGTTAGGGGTAGGGAAGATAGGTGAAGGGGATTAAGAGGTACAAACCTTCAATTACTAATATACACTGTGTTCATACATTTGTTCAGGTGATCTTTATAACAGTTCCATGCTTCTGCTGCTGCTGCTAAGTTGCATCAATCGTCCAATTCTGTGCGACCTCATAGACGGAAGCCCACCAGGCTCCCCCATCCCTGGGATTCTCCAGGCAAGAACACTGGACTGGGTTGCCATTTCCTTCTCCAATGCATGAAAGTGAAAAGTGAAAGTGAAGTCGCTCAGTCGTGTCTGACACTTAGCGACCCCATGGACTGTAGCCTACGAGGCTCCTCCGTCCATGGGATTTCCCAGGCAAGAGTACTGGAGTGGGGTGCCATTGCCTTCTCCGAACAGTTCCATGAGAAACATATTATTTTCTCAAATTTATAGTTGAGAAAACTGAAGCACGCAGAGGTTAGACAACTTGTCTGAGATTACACTGCCAGTAAGTTAAAAAACCAATATTGAACCCAGGTACTCTACTTCAGTAGTCATGCATTTAAACACTCCACTACATTCCATAGGACTCACTATTAGATTGTCCTGGATGAAATATACTTTTTATTGCACTGTTAGGCTTTTAAAAAATAAAGTTTTCCAAGAACATGCATGCAAATTCTTACGTTACTATGTAAGGTGAAAATTGTAAGGCAGTGTTTTAAAGAATTAAAGTAAACTCAGGAATTCTTTTTAAAATGAGCGAGCAATTAGAGGCTATCAAAAGTGACCAGAGTAAGGACTTCCTACTAATGGTTAAGACGCCATGCTCCCAATCCAGGGGGCCTAGGTTCAATCCCTGGTCACGGAACTAGATCCCACATGCCACAGCTAAGACCTGGTGTAACCAAATAAGGCGAAAAGAGGGAGGGAAGAGCAGCGTGGTCCCTGGTGGTCCAGTGGTTAAGACCCCATGCTTCCACTGCAGGGGGCATGGGTTTGATCCCTGAGGGCATGGCAACCCACTCCAGTATTCTTGCCTGGAGAATCCCCATAGACAGAGGAGCCTGGCAGGTTGTAGTCCGTGGGGTCGCAAAGAGTCGGACACAACTGAGTGACTAACACACACACACACACACACACACACACACACACACACAGGGCAACTAAGGTCCCATATGATGCAGGACACAGACAAAAAAAAATTTTTGTGCTGAGGGGGGAAGGAGGAGTCCGGGGTTGGGTGGCTTGTAAGACGGAATATTCATTCAGACAAATCAGAAAGGGCACTTGAAAATAAATTTTGATTCTGAGCCAGGAGAAAAACTTGAAATGTAGATTTATTTAAGTGAAAAAAACAAAACAAAACAAAAACAACAGAAAGAAACACGTTGCTATGAAAGACTTGTATTTTTTATTGTCTCTGAACTTTAATCCTGTGAAAATGCTCAAAAGTTTTGGCAAGAGTGATATTAAAAAAAACTGACTGTGGCTGAAAAAAATTGCATTTAAAAATATTTATGTGCACCTTGTTACTTTCCACTCTGCAATGATGTATTAACGATTCATGGTATTTGTTATCCATCAATGACCCTTCCACATCAATAGTATTTATCATGTGTTAAGGTCATGGGGTCTTATGTGCAGATTTTTTTAATGCCTCTAAAATTCTGTTTTATAGATTAACTTATATTGTGTGCCAAGTGTTTAAAAGGGTTTATTTGCCAACAAGTATGAAGAGACATATTGATGTATCTGAGCTGCTTAGGTTTATCAAAGGTCACCTGGATATCTTCAGTTGCATCATCCCTGCATTTAAATTGAGCTTTAATAAATTGCTTCAGTCCAAAAATTACAGGAAAGGTGTATTCTTAATTAATGAATGAATTGATCTCTTTTTTTTTTTCCCCAAAAGAGGACTCTTTTACATTCTAAAAAGGAAAGACATCACAGCAATAGATCCTATAAGTAAGAACATGCTAAACAAATAGTTTTTCTAGGCTGTGCTGTGCATTTTTAAAAGGTCTAATTTAATTGGTTTTAATATATGTGTACATATATAAGTCATTTTAACTGTGGAGAAATATTTAAGTTGAAAGACTGGTTTGATTTGCCTATGGTGTGAAATTCTTTGTTATTTTTCTAAAAAACAATTAAAAGGAAATAAAATAAAACTAAGGAAGAGCAAGAAAAAAAATTTTTTTTAATTTAAACAATTAAAAAATAAGTAAGGCTTCCCTGGTGGTCCAGCAGTTAAGAATCCACCTTGCAAAGCAAGGGACGCCGGTTCGATCCCTGGTCTGGGAAGATCCCACATGCTGTGAGGCAACTAAGCCCGTGTGCCACAAATCTGAGCCCGTGTGCCGCAACTCCTGAAGCTTGTGCACCTAGAGCTTGTGTTCCACAACAAGGAGTCACTGCAAGGAAACCTGCACACAGCAACTAGAGAGGCGCCCCCGCTGGCCACAACCAGGGCAAGCCACCCGCAGCGACAGAGCCCCGACACAGCCAAAAAGCAAGCAGCGAATCTTTTTAAAAATGAATACGAATATATAACTGTTAGAATCGTATGAATAAAACTGGACTAGTATTTGTGTAGTGGCAAAATAGTCTTCAAGCATTGAGACAAAATTAAGACATTTTCAGATAATAAAACCGGATAGAACAAACTTGTAAGACCTGCGCTGCTTGGTGTCAAAACTGACTACAAAGCTACAGAGATAAAGACAGAGAGTACTGTCATAAGAACAGACACACAGAGCAACAGAATGGAGAGTCCAGAAACAAATCCTCACCTTTACGGTCAATGGGTTTTCCATGAGTGCCAAGCCCATTCAATAAGAAAGAAGAATCTTCACCAAAAAAAAAAAAAAAAAAAAGCAGGTTCAACTGGATATACACCTGTCTCTTATACACATCTACAGTTCCATGAGAAACATATTATTTTCTCAAATTTATAGTTGAGAAAACTGAAGCACGCAGAGGTTAGACAACTTGTCTGAGATTACACTGCCAGTAAGTTAAAAAACCAATATTGAACCCAGGTACTCTACTTCAGTAGTCATGCATTTAAACACTCCACTACATTCCATAGGACTCACTATTAGATTGTCCTGGATGAAATATACTTTTTATTGCACTGTTAGGCTTTTAAAAAATAAAGTTTTCCAAGAACATGCATGCAAATTCTTACGTTACTATGTAAGGTGAAAATTGTAAGGCAGTGTTTTAAAGAATTAAAGTAAACTCAGGAATTCTTTTTAAAATGAGCGAGCAATTAGAGGCTATCAAAAGTGACCAGAGTAAGGACTTCCTACTAATGGTTAAGACGCCATGCTCCCAATCCAGGGGGCCTGGGTTCAATCCCTGGTCACGGAACTAGATCCCACATGCCACAGCTAAGACCTGGTGTAACCAAATAAGGCGAAAAGAGGGAGGGAAGAGCAGCGTGGTCCCTGGTGGTCCAGTGGTTAAGACCCCATGCTTCCACTGCAGGGGGCATGGGTTTGATCCCTGAGGGCATGGCAACCCACTCCAGTATTCTTGCCTGGAGAATCCCCATAGACAGAGGAGCCTGGCAGGTTGTAGTCCGTGGGGTCGCAAAGAGTCGGACACAACTGAGTGACTAACACACACACACACACACACACACACACACACACACACAGGGCAACTAAGGTCCCATATGATGCAGGACACAGACAAAAAAAAATTTTTGTGCTGAGGGGGGAAGGAGGAGTCCGGGGTTGGGTGGCTTGTAAGACGGAATATTCATTCAGACAAATCAGAAAGGGCACTTGAAAATAAATTTTGATTCTGAGCCAGGAGAAAAACTTGAAATGTAGATTTATTTAAGTGAAAAAAACAAAACAAAACAAAAACAACAGAAAGAAACACGTTGCTATGAAAGACTTGTATTTTTTATTGTCTCTGAACTTTAATCCTGTGAAAATGCTCAAAAGTTTTGGCAAGAGTGATATTAAAAAAAACTGACTGTGGCTGAAAAAAATTGCATTTAAAAATATTTATGTGCACCTTGTTACTTTCCACTCTGCAATGATGTATTAACGATTCATGGTATTTGTTATCCATCAATGACCCTTCCACATCAATAGTATTTATCATGTGTTAAGGTCATGGGGTCTTATGTGCAGATTTTTTTAATGCCTCTAAAATTCTGTTTTATAGATTAACTTATATTGTGTGCCAAGTGTTTAAAAGGGTTTATTTGCCAACAAGTATGAAGAGACATATTGATGTATCTGAGCTGCTTAGGTTTATCAAAGGTCACCTGGATATCTTCAGTTGCATCATCCCTGCATTTAAATTGAGCTTTAATAAATTGCTTCAGTCCAAAAATTACAGGAAAGGTGTATTCTTAATTAATGAATGAATTGATCTCTTTTTTTTTTTCCCCAAAAGAGGACTCTTTTACATTCTAAAAAGGAAAGACATCACAGCAATAGATCCTATAAGTAAGAACATGCTAAACAAATAGTTTTTCTAGGCTGTGCTGTGCATTTTTAAAAGGTCTAATTTAATTGGTTTTAATATATGTGTACATATATAAGTCATTTTAACTGTGGAGAAATATTTAAGTTGAAAGACTGGTTTGATTTGCCTATGGTGTGAAATTCTTTGTTATTTTTCTAAAAAACAATTAAAAGGAAATAAAATAAAACTAAGGAAGAGCAAGAAAAAAAATTTTTTTTAATTTAAACAATTAAAAAATAAGTAAGGCTTCCCTGGTGGTCCAGCAGTTAAGAATCCACCTTGCAAAGCAAGGGACGCCGGTTCGATCCCTGGTCTGGGAAGATCCCACATGCTGTGAGGCAACTAAGCCCGTGTGCCACAAATCTGAGCCCGTGTGCCGCAACTCCTGAAGCTTGTGCACCTAGAGCTTGTGTTCCACAACAAGGAGTCACTGCAAGGAAACCTGCACACAGCAACTAGAGAGGCGCCCCCGCTGGCCACAACCAGGGCAAGCCACCCGCAGCGACAGAGCCCCGACACAGCCAAAAAGCAAGCAGCGAATCTTTTTAAAAATGAATAAGAATATATAACTGTTAGAATCGTATGAATAAAACTGGACTAGTATTTGTGTAGTGGCAAAATAGTCTTCAAGCATTGAGACAAAATTAAGACATTTTCAGATAATAAAACCGGATAGAACAAACTTGTAAGACCTGCGCTGCTTGGTGTCAAAACTGACTACAAAGCTACAGAGATAAAGACAGAGAGTACTGTCATAAGAACAGACACACAGAGCAACAGAATGGAGAGTCCAGAAACAAATCCTCACCTTTACGGTCAATGGGTTTTCCATGAGTGCCAAGCCCATTCAATAAGAAAGAAGAATCTTCACCAAAAAAAAAAAAAAAAAGATGCAGGTTCAACTGGATATACACATACAAGAGAAGTTGGATCTCTACCTGTATCCAATATATACATTTACTCAAAATGAGTCAAAGACCTAAGTGCAAATGCTAAAACTGTAAAACTATCAGAAGAGAATAAAGGTATAAGTTTGTGACCTTGAATTAGGCAACAGTTTCTTAGATAGGGCACCAAAAACAAATAAATTGAACTTTATCATAATTAAAAACTTTTGTGCTTCAAAAGACACGCTCATTAAAGTGAAATACAACCCATAGAATGGGGAAAAATATTTGCAAATCAAGTATTGATAAGGGCCTAGTATTCAGAATATATAAAGAACTCTTACAACTCAACAGCAAAAAGATAACTCAATTTTAAAAGGGGACGAATGTCTGTGTCCTCACAAAATTCATATGTTGAAAGCTAATCCCCAATGTGGTGATATTAAGGGCTGAGGCATTTGGGAAGTAATGAGAGCCCTCACTAAGGAGATCAGTGCCCTTATGAAATAGGCTTCAGAGAGCACTCTTGCCCTTCCCACCTTATGAGCCAGGAAGTGGACCCTCACCAGATACCAAATATATCAGACCTTGATCTCGGACTTCCCAACCTCCAGAACTATAAGAAATGCGTTTCTATTGTTTATAAGTCACCTGGTCTTTGATATTTTTGTTATAGCAGCTCAAATAGACTAAGACAATGAGCAAAGAATTTGAATAGACATTTCTCCAGAGAAGATGTACAAATGACCAATTTGTTGTTGTTCAGTCGCTCAGCTGTGTCCGACTCTTTGCGACCCCATGGACTGCAGCATGCCAAGCTTCCCTGTCCATCACCATCTCCCAAAGTTTGCTCAAACTCATGTCCATCGAGTCGGTGACGCCATCCAACCGTCTTATCCTCTGTCATCCCTTTCTCCTACCTTCAGTCTTTCCCAGAATCAGGGTCTCTTTCAATGAGTCAGTTCTTCACTTCAGATGGCCAAAATATTGCAGTTTCAGCTTCAGGACCAGTCCTTCCAATGAATATTCAGGACTGGTTTCCTTTAGGATTGACTGGTTGGATTTCCTTGCAGTCCAAGGGACTCTCAAGAGTCTTCTCCAACACCATAGTTCAAAAGCATCAGTGCTTTGGCACTCAGCCTTCTTTATGGTCCAACTCTCACATCCATACATGACTACTGGAAAAAACCATAGCTTTGACTATACACACCTTTGTTGGCAAAGTAATGTCTCTGCTTTTTAATATGCTGTCTAGGTTGGTAATAGCTTTTCTTCCAAGGAGCAGGCATCTTTGAATTTCATGTCTATAGTCACCATCTGCAGTGATTTTGGAGCCTAAGAAAATAAAATCTGTCACTGTTTCCATTGTTTCCCCATCTATTTGCCATGGAGTGATGGGACCAGATGCCATGATCTTAGTTTTTTGAATGTTGAGTTTTAAGCCGGCTTTTTCACTCTTCTTTCACTTTCATCAAGAAGCTCTTTAGTTCCTCTTTGCTTTCTGCCATAAGGGTGGTGTCATCTGCCAATAAGTATGGAAAAAGAGGCTCAACATCACTAGCCATTAGGAAAATGCAAACCAAAACCACAGTGAAATACCACTTCACACCCACTGCTGCTGTTACTGCTGCTAAGTCCCTTCAGTTGTGTCCGACTCTGTGTGACCCCATAGACGGCAGCCCACCAGGCTCCCCCATCCCTGGGATTCTCCAGGCAAGAACGCTGGAGTGGGTTGCCATTTCCTTCTCCAACGCATGAAAGTGAAAAGTGAAAGTGAAGTCGCTCAGTCGTGTCTGACTCTTCGCGACCCCATGGACTGAAGGCAAGAGTACTGGGGTGGGGTGCCATTGCCTTCCCCAAGAACACCCACTAGATGGCTATAACTCAAAAAAGCAGAAATCACCCAGGTGGTGGTAAGGATGTAGAGAAGTTACAACCCTCCAATAGTGCTGCTGGGAATGTAAAATGATGCAGCTGCTACGGAAAACAACGTAGCAGTTCCTCAAAGATTAAACCCAGAAATATTACATGACTTAGCAATTCTGCTCCTGGGTATATACCTAAGAGAACTGAAAAGATAACGTTCATACAAAGACTTGTACAGGGTGTTTATACCAACATTATTCAAAATAGGCAAAAAAGTGGACACAACTCAAATGTTCATCAACTTATTAATAGATAAATGGTGGTATATCCATAGAATAAAATACTATTCAGCCATAAAAAGTAATGGCATATCCTATGGCTGATTCATGTCGAGGTATGGCAGAAACCAAGACAACGTTATAAAGAAATTATCCCTCAAGTAAAAATAAAGTTTTTTTGAAGCAGTGGGATATCAATACATGCTACAATATAGATGAACCTCGAAGACATGCTAAGTGAAAGAGACCAGCGCCACAACTACAGAGCCTATGCACTTATAGCCCACGCTCTGCATCTAGAGAGAAGTCCACATGCCAGAGTGAAGATCCCATATGCTGAAACCAAGACCCAACACAGTCAAAAATAAATACTTTCTTAAAGTTAAAAAAAAAAAAAAAAAACTGACCAAGTACTAGGTCACAAAGTAATACACAACAGATTTCAAAGAACTGGTGTCACACAGATCTCATTTGTTGTGTTTAACACCCCCTGTTGTTTGGAAATGGCAAACTCTAAACTCCCAATAAACCCACTGTTGGGCTGCACCTGCAGGCCTAGTAAGCCTTGTAGCCTAGCCTCAAGACCAAAGAGCCGAGAGACAGGAACAGTTATTAATGGTTTATTGGACAGAGGTTCTTACACATCTAAACCAAAAGGTCCTGGAGATCTGCCCCACTGTGTACAGCAGACAGCACAAGACATGGCAGCAATCTTCCATACTTGGGGGTGAAGGGAACTGAAGTCAGGTTGACTCATCAGTTACCAGGGAAACCAGCAGCCAGGGCAGGAGGCAAGCACACAGTTACTAATTAAGCCCTATAATTAAGATGATTGTATATTAACGTGAGTGAAACAGAGCCTGGTAAGCAGAGGCTGTACAGAGAACAAGAGAACAGCCATCTTGAGTGGCCTGACCATACACCCACAGTGATCTGCTCGTTGTTCCACTGAAGTATTCACCTTTCAGGTTGCCTCCCCAGCTCTCCAAGATTCCTTGCCACTTCCCCAGCAACCATAAGGGTATAATAGAACTGCCCTTTAAACTCCACTCCCCACTATGGCCACAGTTGATTGGACTAGAGGTAGAGCCCTAATTCAAAATGAGCCAATCAGAGTCTCCAAGGAATCTGGGCTTAGGTCACCAGTCTTCATTAGCTTGAAGAGAGATGCCCACCTCTTCTATAAGCCCTGGGGAGCAGAGAAAGCTGAGCTGCAAAGAAAGTAGGGGTTCCTACAGAGAGGAGAGACCACACAGTAAGAGGGAGAGGTTGAAAAACAGACTGATTAGAGAGAGGAACTTAAAAAGAAACAGACATCTAGGTTGTTTCCATGTCCTGGCTATTATAAACAGTGCTGCAATGAACATTGGGGTACATGTGTCTCTTTCTATTCTGGTTTCCTCAGTGTGTATGCCCAGCAGTGGGATTGCTGGGTCATAAGGCAGTTCTATTTGCAATTTCTTAAGGAATCTCCACACTGTTCTCCATAGTGGCTGTAGTAGTTTGCATTCCCACCAACAGTGTAAGAGGGTTCCCTTTTCTCCACACCCTCTCCAGCATTTATTGATTGCAGACTTTTGGATCACAGCCATTCTGACTGGTGTGAAGTGGTATCTCATTGTGGTCTAGATTTGCATTTCTCTGATAATGAGTGACGTTGAGCATCTTTTCATGTGTTTGTTAGCCATCCGTATGTCTTCTTTGGAGAAATGTCTATTTAGTTCTTTGGCCCATTTTTTGATTGGGTCGTTTATTTTTCTGGAATTGAGCTGTATAAGTTGCTTGTATATTTTTGAGATTAGTTGTTTGTCAGTTGCTTCATTTGCTATTATTTTCTCCCATTCAGA